>CAMAOD020000231.1:335000-404200 GCA_945859595.2 Megachile willughbiella | reverse complement strand
TGTGTCTCTGTCTCCGCCTCTGCCTCTGTCTCTGTCTCCGTCTTTGCCTCCGTCTTTGTCTCCGTCCTCGTCTTCCTCTTCGTCTCCGCCTTTGTCTCCGTCTTTGTCACCGTCTTTGTCTCCGTCCTTGTCTCCGTCTTTGTCTACGTCTTTGTCTCCGTCTTTGTCTCCGTCCATGTCTCCTGCCCCTCAGTCTCGGTCTTTGTCTCATGCGCCTCTGTCTCTGTCTGTGTCTATGTCTCTGTCTCTGCCTCTGTATCGGGCTCTGTCCCTGTCCCTGTCTCTGTCTCTGTCTCTGTCTCTGTGTCTGTCTCTGTCTCTGTCTCTGTCCCTGTCTCTGTCTCTGTCTCTGTCTCTGTCTCTGTCTCTGTCTCTGTCTCTGTCTCTGTCTCTGCATCTCTCTGTCTCTGTCCCTGTCTCTGTATCTATCTCTGTCTCTGTCTCTGTCTCCGCCTCTGTCTCTGTCTATGGCTCTGTCTTTGTCTCATGCGCCTCTATCTTTGTCACTGTCTGTGTCTCTGTCTGTGCCTCTGTCTCTGTCTCTGTCTCTGTCTCTGTCTCTGTCTCTGTCTGTGTCTTTGTCTCTGTCCCTATCTCTGTATCTGTCTCTGTTCCCGTCTCTGTCTCCGCCTCTGCCACTGTCTCTATCTCTGTCTTTGTCTCCATCTTTGTCTCCGTCTGTGTCTCCGTCTTTGTCTCCGTCTTTGTCTCCGCCGTCGTCTTCCTCTTCGTGTCCGTCTTTGTCACCGTCCTTGTCTCCGTCTGTGTCTCCGCCTTTGTCTCCGTCTCTGTCTCCGTCGTCATCTTCCTCTTCGTCACCGTCTTAGTCTCCGTCTTTGTCTCCGTCTTTCTCTCCGTCTTTGTCTCCGTCTTTGCCTCCGTCTTTGTCTCCGTCCATGTCTCCTGCCGCTCTGTCTCGGTCTTTGTCTCATGCAACTGTGTCTCTGTCTCTGTCTCTGTATTACACTCTGCCTCCGTCTTTTTCTTCGTCTTTGTCTCATGTCTTTGTCTAAGTCTTTGCCTCCGTCTTTGTCTCCGTATCTGTCTCCGTCTGTGTCTCCATTTTTGTCTCCGCCGTCGTCTTCCTCTTCGTCTCCGTCTTTGTCACCGTCTTTGTTTCCGTCTATGTCACCGTCTTGTCTCCGTCTTTTTCTCCGTCTTTGTCTCCGTATTTGTGTCCGTCTGTGTCTCCATTTTTGTCTCCGTCTTTGTCTGCGTCTTTGTATCCGTCTTTGTCTCCGACTTTGTCTCCGTCTTTGTCTCAGTCTTTGCCTCCGTATTTGTCTCCGTCTGTGTCTCCATCTCTGTCTCTGTCTCTGTCTCCGTCTCTGTCTCTGTCTCTGCGTCTGTCTCTGTCTCGGCATCCTTCACTGTCTCTGTCTCTGTCTCTCTCTCTGCCCCTGTCTCTGTCTCTGTCTTTGTCTCCGTCTTTGTCTCAGTCTTTGTCTCCGTCTTTGTCTCCTTCCCCTCCGTCTTTGTCTACTGCCACTCTGTCTCCATCTCTGACTCTGTCTCTGTCTTTATCTCAGTCTCTGTCTTGGCCTCCGTCTTCGTCTCCGTCTTTGTCTCCATCTTTGTCTCCGTCTTTGTCTCCGTCTTTGTCACCGTCGTCGTCTTCCTCTTCGTCTCCGTCTTTGTCCCGTATTTGTCACCGCCTTTGTCTCCGTCTTTGTCTACGTCTTTGTCTACGTCTTTGTCTCCGTCTTTGTCTCCGTCCATGTCTCCTGCGCCTCTGTCTCGGTCTTTGTCTCATGCACCTCTGTCTCTGTCTCTGTCTCTGTCTCTGCCTCTGTCTGTGTCTGTGCCTCTGTCTCTGTCTCCGTATCGGACTCTGTCTCCGCCTTTCTCTCTGCCTTTGTCTCCGTATTTGTCTCCGTCTGTGTCTCCATCTTTGTCTCCGTTTTTGTCTCCGTCTTTGCCTCCGTCTTCTTTTCCGTATTTGTCTCCGTTTTTGTCTCCTGCCCCAGGGTCACCGCCTTTGTCTTCTGCCCCTATGGTTCTGTCGCTCTCTCTGTCTCTGTCTGTGTCTCTGTCTCTGCCTCTGTTTCTGTCTCTGTCTCTGTCTCTGCCTCTGTCTCGGTCTCTGGCTACATCTCTGTCTATGTCTCTGTCTCTGTCTCTGTCTCTGCCTCTGTCTCTGTCTCTGTCTCTGTCTCCGTCTCTGTCTCTATCCCTATCTCTGTCTCTGTCTCTGTTCCCGTCTCTGTCTCCGCCTCTGCCTCTGTCTCTGTCTCCGTCTTTGTCTCCGTCTTTGTCTCCGTCGTCGTCTTCCTCTTCGTCTCCGTCTTTGTCTCCTTCTTTGTCTCCGTCTTTGCCTCCGTCTGTGTCTCCATCTTTGTCTCCGCCTTTGTCTCCGTCTTTGTCTCCGTCCGTGTCTCCGGCCTTTGTCTCGGTCTCTGTCTCATGCGCGTCTCTCTCTGTCTCTGTCTCTGTCTCTGTCTGTGTCTCTGTCTCCGCCTCTGCCTCTGTCTCTGTCTCCGTCTTTGCCTTCGTCTTTGTCTCCGTCCGTGCCTCCGTCCGTGCCACCGTCTTTGTCTCCGTCTTTGCCTCCGTCTTTGTTTCCGTATTTCTCTCCGTCCGTGTCTCCACATTTGTCTCCGTCTTTGTCTCCGTCTTTGCCTCCGTCTTTGTCTCCGTATTTGTCTCCGTCTGAGTCTCCATCTTTGTCTCCGCCTTTGTCTCCGTCTTTGTCTCCGTCTTTGTCTCCGTCCATGTCTCCTGCCCCTCAGTCTCGGTCTTTGTCTCATGCGCCTCTGTCTCTGTCTGTGTCTATGTCTCTGCCTCTGTCTCTGTCCCCCGTCTCTGTCTACGTCTCCGTCTCTGTCTCTGTCTCTGTCTCTGTCTCCACCACTGTCTCTGTCTCTGTCTCTGTCTCTGTCTCTGCCTCTGTCACTGTCACTGTCTCTGTCTCCGTCTCCGCCTCCGTCTCTGTCTCTGTCTCTGTCTCTGTCTCTGCCTCTGTCTCCATCTTTGTCTCTGTCTCTGTCTCTGTCTCTATCTCTGCCTCTGTCTCTGTCTCTGTCCCTGTCTCTGTCTCTGTCTCTGTCACTGTCTCTGTCTCTGTCTCGATCTCTGTCTCTGTCTCTGTCTCTGTCTGTGTCTATATCTGTCTCTGCCTCTGTATCGGGCTCTGTCCCTGTCTCTGTCTCTGTCTCTGTCCCTGTCTCTGTCTCTGCCTCTGTCTCTGTCCCCGTCTCTGTCTCTGCCTCCGTCTCTGTCTCTGTCTCTGTCTCTGTCTCCGTCTCTGTCTCTGTCTCTGCCTCTGTCTCCGTCTCTGCCTCTGTCTGTGTCTCTGTCTGTGTCTCTGTCTCTGTCTCTGTCTCTGTCTCTGTCTCTGCCTCTGTCTCCATCTTTGTCTCTGTCTCTGTCTCTGTCTCTGTCTCTGTCTCTGTCCCTGTCTCTGTCTCTGTCTCTGTCACTGTCTCTGTCTCTGTCTCGATCTCTGTCTCTGTCTCTGTCTCTGTCTCTGTCTCTGTCTCTGTCTCTGTCTCTGTCTCTGTCTCTGTCTCTGTCTCTGTCTCTGTCTCTGTCTGTGTCTATATCTGTCTCTGCCTCTGTATCGGGCTCTGTCCCTGTCTCTGTCTCTGTCTCTGTCCCTGTCTCTGTCTCTGCCTCTGTCTCTGTCCCCGTCTCTGTCTCTGCCTCCGTCTCTGTCTCTGTCTCTGTCTCTGTCTCCGTCTCTGTCTCTGTCTCTGCCTCTGTCTCCGTCTCTGCCTCTGTCTGTGTCTCTGTCTGTGTCTCTGTCTCTGTCTCTGTCTATGTCTCTGTATTACACTCTGCCTCCGTCTTTTTCTTCGTCTTTGTCTCCGTCTTTGTCTCCGCCTTTGCCTCCGTCTTTGTCTCCGTATCTGTCTCCGTCTGTGTCTCCATTTTTGTCTCCGCCTTTGTCTCCGTCTTTGTCTCCGTCGTCGTCTTCCTCTTCGTCTCCGTCTTTGTCACCGTCTTTGTCTCCGTCTATGTCACCGTCTTTGTCTCCGTCTTTTTCCCCGTCTTTGTCTCCGTGTTTGTGTCCGTCTTTGTCTACGTCTTTGTCTCCGTCTTTGCCTCCGTCTTTGTCTCAGTCTTTGCCTCCGTATTTGTCTCCGTCTGTGTCTCTATCTCTGTCTCTGTCTCTGTCTCTGCCTCTGTCTCTGTCTTGGCATCCTTCACTGTCTCTGTCTCTGTCTCTCTCTCTGCCCCTGTCTCTGTCTCTGTCTTTGTCTCTGTCTTTGTCTCAGTCTTTGTCTCCGTCTTTGTCTCCGTATCTGTCTCCGTATTTGTCTCCATCTTTGCCTCCGTCTTTGCCTCCGTCTGCTTTTCCGCGTTTGTCTCCGTCTTTGTCTCCTTCCCCTCCGTCTTTGTCCACTGCCACTCTGTCTCTATCTCTGTCTCTGTCTCTGTCTTTATCTCAGTCTCTGTCTTGGCCTCCGTCTTCGTCTCCGTCTTTGTCTCCATCTTTGTCTCCGACTTTGTCTCCGTCTCTGTCTCCGTCTTTGTCTCAGTCTTTGTCTCCGTCTTTGTCTCCTTCCCCTCCGTCTTTGTCTACTGCCACTCTGTCTCCATCTCTGACTCTGTCTCTGTCTTTATCTCAGTCTCTGTCTTGGCCTCCGTCTTCGTCTCCGTCTTTGTCTCCATCTTTGTCTCCGTCTTTGTCTCCGTCTTTGTCACCGTCGTCGTCTTCCTCTTCGTCTCCGTCTTTGTCCCGTATTTGTCACCGCCTTTTGTCTCCGTCTTTGTCTACGTCTTTGTCTACGTCTTTGTCTCCGTCTTTGTCTCCGTCCATGTCTCCTGCGCCTCTGTCTCGGTCTTTGTCTCATGCACCTCTGTCTCTGTCTCTGTCTCTGTCTCTGCCTCTGTCTGTGTCTGTGCCTCTGTCTCTGTCTCCGTATCGGACTCTGTCTCCGTCTCTGTCTCCGCCTTTCTCTCTGCCTTTGTCTCCGTATTTGTCTCCGTCTGTGTCTCCATCTTTGTCTCCGTTTTTGTCTCCGTCTTTGCCTCCGTCTTCTTTTCCGTGTTTGTCTCCGTCTTTGTCTACTGCCACTCTGTCTCTATCTCTGTCTCTGTCTCTGTCTTCATCTCAGTCTCTGTCTTGGCCTCCGTCCTCGTCTCCGTCTTTGTCTCCTTCTGTGTCTGCGTCTTTGTATCCGTCTTTGTCTCTGTCTTTGTCTCCGTCTTTGTCTCCGTCTTTGTCTCCGTCGTCGTTCTCCTCTTCGTCTCTGTCTTTGTCACCGTCTTTGTCTCCGTCTTTGTCTCCGTCTTTGTGTACGTCTTTGTCTCCGTCTTTGTCTCCGTCCATGTCTCCTGCCCCTCTGTCTCGGTCTTTGTCACATGCGCCTCTGTCTCTGTCTCTGTCTCTGTCTGTGTCTATATCTGTCTCTGCCTCTGTATCGGGCTCTGTCCCTGTCTCTGTCTCTGTCTCTGTCTCTGTCTCTGTCTCTGTCTCTGTCTCTGTCTCTGTCTCTGCCTCTGTGTCTGTCTCTGTCTCTGTCTCTGTCTCTGTCTCTGTCTCTGTCTCTGTCTCTGTCTCTGTCTCGGTCTCTGTCTCCGTCTTTGTCTCCGTCTTTGTGTCCGCCTTTGTCTGCGTCTTCGCTTTCCTCTTTGTTTCCGACTTTGTCTCCGTTTTTGTCTCCTGCCCCAGGGTCACCGCCTTTGTCTCCTGCCCCTATGGTTCTGTCGCTCTCTCTGTCTCTGTCTGTGTCTCTGTCTCTGCCTCTGTTTCTGTCTCTGTCTCTGTCTCTGCCTCTGTCTCGGTCTCTGGCTACATCTCTGTCTATGTCTCTGTCTCTGTCTCTGCCTCTGTCTCTGTCTCTGTCTCTGTCTCCGTCTCTGTCTCTATCCCTATCACTGTCTCTGTCTCTGTTCCCGTCTCTGTCTCCGCCTCTGCCTCTGTCTCTGTCTCCGTCTTTGTCTCCGCCTTTGTCTCCGTCGTCGTCTTCCTCTTCGTCTCCGTCTTTGTCTCCGTCTTTGTCTCCGTCTTTGCCTCCGTCTGTGCCTCCATCTTTGTCTCCGCTTTTGTCTCCGTCTTTGTCTCCGTCCGTGTCTCCGGCCTTTGTCTCGGTTTCTGTCTCATGCGCGTCTCTCTCTGTCTCTGTCTCTGTCTCTGTCTGTGTCTCTGTCTCCGCCTCTGCCTCTGTCTCTGTCTCCGTCTTTGCCTCCGTCTTTGTCTCCGTCCTCGTCTTCCTCTTCGTCTCCGCCTTTGTCTCCGTCTTTGTCACCGTCTTTGTCTCCGTCCTTGTCCCCGTCTTTGTCTACGTCTTTGTCTCCGTCTTTGTCTCCGTCCATGTCTCCTGCCCCTCAGTCTCGGTCTTTGTCTCATGCGCCTCTGTCTCTGTCTGTGTCTATGTCTCTGTCTCTGCCTCTCTATCGGGCTCTGTCCCTGTCCCTGTCTCTGTCTCTGTCTCTGTCTCTGTCTCTGTCTCTGTCTCTGTCTCTGTCCCTGTCTCTGTCTCTGTCTCTGTCTCTGTCTCTGTCTCTGTCTCTGTCTCTGTCTCTGTCTCTGCATCTCTCTGTCTCTCTCCCTGTCTCTGTATCTATCTCTGTCTCTGTCTCTGTCTCCGCCTCTGTCTCTGTCTATGGCTCTGTCTTTGTCTCATGCGCCTCTATCTTTGTCACTGTCTGTGTCTCTGTCTGTGCCTCTGTCTGTGTCTCTGTCTCTGTCTCTGTCTCTGTCTGTGTCTTTGTCTCTGTCCCTATCTCTGTATCTGTCTCCGTTCCCGTCTCTGTCTCCGCCTCTGCCACTGTCTCTATCTCTGTCTTTGCCTCCGTCTTTGTCTCCGTATCTGTCTCCGTCTGTGTCTCCATTTTTGTCTCCGCCGTCGTCTTCCTCTTCGTCTCCGTCTTTGTCACCGTCTTTGTTTCCGTCTATGTCACCGTCTTGTCTCCGTCTTTTTCTCCGTCTTTGTCTCCGTATTTGTGTCCGTCTGTGTATCCATCTTTGTCTCCGTCTTTGTCTGCGTCTTTGTCTCCGTCTTTGTCTCCGTCTTTGTCTCCGTCTTTGTCTCAGTCTTTGCCTCCGTATTTGTCTTCGTCTGTGTCTCCATCTCTGTCTCTGTCTCTGTCTCCGTCTCTGTCTCTGTCTCTGCCTCTGTCTCTGTCTCGGCATCCTTCACTGTCTCTGTCTCTGTCTCTCTCTCTGCCCCTGTCTCTGTCTCTGTCTTTGTCTCCGTCTTTGTCTCAGTCTTTGTCTCCGTCTTTGTCTCCTTCCCCTCCGTCTTTGTCTACTGCCACTCTGTCTCCATCTCTGACTCTGTCTCTGTCTTTATCTCAGTCTCTGTCTTGGCCTCCGTCTTCGTCTCCGTCTTTGTCTCCATCTTTGTCTCCGTCTTTGTCTCCGTCTTTGTCACCGTCGTCGTCTTCCTCTTCGTCTCCGTCTTTGTCCCGTATTTGTCACCGCCTTTATCTCCGTCTTTGTCTACGTCTTTGCCTACGTCTTTGTCTCCGTCTTTGTCTCCGTCCATGTCTCCTGCGCCTCTGTCTCGGTCTTTGTCTCATGCACCTCTGTCTCTGTCTCTGTCTCTGTCTCCGTCTCTGTCTCTGTCTCTGCCTCTGTCTCTGTCTCGGCATCCTTCACTGTCTCTGTCTCTGTCTCTCTCTCTGCCCCTGTCTCTGTCTCTGTCTTTGTCTCCGTCTTTGTCTCAGTCTTTGTCTCCGTCTTTGTCTCCTTCCCCTCCGTCTTTGTCTACTGCCACTCTGTCTCCATCTCTGACTCTGTCTCTGTCTTTATCTCAGTCTCTGTCTTGGCCTCCGTCTTCGTCTCCGTCTTTGTCTCCATCTTTGTCTCCGTCTTTGTCTCCGTCTTTGTCACCGTCGTCGTCTTCCTCTTCGTCTCCGTCTTTGTCCCGTATTTGTCACCGCCTTTATCTCCGTCTTTGTCTACGTCTTTGTCTACGTCTTTGTCTCCGTCTTTGTCTCCGTCCATGTCTCCTGCGCCTCTGTCTCGGTCTTTGTCTCATGCACCTCTGTCTCTGTCTCTGTCTCTGTCTCTGCCTCTGTCTGTGTCTGTGCCTCTGTCTCTGTCTCCGTATCGGACTCTGTCTCCGTCTCTGTCTCCGCCTTTCTCTCTGCCTTTGTCTCCGTATTTGTCTCCGTCTGTGTCTCCATCTTTGTCTCCGTTTTTGTCTCCGTCTTTGCCTCCGTCTTCTTTTCCGTGTTTGTCTCCGTCTTTGTCTACTGCCACTCTGTCTCTATCTCTGTCTCTGTCTCTGTCTTCATCTCAGTCTCTGTCTTGGCCTCCGTCCTCGTCTCCGTCTTTGTCTCCTTCTCTGTCTGCGTCTTTGTATCCGTCTTTGTCTCTGTCTTTGTCTCCATCTTTGTCTCCGTCGTCGTCCTCCTCTTCGTCTCTGTCTTTGTCACCGTCTTTGTCTCCGTCTTTGTCTCCGTCTTTGTGTACGTCTTTGTCTCCGTCTTTGCCTCCGTCCTCGTCTTCCTATTCGTCTCCGCCTTTGTCTCCGTCTTTGTCACCGTCTTTGTCTCCGTCTTTGTCTCCGTCTTTGTCTCCGTCGTCGTTTTCCTCTTCGTCTCCGTCTTTGTCTCCGTTATTGTCACCGTCTTTGTCTCCTTCTTTGTCTACGTCTTTGCCTCCGTCTTTGTCTCCGCCCATGTCTCCTGCCCCTCTGTCTCGGTCTTTGTCTCATGCGCCTCTGTCTCGGTCTTTGTCTCATGCGCCTCTGTCTCTGTCTCTGTCTCTGTCTCCATCTCTGTCTCTGTCTCTGTCTCTGTCTCTGCCTCTGTCTCTGTCCCTGTCTCTGCCCCGTCTCCGTCTCTGTCCCTGTCTCTGCCTCTGGCTCCATCTCTGTCTCTGTCTCAGTCTCTGTCTCTGTCTCTGTCTCTGTCTCTGTCTCTGTCTCTGTCTCTGTCTCTGTCTCTGTCTCTGTCTCTGTCTGTGGCTCTGTCTCTGTCTCTGTCTCTGTCTCTGTCTCTGTCTCTGTCTCTGTCTCTGTCTCTGTCTCTGTCTCTGTCTCTGTCTCTGTCTGTGGCTCTGTCTCTGTCTCTGTATTACACTCTGTCTCCACCTTTGTCTTCGTCTTTGTCTCCGTCTTTGTGCCTGTCTTTGTCTCCGTCTTTGTCTCCTGCCCACCTGTCTCCGTCTCTGTCACTGTCTCTGTCTCTGTCTCTGTCTCTGTCTCCGTCTCTGCCTCTGTCTCTGTCTCTGTCTCTGTCTCTGTCTCTGTCTCTGTCTCTGTCTCTGTCTCTGTCTCTGTCTCTGTCTCTGTCTCTGTCTCTGTCTCCGTCTCTGCCTCTGTCTCTGTCTCTGTCTCTGTCTCTCTCTCTGTCCCTGTTTCTGTCTCTGTCTCTGTCTCCATCTTTGTCTCCGTCTTTGTCTACGCCTTTGTCTCCGCCCATGTCTCCTGCCCCTCTGTCACGGTCTTTGTCTCATGCGCCTATGTCTCTGTCTCTGTCTCTGTCTCTGTCTCCATCTCTGCTCTGTCTCTGTCTCTGTCTCTGTCTCTGCCTCTGTCTCTGTCCCTGCCTCTGCTCCGTCTCCGCCTCTGTCTCTGGCTCCATCTCTGTCCCTGTCTCAGTCTCTGTCTCTGTCTCTGTCTCTGTCTCTGTCTCTGTCTCTGTCCCTGTCTCTGTCTCTGTCACTGTCTCTGTCTCTGTCTCTGTCTCGGTCTCTGTCTCTGTCTCTGTCTCTGTCTCTGTCTCTGTCTCTGTCTCCGTCTTTGTCTCTGTCTTTGTCTCCATCTTTGTCTCCGTCTTTGTCTACGTCTTTGTCACCGTCTTTGTCTCCGTCCATGTCTCCTGGTCCTTTGTCTCGGTCTATGTCTCATGCACCTGTGTTTCTGTCTCTGTCTCTGTCTCTGTCTGTGGCTCTGTCTCTGTCTCTGTATTACACTCTGTCTCCACCTTTGTCTTCGTCTTTGTCTCCGTCTTTGTGCCTGTCTTTTTCTCCGTCTTTGTCTCCTGCCCATCTGTCTCCGTCTCTGTCACTGTCTCTGTCTCTGCATCTCTCTCTATCTCTGTCTCTGTCTCTGTCTCTGTCTATGTCTCTGTCTCTGTCTCCGCCTCTGTCTCTGTCTATGGCTCTGTCTTTGTCTCATGCGCCTCTATCTTTGTCACTATCTGTGTCTCTGTCTGTGCCTCTGTCTCTGTCCCTGTCTCTGTCTCTGTCTCTGTCTCTGTCTGTGTCTTTGTCTCTGTCCCTATCTCTGTATCTGTCTCTGTTCCGGTCTCTGTCTCCGCCTCTGCCACTGTCTCTATCTCTGTCTTTGTCTCCATCTTTGTCTCCGTCTGTGTCTCCGTCATTGTCTCCGTCTTTGTCTCCGCCGTCGTCTTCCTCTTCGTGTCCGTCTTTGTCACCGTCCTTGTCTCCGTCTGTGTCTCCGCCTTTGTCTCCGTCTCTGTCTCCGTCGTCATCTTCCTCTTCGTCACCGTCTTTGTCACCGTCTTTGTCTCCGTCTTTGTCTCCGTCTCTCTCTCCGTCTTTGACTCCGTCTTTGCCTCCGTCTTTGTCTCCGTCTTTGTCTCCGTCCGTGTCTCCTGCCCCTCTGTCTCGGTCTTTGTCGCATGCGCCTCTGTCTCTGTCTCTGTCTCTGTCTGTGTCTCTGTCTCTGCCTCTGACTCTGTATCGGTCTCTGTCTCTGTCTCTGTCCCTGTCTCTGTCTCTGTCTCTGTCTCTGTCTCTGTCTCTGTCTCTGCGTCAGTCGCTGTCTCTGTCTCTGTCTCTGTCTCTGCCTTTGTCTCCGTATTTGTCTCTGTCTGTGTCTCCATCTTTGTCTCCGTCTTTGTCTGCGTCTTCGTCTCCGTCTTTGTCTTCCTACTTGTCTCTGTTTTTGTCTCCGTCTTTGTCTCTATCTCTGTCTCTGTCCCTGCCTCTGTCTCTGTCTCTGTCTCTGTCTCTGTCTCTGTCTCTGTCTCTGTCTCTATGTCTGTCTCTGTCTCTGTCTTTGTCTCCATCCTTGTCCCCGTCTTTGTCTCCGTCTTTGTCACCGTCTTTGTCTCCGTCGTCGTCTTCCACTTCGTCTGCGTCTTTGTCTCCTTCTTTGTCTACGTCTATGTCTCCGTCTATGTCTCCGTCCATGTCTCCTGCCCTTCTGTCTCGGTCTTTGTCTCATGCGCCTCTGTCTCTGTCTCTGTCTGTGTCTCTGTCTCCGCCTCTGCCTCTGTCTCTGTCTCCGTCTTTGCCTCCGTCCTCGTCTTCCTATTCGTCTCCGCCTTTGTCTCCGTCTTTGTCGCCGTCTTTGTCTCCGTCTTTGTCTCCGTCTTTGTCTCCGTCGTCGTTTTCCTCTTCGTCTCCGTCTTTGTCTCCGTTATTGTCTCCGTCTGTGTCTCCGCCTTTGTCTCCGTCTCTGTCTCCGTCGTCATCTTCCTCTTCGTCACCGTCTTTGTCTCCGTCTTTGTCTCCGTCTTTCTCTCCGTCTTTGTCTCCGTCTTTGCCTCCGTCTTTGTATCCGTCCATGTCTCCTGCCGCTCTGTCTCGGTCTTTGTCTCATGCAACTGTGTCTCTGTCTCTGTCTCTGTATTACACTCTGCCTCCGTCTTTTTCTTCGTCTTTGTCTCATGTCTTTGTCTAAGTCTTTGCCTCCGTCTTTGTCTCCGTATCTGTCTCCGTCTGTGTCTCCATTTTTGTCTCCGCCGTCGTCTTCCTCTTCGTCTCCGTCTTTGTCACCGTCTTTGTTTCCGTCTATGTCACCGTCTTGTCTCCGTCTTTTTCTCCGTCTTTGTCTCCGTATTTGTGTCCGTCTGTGTATCCATCTTTGTCTCCGTCTTTGTCTGCGTCTTTGTCTCCGTCTTTGTCTCCGTCTTTGTCTCCGTCTTTGTCTCAGTCTTTGCCTCCGTATTTGTCTTCGTCTGTGTCTCCATCTCTGTCTCTGTCTCTGTCTCCGTCTCTGTCTCTGTCTCTGCCTCTGTCTCTGTCTCGGCATCCTTCACTGTCTCTGTCTCTGTCTCTCTCTCTGCCCCTGTCTCTGTCTCTGTCTTTGTCTCCGTCTTTGTCTCAGTCTTTGTCTCCGTCTTTGTCTCCTTCCCCTCCGTCTTTGTCTACTGCCACTCTGTCTCCATCTCTGACTCTGTCTCTGTCTTTATCTCAGTCTCTGTCTTGGCCTCCGTCTTCGTCTCCGTCTTTGTCTCCATCTTTGTCTCCGTCTTTGTCTCCGTCTTTGTCACCGTCGTCGTCTTCCTCTTCGTCTCCGTCTTTGTCCCGTATTTGTCACCGCCTTTATCTCCGTCTTTGTCTACGTCTTTTATACGTCTTTGTCTCCGTCTTTGTCTCCGTCTTTGTCACCGTCGTCGTCTTCCTCTTCGTCTCCGTCTTTGTCCCGTATTTGTCACCGCCTTTGTCTCCGTCTTTGTCTACGTCTTTGTCTACGTCTTTGTCTCCGTCTTTGTCTCCGTCCATGTCTCCTGCGCCTCTGTCTCGGTCTTTGTCTCATGCACCTCTGTCTCTGTCTCTGTCTCTGTCTCTGCCTCTGTCTGTGTCTGTGCCTCTGTCTCTGTCTCCGTATCGGACTCTGTCTCCGCCTTTCTCTCTGCCTTTGTCTCCGTATTTGTCTCCGTCTGTGTCTCCATCTTTGTCTCCGTTTTTGTCTCCGTCTTTGCCTCCGTCTTCTTTTCCGTATTTGTCTCCGTTTTTGTCTCCTGCCCCAGGGTCACCGCCTTTGTCTTCTGCCCCTATGGTTCTGTCGCTCTCTCTGTCTCTGTCTGTGTCTCTGTCTCTGCCTCTGTTTCTGTCTCTGTCTCTGTCTCTGCCTCTGTCTCGGTCTCTGGCTACATCTCTGTCTATGTCTCTGTCTCTGTCTCTGTCTCTGCCTCTGTCTCTGTCTCTGTCTCTGTCTCCGTCTCTGTCTCTATCCCTATCTCTGTCTCTGTCTCTGTTCCCGTCTCTGTCTCCGCCTCTGCCTCTGTCTCTGTCTCCGTCTTTGTCTCCGTCTTTGTCTCCGTCGTCGTCTTCCTCTTCGTCTCCGTCTTTGTCTCCTTCTTTGTCTCCGTCTTTGCCTCCGTCTGTGTCTCCATCTTTGTCTCCGCCTTTGTCTCCGTCTTTGTCTCCGTCCGTGTCTCCGGCCTTTGTCTCGGTCTCTGTCTCATGCGCGTCTCTCTCTGTCTCTGTCTCTGTCTCTGTCTGTGTCTCTGTCTCCGCCTCTGCCTCTGTCTCTGTCTCCGTCTTTGCCTTCGTCTTTGTCTCCGTCCGTGCCTCCGTCCGTGCCACCGTCTTTGTCTCCGTCTTTGCCTCCGTCTTTGTTTCCGTATTTCTCTCCGTCCGTGTCTCCACATTTGTCTCCGTCTTTGTCTCCGTCTTTGCCTCCGTCTTTGTCTCCGTATTTGTCTCCGTCTGAGTCTCCATCTTTGTCTCCGCCTTTGTCTCCGTCTTTGTCTCCGTCTTTGTCTCCGTCCATGTCTCCTGCCCCTCAGTCTCGGTCTTTGTCTCATGCGCCTCTGTCTCTGTCTGTGTCTATGTCTCTGCCTCTGTCTCTGTCCCCGTCTCTGTCTACGTCTCCGTCTCTGTCTCTGTCTCTGTCTCTGTCTCCACCACTGTCTCTGTCTCTGTCTCTGTCTCTGTCTCTGCCTCTGTCACTGTCACTGTCTCTGTCTCCGTCTCCGCCTCCGTCTCTGTCTCTGTCTCTGTCTCTGTCTCTGCCTCTGTCTCCATCTTTGTCTCTGTCTCTGTCTCTGTCTCTATCTCTGCCTCTGTCTCTGTCTCTGTCCCTGTCTCTGTCTCTGTCTCTGTCACTGTCTCTGTCTCTGTCTCGATCTCTGTCTCTGTCTCTGTCTCTGTCTGTGTCTATATCTGTCTCTGCCTCTGTATCGGGCTCTGTCCCTGTCTCTGTCTCTGTCTCTGTCCCTGTCTCTGTCTCTGCCTCTGTCTCTGTCCCCGTCTCTGTCTCTGCCTCCGTCTCTGTCTCTGTCTCTGTCTCTGTCTCCGTCTCTGTCTCTGTCTCTGCCTCTGTCTCCGTCTCTGCCTCTGTCTGTGTCTCTGTCTGTGTCTCTGTCTCTGTCTCTGTCTCTGTCTCTGTCTCTGCCTCTGTCTCCATCTTTGTCTCTGTCTCTGTCTCTGTCTCTGTCTCTGTCTCTGTCTCTGTCTCTGTCCCTGTCTCTGTCTCTGTCTCTGTCACTGTCTCTGTCTCTGTCTCGATCTCTGTCTCTGTCTCTGTCTCTGTCTCTGTCTCTGTCTCTGTCTCTGTCTCTGTCTCTGTCTCTGTCTCTGTCTCTGTCTCTGTCTGTGTCTATATCTGTCTCTGCCTCTGTATCGGGCTCTGTCCCTGTCTCTGTCTCTGTCTCTGTCCCTGTCTCTGTCTCTGCCTCTGTCTCTGTCCCCGTCTCTGTCTCTGCCTCCGTCTCTGTCTCTGTCTCTGTCTCTGTCTCCGTCTCTGTCTCTGTCTCTGCCTCTGTCTCCGTCTCTGCCTCTGTCTGTGTCTCTGTCTGTGTCTCTGTCTCTGTCTCTGTCTATGTCTCTGTATTACACTCTGCCTCCGTCTTTTTCTTCGTCTTTGTCTCCGTCTTTGTCTCCGCCTTTGCCTCCGTCTTTGTCTCCGTATCTGTCTCCGTCTGTGTCTCCATTTTTGTCTCCGCCTTTGTCTCCGTCTTTGTCTCCGTCGTCGTCTTCCTCTTCGTCTCCGTCTTTGTCACCGTCTTTGTCTCCGTCTATGTCACCGTCTTTGTCTCCGTCTTTTTCCCCGTCTTTGTCTCCGTGTTTGTGTCCGTCTTTGTCTACGTCTTTGTCTCCGTCTTTGCCTCCGTCTTTGTCTCAGTCTTTGCCTCCGTATTTGTCTCCGTCTGTGTCTCTATCTCTGTCTCTGTCTTGGCATCCTTCACTGTCTCTGTCTCTGTCTCTCTCTCTGCCCCTGTCTCTGTCTCTGTCTTTGTCTCTGTCTTTGTCTCAGTCTTTGTCTCCGTCTTTGTCTCCGTATCTGTCTCCGTATTTGTCTCCATCTTTGCCTCCGTCTTTGCCTCCGTCTGCTTTTCCGCGTTTGTCTCCGTCTTTGTCTCCTTCCCCTCCGTCTTTGTCCACTGCCACTCTGTCTCTATCTCTGTCTCTGTCTCTGTCTTTATCTCAGTCTCTGTCTTGGCCTCCGTCTTCGTCTCCGTCTTTGTCTCCATCTTTGTCTCCGACTTTGTCTCCGTCTCTGTCTCCGTCTTTGTCTCAGTCTTTGTCTCCGTCTTTGTCTCCTTCCCCTCCGTCTTTGTCTACTGCCACTCTGTCTCCATCTCTGACTCTGTCTCTGTCTTTATCTCAGTCTCTGTCTTGGCCTCCGTCTTCGTCTCCGTCTTTGTCTCCATCTTTGTCTCCGTCTTTGTCTCCGTCTTTGTCACCGTCGTCGTCTTCCTCTTCGTCTCCGTCTTTGTCCCGTATTTGTCACCGCCTTTTGTCTCCGTCTTTGTCTACGTCTTTGTCTACGTCTTTGTCTCCGTCTTTGTCTCCGTCCATGTCTCCTGCGCCTCTGTCTCGGTCTTTGTCTCATGCACCTCTGTCTCTGTCTCTGTCTCTGTCTCTGCCTCTGTCTGTGTCTGTGCCTCTGTCTCTGTCTCCGTATCGGACTCTGTCTCCGTCTCTGTCTCCGCCTTTCTCTCTGCCTTTGTCTCCGTATTTGTCTCCGTCTGTGTCTCCATCTTTGTCTCCGTTTTTGTCTCCGTCTTTGCCTCCGTCTTCTTTTCCGTGTTTGTCTCCGTCTTTGTCTACTGCCACTCTGTCTCTATCTCTGTCTCTGTCTCTGTCTTCATCTCAGTCTCTGTCTTGGCCTCCGTCCTCGTCTCCGTCTTTGTCTCCTTCTCTGTCTGCGTCTTTGTATCCGTCTTTGTCTCTGTCTTTGTCTCCGTCTTTGTCTCCGTCTTTGTCTCCGTCGTCGTTCTCCTCTTCGTCTCTGTCTTTGTCACCGTCTTTGTCTCCGTCTTTGTCTCCGTCTTTGTGTACGTCTTTGTCTCCGTCTTTGTCTCCGTCCATGTCTCCTGCCCCTCTGTCTCGGTCTTTGTCACATGCGCCTCTGTCTCTGTCTCTGTCTCTGTCTGTGTCTATATCTGTCTCTGCCTCTGTATCGGGCTCTGTCCCTGTCTCTGTCTCTGTCTCTGTCTCTGTCTCTGTCTCTGTCTCTGTCTCTGTCTCTGTCTCTGCCTCTGTGTCTGTCTCTGTCTCTGTCTCTGTCTCTGTCTCTGTCTCTGTCTCTGTCTCTGTCTCTGTCTCGGTCTCTGTCTCCGTCTTTGTCTCCGTCTTTGTGTCCGCCTTTGTCTGCGTCTTCGCTTTCCTCTTTGTTTCCGACTTTGTCTCCGTTTTTGTCTCCTGCCCCAGGGTCACCGCCTTTGTCTCCTGCCCCTATGGTTCTGTCGCTCTCTCTGTCTCTGTCTGTGTCTCTGTCTCTGCCTCTGTTTCTGTCTCTGTCTCTGTCTCTGCCTCTGTCTCGGTCTCTGGCTACATCTCTGTCTATGTCTCTGTCTCTGTCTCTGCCTCTGTCTCTGTCTCTGTCTCTGTCTCCGTCTCTGTCTCTATCCCTATCACTGTCTCTGTCTCTGTTCCCGTCTCTGTCTCCGCCTCTGCCTCTGTCTCTGTCTCCGTCTTTGTCTCCGCCTTTGTCTCCGTCGTCGTCTTCCTCTTCGTCTCCGTCTTTGTCTCCGTCTTTGTCTCCGTCTTTGCCTCCGTCTGTGCCTCCATCTTTGTCTCCGCTTTTGTCTCCGTCTTTGTCTCCGTCCGTGTCTCCGGCCTTTGTCTCGGTTTCTGTCTCATGCGCGTCTCTCTCTGTCTCTGTCTCTGTCTCTGTCTGTGTCTCTGTCTCCGCCTCTGCCTCTGTCTCTGTCTCCGTCTTTGCCTCCGTCTTTGTCTCCGTCCTCGTCTTCCTCTTCGTCTCCGCCTTTGTCTCCGTCTTTGTCACCGTCTTTGTCTCCGTCCTTGTCCCCGTCTTTGTCTACGTCTTTGTCTCCGTCTTTGTCTCCGTCCATGTCTCCTGCCCCTCAGTCTCGGTCTTTGTCTCATGCGCCTCTGTCTCTGTCTGTGTCTATGTCTCTGTCTCTGCCTCTCTATCGGGCTCTGTCCCTGTCCCTGTCTCTGTCTCTGTCTCTGTCTCTGTCTCTGTCTCTGTCTCTGTCTCTGTCCCTGTCTCTGTCTCTGTCTCTGTCTCTGTCTCTGTCTCTGTCTCTGTCTCTGTCTCTGTCTCTGCATCTCTCTGTCTCTCTCCCTGTCTCTGTATCTATCTCTGTCTCTGTCTCTGTCTCCGCCTCTGTCTCTGTCTATGGCTCTGTCTTTGTCTCATGCGCCTCTATCTTTGTCACTGTCTGTGTCTCTGTCTGTGCCTCTGTCTGTGTCTCTGTCTCTGTCTCTGTCTCTGTCTGTGTCTTTGTCTCTGTCCCTATCTCTGTATCTGTCTCCGTTCCCGTCTCTGTCTCCGCCTCTGCCACTGTCTCTATCTCTGTCTTTGCCTCCGTCTTTGTCTCCGTATCTGTCTCCGTCTGTGTCTCCATTTTTGTCTCCGCCGTCGTCTTCCTCTTCGTCTCCGTCTTTGTCACCGTCTTTGTTTCCGTCTATGTCACCGTCTTGTCTCCGTCTTTTTCTCCGTCTTTGTCTCCGTATTTGTGTCCGTCTGTGTATCCATCTTTGTCTCCGTCTTTGTCTGCGTCTTTGTCTCCGTCTTTGTCTCCGTCTTTGTCTCCGTCTTTGTCTCAGTCTTTGCCTCCGTATTTGTCTTCGTCTGTGTCTCCATCTCTGTCTCTGTCTCTGTCTCCGTCTCTGTCTCTGTCTCTGCCTCTGTCTCTGTCTCGGCATCCTTCACTGTCTCTGTCTCTGTCTCTCTCTCTGCCCCTGTCTCTGTCTCTGTCTTTGTCTCCGTCTTTGTCTCAGTCTTTGTCTCCGTCTTTGTCTCCTTCCCCTCCGTCTTTGTCTACTGCCACTCTGTCTCCATCTCTGACTCTGTCTCTGTCTTTATCTCAGTCTCTGTCTTGGCCTCCGTCTTCGTCTCCGTCTTTGTCTCCATCTTTGTCTCCGTCTTTGTCTCCGTCTTTGTCACCGTCGTCGTCTTCCTCTTCGTCTCCGTCTTTGTCCCGTATTTGTCACCGCCTTTATCTCCGTCTTTGTCTACGTCTTTGCCTACGTCTTTGTCTCCGTCTTTGTCTCCGTCCATGTCTCCTGCGCCTCTGTCTCGGTCTTTGTCTCATGCACCTCTGTCTCTGTCTCGGCATCCTTCACTGTCTCTGTCTCTGTCTCTCTCTCTGCCCCTGTCTCTGTCTCTGTCTTTGTCTCCGTCTTTGTCTCAGTCTTTGTCTCCGTCTTTGTCTCCTTCCCCTCCGTCTTTGTCTACTGCCACTCTGTCTCCATCTCTGACTCTGTCTCTGTCTTTATCTCAGTCTCTGTCTTGGCCTCCGTCTTCGTCTCCGTCTTTGTCTCCATCTTTGTCTCCGTCTTTGTCTCCGTCTTTGTCTCCGTCTTTGTCTCCGTCGTCGTTTTCCTCTTCGTCTCCGTCTTTGTCTCCGTTATTGTCACCGTCTTTGTCTCCTTCTTTGTCTACGTCTTTGCCTCCGTCTTTGTCTCCGCCCATGTCTCCTGCCCCTCTGTCTCGGTCTTTGTCTCATGCGCCTCTGTCTCGGTCTTTGTCTCATGCGCCTCTGTCTCTGTCTCTGTCTCTGTCTCCATCTCTGTCTCTGTCTCTGTCTCTGTCTCTGCCTCTGTCTCTGTCCCTGTCTCTGCCCCGTCTCCGTCTCTGTCTCTGTCTCTGCCTCTGGCTCCATCTCTGTCTCTGTCTCAGTCTCTGTCTCTGTCTCTGTCTCTGTCTCTGTCTCTGTCTCTGTCTCTGTCTCTGTCTCTGTCTCTGTCTCTGTCTGTGGCTCTGTCTCTGTCTCTGTCTCTGTCTCTGTCTCTGTCTCTGTCTCTGTCTCTGTCTCTGTCTCTGTCTCTGTCTGTGGCTCTGTCTCTGTCTCTGTCTCTGTCTCCGTCTCTGCCTCTGTCTCTGTCTCTGTCTCTGTCTCTCTCTCTGTCCCTGTTTCTGTCTCTGTCTCTGTCTCCCTCTTTGTCTCCGTCTTTGTCTACGCCTTTGTCTCCGCCCATGTCTCCTGCCCCTCTGTCACGGTCTTTGTCTCATGCGCCTATGTCTCTGTCTCTGTCTCTGTCTCTGTCTCCATCTCTGCTCTGTCTCTGTCTCTGTCTCTGTCTCTGTCTCTGCCTCTGTCTCTGTCCCTGCCTCTGCTCCGTCTCCGCCTCTGTCTCTGGCTCCATCTCTGTCCCTGTCTCAGTCTCTGTCTTGGCCTCCGTCTTCGTCTCCGTCTTTGTCTCCATCTTTGTCTCCGTCTTTGTCTCCGTCTTTGTCACCGTCGTCGTCTTCCTCTTCGTCTCCGTCTTTGTCCCGTATTTGTCACCGCCTTTTGTCTCCGTCTTTGTCTACGTCTTTGTCTACGTCTTTGTCTCTGTCTTTGTCTCCATCTTTGTCTCCGTCTTTGTCTACGTCTTTGTCACCGTCTTTGTCTCCGTCCATGTCTCCTGGTCCTTTGTCTCGGTCTATGTCTCATGCACCTGTGTTTCTGTCTCTGTCTCTGTCTCTCTCTGTGGCTCTGTCTCTGTCTCTGTATTACACTCTGTCTCCACCTTTGTCTTCGTCTTTGTCTCCGTCTTTGTGCCTGTCTTTTTCTCCGTCTTTGTCTCCTGCCCATCTGTCTCCGTCTCTGTCACTGTCTCTGTCTCTGCATCTCTCTCTATCTCTGTCTCTGTCTCTGTCTCTGTCTATGTCTCTGTCTCTGTCTCCGCCTCTGTCTCTGTCTATGGCTCTGTCTTTGTCTCATGCGCCTCTATCTTTGTCACTATCTGTGTCTCTGTCTGTGCCTCTGTCTCTGTCCCTGTCTCTGTCTCTGTCTCTGTCTCTGTCTGTGTCTTTGTCTCTGTCCCTATCTCTGTATCTGTCTCTGTTCCGGTCTCTGTCTCCGCCTCTGCCACTGTGTCTATCTCTGTCTTTGTCTCCATCTTTGTCTCCGTCTGTGTCTCCGTCATTGTCTCCGTCTTTGTCTCCGCCGTCGTCTTCCTCTTCGTGTCCGTCTTTGTCACCGTCCTTGTCTCCGTCTGTGTCTCCGCCGTTGTCTCCGTCTCTGTCTCCGTCGTCATCTTCCTCTTCGTCACCGTCTTTGTCACCGTCTTTGTCTCCGTCTTTGTCTCCGTCTCTCTCTCCGTCTTTGACTCCGTCTTTGCCTCCGTCTTTGTCTCCGTCTTTGTCTCCGTCCGTGTCTCCTGCCCCTCTGTCTCGGTCTTTGTCGCATGCGCCTCTGTCTCTGTCTCTGTCTCTGTCTGTGTCTCTGTCTCTGCCTCTGACTCTGTATCGGTCTCTGTCTCTGTCTCTGTCTCCGTCTTTGTCTTCGTCTTTGTCTCTGTCTTTGTCTCCGTCTTTGTCTCCTGCCCATCTGTCTCCGTCTCTGTCACTGTCTCTGTCTCTGTCTCTGTCTCTGCCCCTGTCTCTGTCTCTGCCTCTGTCTGCGCCTCTGTCTCTGTCTCTGTCTCTGTCTCTGTCTCTGTCTCTGTCTCTGTCTCTGTCTTTGTCTCTGTCTCTGTCTCTGTCTCTGTCTCTGACTCTCTCTCTGTCTCTGTCTCTGCCTCTGTCTCTGTCTCTGTCTCTGTCTTTGTCGCATGCGCCTCTCTCTTTGTGACTGTCTGTGTCTCTGTCTGTGCCTCTGTTTCTGTCTCTGTCTTTGTCTCCATCTTTGTTTCCGTCTGTGTCTCCGTCTTTTTCTCCGTCTTTGTCTCCGTCGTCGTTTTCCTCTTCGTCTCCCTCTTTGTCTCCGTTATTGTCACCGTCTTTGTCTCCGCCTTTGTCTCCGTCTCTGTCTACTTCTTTGTCTCCGACTTTGTGTCCGTCCATGTCTCCTGCCCCTCTGTCTCGGTCTTTGTCGCATGCGCCTGTGTCTCTGTCTCTGTCTCTGTCTCTGCCTCTGTATCGGTCTCTGCCTCCGTCTTTGCCTCCGTCTTTGCCTCCGTCTGCTTTTCCGCGTTTGTCTCCGTCTTTGTCTCCTTCCCCTCCGTCTTTGTCCACTGCCACTCTGTCTCTATCTCTGTCTCTGTCTCTGTCTTTATCTCAGTCTCTGTCTTGGCCTCCGTCTTCGTCTCCGTCTTTGTCTCCATCTTTGTCTCCGACTTTGTCTCCGTCTCTGTCTCCGTCTTTGTCTCAGTCTTTGTCTCCGTCTTTGTCTCCTTCCCCTCCGTCTTTGTCTACTGCCACTCTGTCTCCATCTCTGACTCTGTCTCTGTCTTTATCTCAGTCTCTGTCTTGGCCTCCGTCTTCGTCTCCGTCTTTGTCTCCATCTTTGTCTCCGTCTTTGTCTCCGTCTTTGTCACCGTCGTCGTCTTCCTCTTCGTCTCCGTCTTTGTCCCGTATTTGTCACCGCCTTTTGTCTCCGTCTTTGTCTACGTCTTTGTCTACGTCTTTGTCTCCGTCTTTGTCTCCGTCCATGTCTCCTGCGCCTCTGTCTCGGTCTTTGTCTCATGCACCTCTGTCTCTGTCTCTGTCTCTGTCTCTGCCTCTGTCTGTGTCTGTGCCTCTGTCTCTGTCTCCGTATCGGACTCTGTCTCCGTCTCTGTCTCCGCCTTTCTCTCTGCCTTTGTCTCCGTATTTGTCTCCGTCTGTGTCTCCATCTTTGTCTCCGTTTTTGTCTCCGTCTTTGCCTCCGTCTTCTTTTCCGTGTTTGTCTCCGTCTTTGTCTACTGCCACTCTGTCTCTATCTCTGTCTCTGTCTCTGTCTTCATCTCAGTCTCTGTCTTGGCCTCCGTCCTCGTCTCCGTCTTTGTCTCCTTCTCTGTCTGCGTCTTTGTATCCGTCTTTGTCTCTGTCTTTGTCTCCGTCTTTGTCTCCGTCTTTGTCTCCGTCGTCGTTCTCCTCTTCGTCTCTGTCTTTGTCACCGTCTTTGTCTCCGTCTTTGTCTCCGTCTTTGTGTACGTCTTTGTCTCCGTCTTTGTCTCCGTCCATGTCTCCTGCCCCTCTGTCTCGGTCTTTGTCACATGCGCCTCTGTCTCTGTCTCTGTCTCTGTCTGTGTCTATATCTGTCTCTGCCTCTGTATCGGGCTCTGTCCCTGTCTCTGTCTCTGTCTCTGTCTCTGTCTCTGTCTCTGTCTCTGTCTCTGTCTCTGTCTCTGCCTCTGTGTCTGTCTCTGTCTCTGTCTCTGTCTCTGTCTCTGTCTCTGTCTCTGTCTCTGTCTCTGTCTCGGTCTCTGTCTCCGTCTTTGTCTCCGTCTTTGTGTCCGCCTTTGTCTGCGTCTTCGCTTTCCTCTTTGTTTCCGACTTTGTCTCCGTTTTTGTCTCCTGCCCCAGGGTCACCGCCTTTGTCTCCTGCCCCTATGGTTCTGTCGCTCTCTCTGTCTCTGTCTGTGTCTCTGTCTCTGCCTCTGTTTCTGTCTCTGTCTCTGTCTCTGCCTCTGTCTCGGTCTCTGGCTACATCTCTGTCTATGTCTCTGTCTCTGTCTCTGCCTCTGTCTCTGTCTCTGTCTCTGTCTCCGTCTCTGTCTCTATCCCTATCACTGTCTCTGTCTCTGTTCCCGTCTCTGTCTCCGCCTCTGCCTCTGTCTCTGTCTCCGTCTTTGTCTCCGCCTTTGTCTCCGTCGTCGTCTTCCTCTTCGTCTCCGTCTTTGTCTCCGTCTTTGTCTCCGTCTTTGCCTCCGTCTGTGCCTCCATCTTTGTCTCCGCTTTTGTCTCCGTCTTTGTCTCCGTCCGTGTCTCCGGCCTTTGTCTCGGTTTCTGTCTCATGCGCGTCTCTCTCTGTCTCTGTCTCTGTCTCTGTCTGTGTCTCTGTCTCCGCCTCTGCCTCTGTCTCTGTCTCCGTCTTTGCCTCCGTCTTTGTCTCCGTCCTCGTCTTCCTCTTCGTCTCCGCCTTTGTCTCCGTCTTTGTCACCGTCTTTGTCTCCGTCCTTGTCCCCGTCTTTGTCTACGTCTTTGTCTCCGTCTTTGTCTCCGTCCATGTCTCCTGCCCCTCAGTCTCGGTCTTTGTCTCATGCGCCTCTGTCTCTGTCTGTGTCTATGTCTCTGTCTCTGCCTCTCTATCGGGCTCTGTCCCTGTCCCTGTCTCTGTCTCTGTCTCTGTCTCTGTCTCTGTCTCTGTCTCTGTCTCTGTCCCTGTCTCTGTCTCTGTCTCTGTCTCTGTCTCTGTCTCTGTCTCTGTCTCTGTCTCTGCATCTCTCTGTCTCTGTCCCTGTCTCTGTATCTATCTCTGTCTCTGTCTCTGTCTCCGCCTCTGTCTCTGTCTATGGCTCTGTCTTTGTCTCATGCGCCTCTATCTTTGTCACTGTCTGTGTCTCTGTCTGTGCCTCTGTCTGTGTCTCTGTCTCTGTCTCTGTCTCTGTCTGTGTCTTTGTCTCTGTCCCTATCTCTGTATCTGTCTCCGTTCCCGTCTCTGTCTCCGCCTCTGCCACTGTCTCTATCTCTGTCTTTGTCTCCATCTTTGTCTCCGTCTGTGTCTCCGTCTTTGTCTCCGTCTTTGTCTCCGCCGTCGTCTTCCTCTTCGTGTCCGTCTTTGTCACCGTCCTTGTCTCCGTCTGTGTCTCCGCCTTTGTCTCCGTCTCTGTCTCCGTCGTCATCTTCCTCTTCGTCACCGTCTTTGTCTCCGTCTTTGTCTCCGTCTTTCTCTCCGTCTTTGTCTCCGTCTTTGCCTCCGTCTTTGTATCCGTCCATGTCTCCTGCCGCTCTGTCTCGGTCTTTGTCTCATGCAACTGTGTCTCTGTCTCTGTCTCTGTATTACACTCTGCCTCCGTCTTTTTCTTCGTCTTTGTCTCATGTCTTTGTCTAAGTCTTTGCCTCCGTCTTTGTCTCCGTATCTGTCTCCGTCTGTGTCTCCATTTTTGTCTCCGCCGTCGTCTTCCTCTTCGTCTCCGTCTTTGTCACCGTCTTTGTTTCCGTCTATGTCACCGTCTTGTCTCCGTCTTTTTCTCCGTCTTTGTCTCCGTATTTGTGTCCGTCTGTGTATCCATCTTTGTCTCCGTCTTTGTCTGCGTCTTTGTCTCCGTCTTTGTCTCCGTCTTTGTCTCCGTCTTTGTCTCAGTCTTTGCCTCCGTATTTGTCTTCGTCTGTGTCTCCATCTCTGTCTCTGTCTCTGTCTCCGTCTCTGTCTCTGTCTCTGCCTCTGTCTCTGTCTCGGCATCCTTCACTGTCTCTGTCTCTGTCTCTCTCTCTGCCCCTGTCTCTGTCTCTGTCTTTGTCTCCGTCTTTGTCTCAGTCTTTGTCTCCGTCTTTGTCTCCTTCCCCTCCGTCTTTGTCTACTGCCACTCTGTCTCCATCTCTGACTCTGTCTCTGTCTTTATCTCAATCTCTGTCTTGGCCTCCGTCTTCGTCTCCGTCTTTGTCTCCATCTTTGTCTCCGTCTTTGTCTCCGTCTTTGTCACCGTCGTCGTCTTCCTCTTCGTCTCCGTCTTTGTCCCGTATTTGTCACCGCCTTTATCTCCGTCTTTGTCTACGTCTTTGCCTACGTCTTTGTCTCCGTCTTTGTCTCCGTCCATGTCTCCTGCGCCTCTGTCTCGGTCTTTGTCTCATGCACCTCTGTCTCTGTCTCTGTCTCTGTCTCCGTCTCTGTCTCTGTCTCTGCCTCTGTCTCTGTCTCGGCATCCTTCACTGTCTCTGTCTCTGTCTCTCTCTCTGCCCCTGTCTCTGTCTCTGTCTTTGTCTCCGTCTTTGTCTCAGTCTTTGTCTCCGTCTTTGTCTCCTTCCCCTCCGTCTTTGTCTACTGCCACTCTGTCTCCATCTCTGACTCTGTCTCTGTCTTTATCTCAGTCTCTGTCTTGGCCTCCGTCTTCGTCTCCGTCTTTGTCTCCATCTTTGTCTCCGTCTTTGTCTCCGTCTTTGTCACCGTCGTCGTCTTCCTCTTCGTCTCCGTCTTTGTCCCGTATTTGTCACCGCCTTTATCTCCGTCTTTGTCTACGTCTTTGTCTACGTCTTTGTCTCCGTCTTTTTCTCCGTCCATGTCTCCTGCGCCTCTGTCTCGGTCTTTGTCTCATGCACCTCTGTCTCTGTCTCTGTCTCTGTCTCTGCCTCTGTCTGTGACTGTGCCTCTGTCTCTGTCTCCGTATCGGACTCTGTCTCCGTCTCTGTCTCCGCCTTTCTCTCTGCCTTTGTCTCCGTATTTGTCTCCGTCTGTGTCTCCATCTTTGTCTCCGTTTTTGTCTCCGTCTTTGCCTCCGTCTCCTTTTCCGTGTTTGTCTCCGTCTTTGTCTACTGCCACTCTGTCTCTATCTCTGTCTCTGTCTCTGTCTTCATCTCAGTCTCTGTCTTGGCCTCCGTCCTCGTCTCCGTCTTTGTCTCCTTCTCTGTCTGCGTCTTTGTATCCGTCTTTGTCTCTGTCTTTGTCTCCATCTTTGTCTCCGTCGTCGTCCTCCTCTTCGTCTCTGTCTTTGTCACCGTCTTTGTCTCCGTCTGTGTCACCATCTTTGTCTCCGTCTTTGTCCCCGTCTTTGCCTCCGTCTTTGTTTCCGTCTTTGTCTCCGTCTGTGCCTTCTTCTTTGACTCCGTCTTTGTGCCTGTCTTTGTCCCCGTGTCTGTCTCCGGCTGTGTCTCCATCATTGTCTCCGTCTTTGTCTCCGTCTTTGCCTCCGTCTTTGTTTCCGTATTTCTCTCCGTCCGTGTCTCCACATTTGTCTCCGTCTTTGTCTCCGTCTTTGCCTCCGTCTTTGTCTCCGTATTTGTCTCCGTCTGAGTCTCCATCTTTGTCTCCGCCTTTGTCTCCGTCTTTGTCTCCGTCTTTGTCTCCTGCCCATCTGTCTCCGTCTCTGTCACTGTCTCTGTCTCTGTCTCTGTCTCTGCCCCTGTCTCTGTCTCTGCCTCTGTCTGCGCCTCTGTCTCTGTCTCTGTCTCTGTCTCTGTCTCTGTCTCTGTCTCTGTCTTTGTCTCTGTCTCTGTCTCTGTCTCTGTCTCTGACTCTCTCTCTGTCTCTGTCTCTGCCTCTGTCTCTGTCTCTGTCTCTGTCTTTGTCGCATGCGCCTCTCTCTTTGTGACTGTCTGTGTCTCTGTCTGTGCCTCTGTTTCTGTCTCTGTCTTTGTCTCCATCTTTGTTTCCGTCTGTGTCTCCGTCTTTTTCTCCGTCTTTGTCTCCGTCGTCGTTTTCCTCTTCGTCTCCCTCTTTGTCTCCGTTATTGTCACCGTCTTTGTCTCCGCCTTTGTCTCCGTCTCTGTCTACTTCTTTGTCTCCGACTTTGTGTCCGTCCATGTCTCCTGCCCCTCTGTCTCGGTCTTTGTCGCATGCGCCTGTGTCTCTGTCTCTGTCTCTGTCTCTGCCTCTGTATCGGTCTCTGCCTCCGTCTTTGTCTTCGTCTCTGTCTCTGTCTTTGTCTCCGTCTTTGTCTCCTGCCCATCTGTCTCCTCTCTGTCACTGTCTCTGTCTCCGTCTCTGTCTCTGTCTCTGCCTCTGTCTCCGTCTCTGCCTCTGTCTGTGTCTCTGTCTGTGTCTCTGTCTCTGTCTCTGTCTATGTCTCTGTATTACACTCTGCCTCCGTCTTTTTCTTCGTCTTTGTCTCCGTCTCTGTCTCCGCCTTTGCCTCCGTCTTTGTCTCCGTATCTGTCTCCGTCTGTGTCTCCATTTTTGTCTCCGCCTTTGTCTCCGTCTTTGTCTCCGTCGTCGTCTTCCTCTTCGTCTCCGTCTTTGTCACCGTCTTTGTCTCCGTCTATGTCACCGTCTTTGTCTCCGTCTTTTTCTCCGTCTTTGTCTCCGTGTTTGTGTCCGTCTGTGTCTCCATTTTTGTCTCCGTCTTTGTCTGCGTCTTTGTCTCCGTCTTTGCCTCCGTCTTTGTCTCAGTCTTTGCCTCCGAATTTGTCTCCGTATCTGTCTCCGTATTTGTCTCCATCTTTGCCTCCGTCTTTGCCTCCGTCTGCTTTTCCGCGTTTGTCTCCGTCTTTGTCTCCTTCCCCTCCGTCTTTGTCCACTGCCACTCTGTCTCTATCTCTGTCTCTGTCTCTGTCTTCATCTCAGTCTCTGTCTTGGCCTCCGTCCTCGTCTCCGTCTTTGTCTCCTTCTCTGTCTGCGTCTTTCTATCCGTCTTTGTCTCTGTCTTTGTCTCCGTCTTTGTCTCAGTCCACGTCTCCTGCCCCTCTGTCTCGGTCTTTGTCTCATGAGCCTCTGCCTCTGTCTCTGTCTCTGTGTGGGTCTCTGTCTCTGTCTCTGTCTCCGTATCGGACTCTGTCTCCGTCTCTGACTCTGTCTCTGTCTCTGGCTCCATCTCTGTCTCTGTCTCTCTCTCTGTCTCTGTCTCTGTCTCTGTCCCTATCTCTTTTTCTGTCTCTGTCTCTTTCTCTGTCTCTGTCTCTGTCTCTGTCTCTGTCTCTGTCTCTGCCTCTGTCTCTGTCTCAGTCTCTGTCTCGGTCTCTGTCTCTGGCTCTGTCTCAGCCTCTGTCTCTGTCCCTGTCTCTGTCTCTTTCCCAATCTTTGCCTCTGTCTCTGTTCCCGTCTCTGTCTCCGCCTCTGCCTCTGTCTCGGCCTTTGTCTCATGCGCATCTGTCGTTATCTCTGCCTGTGTCTATGTCTGTGCCTCTCTCTCTGTCTCTGTCTCCATCTCTGTCTCTGTCTCTGTCTCTGTCCCTGTCTCTGTCTCTGTCTCTGTCTCTGTCTCTGTCCCTGTCTCCACCTCTGTCTCTGTCTCTGTCTCTGTCTCTGCCTCTGTCACTGTTACTGTCTCTGTCTCCGTCTCCGCCTCCGTCTCTGTCTCTGTCTCTGTCTCTGTCTCTGCCTCTGTCTCCATCTTTGTCTCTGTCTCTGTCTCTGTCTCTGTCTCTGTCTCTGTCTCTGTCCCTGTCTCTGTCTCTGTCTCTGTCTCTGTCTCTGTCTAGTTCTCTGTCTCTGTCTCTCTCGCTGTCTTCGTCTCTGTCCCTCTCGCTGTCTTCGTCTCTGTCTCGGCCTCCCTCTGCCTTCGTCTCTGTCTCGGTCTCTCTCTGTCTTCGTCTCTGTCTTTGTCTCCGTATTTGTCTCCGTCTGTGTCACCATCTTTGTCTCCGTCTTTGTCCCCGTCTTTGCCTCCGTCTTTGTTTCCGTCTTTGTCTCCGTCCTCGTCTTCCTCTTCGTCTCCGCCTTTGTCTCCGTCTTTGTCACCGTCTTTGTCTCCGTCCTTTTCTCCGTCTTTGTCTACGTCTTTGTCTCCGTCTTTGTCTCCGTCCATGTCTCCTGCCCCTCAGTCTCGGTCTTTGTCTCATGCGCCTCTGTCTCTGTCTGTGTCTATGTCTCTGTCTCTGCCTCTGTATCGGGCTCTGTCCCTGTCCCTGTCTCTGTCTCTGTCTCTGTCTCTGTGTCTGTCTCTGTCTCTGTCTCTGTCCCTGTCTCTGTCTCTGTCTCTGTCTCTGTCTCTGTCTCTGTCTCTGTCTCTGTCTCTGTCTCTGCATCTCTCTGTCTCTGTCCCTGTCTCTGTATCTATCTCTGTCTCTGTCTCTGTCTCCGCCTCTGTCTCTGTCTATGGCTCTGTCTTTGTCTCATGCGCCTCTATCTTTGTCACTGTCTGTGTCTCTGTCTGTGCCTCTGTCTCTGTCTCTGTCTCTGTCTCTGTCTCTGTCTCTGTCTGTGTCTTTGTCTCTGTCCCTATCTCTGTATCTGTCTCTGTTCCCGTCTCTGTCTCCGCCTCTGCCACTGTCTCTATCTCTGTCTTTGTCTCCATCTTTGTCTCCGTCTGTGTCTCCGTCTTTGTCTCCGTCTTTGTCTCCGCCGTCGTCTTCCTCTTCGTGTCCGTCTTTGTCACCGTCCTTGTCTCCGTCTGTGTCTCCGCCTTTGTCTCCGTCTCTGTCTCCGTCGTCATCTTCCTCTTCGTCACCGTCTTAGTCTCCGTCTTTGTCTCCGTCTTTCTCTCCGTCTTTGTCTCCGTCTTTGCCTCCGTCTTTGTCTCCGTCCATGTCTCCTGCCGCTCTGTCTCGGTCTTTGTCTCATGCAACTGTGTCTCTGTCTCTGTCTCTGTATTACACTCTGCCTCCGTCTTTTTCTTCGTCTTTGTCTCATGTCTTTGTCTAAGTCTTTGCCTCCGTCTTTGTCTCCGTATCTGTCTCCGTCTGTGTCTCCATTTTTGTCTCCGCCGTCGTCTTCCTCTTCGTCTCCGTCTTTGTCACCGTCTTTGTTTCCGTCTATGTCACCGTCTTGTCTCCGTCTTTTTCGCCGTCTTTGTCTCCGTATTTGTGTCCGTCTGTGTCTCCATTTTTGTCTCCGTCTTTGTCTGCGTCTTTGTATCCGTCTTTGTCTCCGTCTTTGTCTCCGTCTTTGTCTCAGTCTTTGCCTCCGTATTTGTCTCCGTCTGTGTCTCCATCTCTGTCTCTGTCTCTGTCTCCGTCTCTGTCTCTGTCTCTGCGTCTGTCTCTGTCTCGGCATCCTTCACTGTCTCTGTCTCAGTCTCTCTCTCTGCCCCTGTCTCTGTCTCTGTCTTTGTCTCCGTCTTTGTCTCAGTCTTTGTCTCCGTCTTTGTCTCCTTCCCCTCCGTCTTTGTCTACTGCCACTCTGTCTCCATCTCTGACTCTGTCTCTGTCTTTATCTCAGTCTCTGTCTTGGCCTCCGTCTTCGTCTCCGTCTTTGTCTCCATCTTTGTCTCCGTCTTTGTCTCCGTCTTTGTCACCGTCGTCGTCTTCCTCTTCGTTTCCGTCTTTGTCCCGTATTTGTCACCGCCTTTGTCTCCGTCTTTGTCTACGTCTTTGTCTACGTCTTTGTCTCCGTCTTTGTCTCCGTCCATGTCTCCTGCGCCTCTGTCTCGGTCTTTGTCTCATGCACCTCTGTCTCTGTCTCTGTCTCTGTCTCTGCCTCTGTCTGTGTCTGTGCCTCTGTCTCTGTCTCCGTATCGGACTCTGTCTCCGCCTTTCTCTCTGCCTTTGTCTCCGTATTTGTCTCCGTCTGTGTCTCCATCTTTGTCTCCGTTTTTGTCTCCGTCTTTGCCTCCGTCTTCTTTTCCGTATTTGTCTCCGTTTTTGCCCCAGGGTCACCGCCTTTGTCTTCTGCCCCTATGGTTCTGTCGCTCTCTCTGTCTCTGTCTGTGTCTCTGTCTCTGCCTCTGTTTCTGTCTCTGTCTCTGTCTCTGCCTCTGTCTCGGTCTCTGGCTACATCTCTGTCTATGTCTCTGTCTCTGTCTCTGTCTCTGCCTCTGTCTCTGTCTCTGTCTCTGTCTCCGTCTCTGTCTCTATCCCTATCTCTGTCTCTGTCTCTGTTCCCGTCTCTGTCTCCGCCTCTGCCTCTGTCTCTGTCTCCGTCTTTGTCTCCGTCTTTGTCTCCGTCGTCGTCTTCCTATTCGTCTCCGTCTTTGTCTCCTTCTTTGTCTCCGTCTTTGCCTCCGTCTGTGTCTCCATCTTTGTCTCCGCCTTTGTCTCCGTCTTTGTCTCCGTCCGTGTCTCCGGCCTTTGTCTCGGTCTCTGTCTCATGCGCGTCTCTCTCTGTCTCTGTCTCTGTCTCCGTCTGTGTCTCTGTCTCCGCCTCTGCCTCTGTCTCTGTCTCCGTCTTTGCCTCCGTCTTTGTCTCCGTCCTCGTCTTCCTCTTCGTCTCCGCCTTTGTCTCCGTCTTTGTCACCGTCTTTGTCTCCGTCCTTGTCCCCGTCTTTGTCTACGTCTTTGTCTCCGTCTTTGTCTCCGTCCATGTCTCCTGCCCCTCAGTCTCGGTCTTTGTCTCATGCGCCTCTGTCTCTGTCTGTGTCTATGTCTCTGTCTCTGCCTCTCTATCGGGCTCTGTCCCTGTCCCTGTCTCTGTCTCTGTCTCTGTCTCTGTCTCTGTCTCTGTCTCTGTCTCTGTCCCTGTCTCTGTCTCTGTCTCTGTCTCTGTCTCTGTCTCTGTCTCTGTCTCTGTCTCTGTCTCTGCATCTCTCTGTCTCTGTCCCTGTCTCTGTATCTATCTCTGTCTCTGTCTCTGTCTCCGCCTCTGTCTCTGTCTATGGCTCTGTCTTTGTCTCATGCGCCTCTATCTTTGTCACTGTCTGTGTCTCTGTCTGTGCCTCTGTCTGTGTCTCTGTCTCTGTCTCTGTCTCTGTCTGTGTCTTTGTCTCTGTCCCTATCTCTGTATCTGTCTCCGTTCCCGTCTCTGTCTCCGCCTCTGCCACTGTCTCTATCTCTGTCTTTGTCTCCATCTTTGTCTCCGTCTGTGTCTCCGTCTTTGTCTCCGTCTTTGTCTCCGCCGTCGTCTTCCTCTTCGTGTCCGTCTTTGTCACCGTCCTTGTCTCCGTCTGTGTCTCCGCCTTTGTCTCCGTCTCTGTCTCCGTCGTCATCTTCCTCTTCGTCACCGTCTTTGTCTCCGTCTTTGTCTCCGTCTTTCTCTCCGTCTTTGTCTCCGTCTTTGCCTCCGTCTTTGTCTCCGTCCATGTCTCCTGCCGCTCTGTCTCGGTCTTTGTCTCATGCAACTGTGTCTCTGTCTCTGTCTCTGTATTACACTCTGCCTCCCTCTTTTTCTTCGTCTTTGTCTCATGTCTTTGCCTCCGTCTTTGTCTCCGTATCTGTCTCCGTCTGTGTCTCCATTTTTGTCTCCGCCGTCGTCTTCCTCTTCGTCTCCGTCTTTGTCACCGTCTTTGTTTCCGTCTATGTCACCGTCTTGTCTCCGTCTTTTTCTCCGTCTTTGTCTCCGTATTTGTGTCCGTCTGTGTATCCATCTTTGTCTCCGTCTTTGTCTGCGTCTTTGTCTCCGTCTTTGTCTCCGTCTTTGTCTCCGTCTTTGTCTCCGTCTTTGTCTCAGTCTTTGCCTCCGTATTTGTCTTCGTCTGTGTCTCCATCTCTGTCTCTGTCTCTGTCTCCGTCTCTGTCTCTGTCTCTGCCTCTGTCGCTGTCTCGGCATCCTTCACTGTCTCTGTCTCTGTCTCTCTCTCTGCCCCTGTCTCTGTCTCTGTCTTTGTCTCCGTCTTTGTCTCAGTCTTTGTCTCCGTCTTTGTCTCCTTCCCCTCCGTCTTTGTCTACTGCCACTCTGTCTCCATCTCTGACTCTGTCTCTGTCTTTATCTCAGTCTCTGTCTTGGCCTCCGTCTTCGTCTCCGTCTTTGTCTCCATCTTTGTCTCCGTCTTTGTCTCCGTCTTTGTCACCGTCGTCGTCTTCCTCTTCGTCTCCGTCTTTGTCCCGTATTTGTCACCGCCTTTATCTCCGTCTTTGTCTACGTCTTTGTCTACGTCTTTGTCTCCGTCTTTGTCTCCGTCCATGTCTCCTGCGCCTCTGTCTCGGTCTTTGTCTCATGCACCTCTGTCTCTGTCTCTGACTCTGTCTCCGTCTCTGTCTCTGTCTCTGCCTCTGTCTCTGTCTCGGCATCCTTCACTGTCTCTGTCTCTGTCTCTCTCTCTGCCCCTGTCTCTGTCTCTGTCTTTGTCTCCGTCTTTGTCTCAGTCTTTGTCTCCGTCTTTGTCTCCTTCCCCTCCGTCTTTGTCTACTGCCACTCTGTCTCCATCTCTGACTCTGTCTCTGTCTTTATCTCAGTCTCTGTCTTGGCCTCCGTCTTCGTCTCCGTCTTTGTCTCCATCTTTGTCTCCGTCTTTGTCTCCCTCTTTGTCACCGTCGTCGTCTTCCTCTTCGTCTCCGTCTTTGTCCCGTATTTGTCACCGCCTTTATCTCCGTCTTTGTCTACGTCTTTGTCTACGTCTTTGTCTCCGTCTTTGTCTCCGTCCATGTCACCTGCGCCTCTGTCTCGGTCTTTGTCTCATGCACCTCTCTCTCTGTCTCTGTCTCTGTCTCTGCCTCTGTCTGTGTCTGTGCCTCTGTCTCTGTCTCCGTATCGGACTCTGTCTCCGTCTCTGTCTCCGCCTTTCTCTCTGCCTTTGTCTCCGTATTTGTCTCCGTCTGTGTCTCCATCTTTGTCTCCGTTTTTGTCTCCGTCTTTGCCTCCGTCTTCTTTTCCGTGTTTGTCTCCGTCTTTGTCTACTGCCACTCTGTCTCTATCTCTGTCTCTGTCTCTGTCTTCATCTGAGTCTCTGTCTTGGCCTCCGTCCTCGTCTCCGTCTTTGTCTCCTTCTCTGTCTGCGTCTATGTCTCCGTCTATGTCTCCGTCCATGTCTCCTGCCCTTCTGTCTCGGTCTTTGTCTCATGCACCTCTGTCTCTGTCTCTGACTCTGTCTCCGTCTCTGTCTCTGTCTCTGCCTCTGTCTCTGTCTCGGCATCCTTCACTGTCTCTGTCTCTGTCTCTCTCTCTGCCCCTGTCTCTGTCTCTGTCTTTGTCTCCGTCTTTGTCTCAGTCTTTGTCTCCGTCTTTGTCTCCTTCCCCTCCGTCTTTGTCTACTGCCACTCTGTCTCCATCTCTGACTCTGTCTCTGTCTTTATCTCAGTCTCTGTCTTGGCCTCCGTCTTCGTCTCCGTCTTTGTCTCCATCTTTGTCTCCGTCTTTGTCTCCGTCTTTGTCACCGTCGTCGTCTTCCTCTTCGTCTCCGTCTTTGTCCCGTATTTGTCACCGCCTTTATCTCCGTCTTTGTCTACGTCTTTGTCTACGTCTTTGTCTCCGTCTTTGTCTCCGTCCATGTCACCTGCGCCTCTGTCTCGGTCTTTGTCTCATGCACCTCTCTCTCTGTCTCTGTCTCTGTCTCTGCCTCTGTCTGTGTCTGTGCCTCTGTCTCTGTCTCCGTATCGGACTCTGTCTCCGTCTCTGTCTCCGCCTTTCTCTCTGCCTTTGTCTCCGTATTTGTCTCCGTCTGTGTCTCCATCTTTGTCTCCGTTTTTGTCTCCGTCTTTGCCTCCGTCTTCTTTTCCGTGTTTGTCTCCGTCTTTGTCTACTGCCACTCTGTCTCTATCTCTGTCTCTGTCTCTGTCTTCATCTCAGTCTCTGTCTTGGCCTCCGTCCTCGTCTCCGTCTTTGTCTCCTTCTCTGTCTGCGTCTTTGTATCCGTCTTTGTCTCTGTCTTTGTCTCCATCTTTGTCTCCGTCGTCGTCCTCCTCTTCGTCTCTGTCTTTGTCACCGTCTTTGTCTCCGTCTTTGTCTCCGTCTTTGTGTACGTCTTTGTCTCCGTCTTTGTCTCCGTCCATGTCTCCTGCCCCTCTGTCTCGGTCTTTGTCACATGCGCCTCTGTCTCTGTCTCTGTCTCTGTCTCTGTCTGTGTCTATATCTGTCTCTGCCTCTGTATCGGGCTCTGTCCCTGTCTCTGTCTCTGTCTCTGTCTCTGTCTCTGTCTCTGTCTCTGTCTCTGTCTCTGTCTCTGTCTCTGCCTCTGTGTCTGTCTCTGTCTCTGTCTCTGCCTCTGCCTCTGTCTCTGTCTCTGTCTCGGTCTCTGTCTCCGTCTTTGTCTCCGTCTTTGTGTCCGCCTTTGTCTGCGTCTTCGCTTTCCTCTTTGTTTCCGACTTTGTCTCCGTTTTTGTCTCCTGCCCCAGGGTCACCGCCTTTGTCTCCTGCCCCTATGGTTCTGTCGCCCTCTCTGTCTCTGTCTGTGTCTCTGTCTCTGCCTCTGTTTCTGTCTCTGTCTCTGTCTCTGCCTCTGTCTCGGTCTCTGGCTACATCTCTGTCTATGTCTCTGTCTCTGTCTCTGCCTCTGTCTCTGTCTCTGTCTCTGTCTCCGTCTCTGTCTCTATCCCTATCTCTGTCTCTGTCTCTGTTCCCGTCTCTGCCTCTGTCTCTGTCTCCGTCTTTGTCTCCGCCTTTGTCTCCGTCTTTGCCTCCGTCTGTGTCTTCCATCTTTGTCTCCGCTTTTGCCTCCGTCTTTGTCTCCGTCCGTGTCTCCGGCCTTTGTCTCGGTTTCTGTCTCATGCGCGTCTCTCTCTGTCTCTGTCTCTGTCTCTGTCTGTGTCTCTGTCTCCGCCTCTGCCTCTGTCTCTGTCTCCGTCTTTGCCTCCGTCTTTGTCTCCGTCCTCGTCTTCCTCTTCGTCTCCGCCTTTGTCTCCGTCTTTGTCACCGTCTTTGTCTCCGTCCTTGTCTCCGTCTTTGTCTACGTCTTTGTCTCCGTCTTTGTCTCCGTCCATGTCTCCTGCCCCTCAGTCTCGGTCTTTGTCTCATGCGCCTCTGTCTCTGTCTGTGTCTATGTCTCTGTCTCTGCCTCTGTATCGGGCTCTGTCCCTGTCCCTGTCTCTGTCTCTGTCTCTGTCTCTGTCTCTGTCTCTGTCTCTGTCTCTGTCCCTGTCTCTGTCTCTGTCTCTGTCTCTGTCTCTGTCTCTGTCTCTGTCTCTGTCTCTGCATCTCTCTGTCTCTGTCCCTGTCTCTGTATCTATCTCTGTCTCTGTCTCTGTCTCCGCCTCTGTCTCTGTCTATGGCTCTGTCTTTGTCTCATGCGCCTCTATCTTTGTCACTGTCTGTGTCTCTGTCTGTGCGTCTGTCTCTGTCTCTGTCTCTGTCTCTGTCTCTGTCTGTGTCTTTGTCTCTGTCCCTATCTCTGTATCTGTCTCTGTTCCCGTCTCTGTCTCCGCCTCTGCCACTGTCCCTATCTCTGTCTTTGTCTCCATCTTTGTCTCCGTCTGTGTCTCTGTCTTTGTCTCCGTCTTTGTCTCCGTCTTTGTCTCCGTCCATGTCTCCTGCCGCTCTGTCTCGGTCGTTGTCTCATGCACCTCTGACTCTGTCTCTGTCTCTGTCTCTGTTTCTGTCTCTGTTTCTGTCTCCGTCTTTGTGCCTGTCTTTGTCTCCGTATTTGTATCCGTCTGTGTACCCATCTTTGTCTGCGTCTTTGTCTCCGTCTTTGCCTCCGTCTTTGTCTCCGTCTTTGTCTCCGTCCATGTCTCCTGCCGCTCTGTCTCGGTCGTTGTCTCATGCACCTCTGACTCTGTCTCTGTCTCTGTCTGTGTCTGTGTCTCTGTTTCTGTCTCCGTCTTTGCGCTTGTCTTTGTCTCCGCGGTTGTATCCGTCTGTGTATCCATCTTTGTCTCCGTCTTTGTCTCCGTTTTTGCCTCCGTCTTTGTCTCCGTCTTCGTCTACGTCTGTGTCGCCGTCTTTGTCTCCATCGATGTCTTCCTCTTCGTCTCCGTCTTTGTCACCGTCTTTGTCTCCGTCTTTGTCTCCGTCTTTGTCTCCGTCCGTGTCTCCTGCCCCTCTGTCTAGGTCTTGGTCTCATGCACCTCTGTCTCTGTCTCTGCCTCTGCCTCTGCCTCTGTCTCTGTCTCTGTCTCTGTCTCTGTCTCTGTCTCTGCCTTCGTCTCTGTCTCGGTCTCTCTCTGTCTTCGTCTCTGTCTTTGTCTCGGTATTTGTCTCCGTCTGTGTCACCATCTTTGTCTCCGTCTTTGTCTCCTGCCCATCTGTCCCCTCTCAGTCACTGTCTCTGTCTCTGTCTCTGCCTCTGTCTCTGCCTCTGTCTCCGTCTCTGCCTCTGTCTGTGTCTCTGTCTGTGTCTCTGTCTCTGTCACTGTCTATGTCTCTGTATTACACTCTGCATCCGTCTTTTTCTTCGTCTTTGTCTCCGTCTTTGTCTCCGCCTTTGCCTCCGTCTTTGTCTCCGTATCTGTCTCCGTCTGTGTCTCCATTTTTGTCTCCGCCTTTGTCTCCGTCTTTGTCTCCGTCGTCGTCTTCCTCTTCGTCTCCGTCTTTGTCACCGTCTTTGTCTCCGTCTGTGTCACCATCTTTGTCTCCGTCTTTTTCTCCGTCTTTGTCTCCGTGTTTGTGTCCGTCTGTGTCTCCACATTTGTCTCCTTCTTTGTCTCCGTCTTTGCCTCCGTCTTTGTCTCCGTATTTGTCTCCGTCTGAGTCTCCATCTTTGTCTCCGCCTTTGTCTCCGTCTTTTTCTCCGTCGTCGTCTTCCTCTTCGTCTGCGTCTTTGTCTCCGTCTTTGTCTACGTTTTTGTATACGTCTTTGTCTCCGCCTTTGTCTCCGTCCATGTCTCCTGTCCCTCTGTCTCGGTCTTTGTCTCGTGCGCCTCTGTCTCTGTCTCTGTCTATTTCTCTGTCTCTGTCTGTGTCTCTGTCTCTGTCTCTGCCTCTGCATCGGTATCTGTCTCAGTCTTTGACCTCGTCTTTGTCTCTGTCATTTTCTCCGTCTTTGTCTCCTGTCCTTCTGTCTCCGTCTCTCTCTTTCCCTCTGTCTCTGTCCCTTTCCCTGTCCCTGTCCCTGTCCCTGCCTCTGTACTCTGTCTCCGTCTCAGTCTCTGTCTCTGTCTCTGTCTCTGTCTCTGTCTCTGTCTCTGTCTCTGTCTCTGTCTCTGTCTCTGTCTCTGTCTCTGTCTCTGTCTCTGTCTCTGTCTCTGTCTCTGTCTCTGTCTCTGTCTCTGTCTCTGTCTCTGTCTCTGTCTCTGTCTCTGTCTCTGTCTCTGTCTCTGTCTCCGTCTCTGTCTTTGTCTCCGTCTCTGTCTCTGTCTCTGCGTCAGTCGCTGTCTCTGTCTCTGTCTCTGTCTCTGCCTTTGTCTCCGTATTTGTCTCTGTCTGTGTCTCCATCTTTGTCTCCGTCTTTGTCTGCGTCTTTGTCTCCGTCTTTGTCTTCCTACTTGTCTCTGTTTTTGTCTCCGTCTTTGTCTCTATCTCTGTCTCTGTCCCTGCCTCTGTCTCTGTCTCTGTCTCTGTCTCTGTCTCTGTCTCTGTCTCTGTCTCTATGTCTGTCTCTGTCTCTGTCTTTGTCTCCATCCTTGTCCCCGTCTTTGTCTCCGTCTTTGTCACCGTCTTTGTCTCCGTCGTCGTCTTCCACTTCGTCTGCGTCTTTGTCTCCTTCTTTGTCTACGTCTATGTCTCCGTCTATGTCTCCGTCCATGTCTCCTGCCCTTCTGTCTCGGTCTTTGTCTCATGCGCCTCTGTCTCTGTCTCTGTCTGTGTCTCTGTCTCCGCCTCTGCCTCTGTCTCTGTCTCCGTCTTTGCCTCCGTCCTCGTCTTCCTATTCGTCTCCGCCTTTGTCTCCGTCTTTGTCACCGTCTTTGTCTCCGTCTTTGTCTCCGTCTTTGTCTCCGTCGTCGCTTTCCTCTTCGTCTCCGTCTTTGTCTCCGTTATTGTCACCGTCTTTGTCTCCTTCTTTGTCTACGTCTTTGCCTCCGTCTTTGTCTCCGCCCATGTCTCCTGCCCCTCTGTCTCGGTCTTTGTCTCATGCGCCTCTGTCTCGGTCTTTGTCTCATGCGCCTCTGTCTCTGTCTCTGTCTCTGTCTCCATCTCTGTCTCTGTCTCTGTCTCTGTCTCTGCCTCTGTCTCTGTCCCTGTCTCTGCCCCGTCTCCGTCTCTGTCTCTGTCTCTGCCTCTGGCTCCATCTCTGTCTCTGTCTCAGTCTCTGTCTCTGTCTCTGTCTCTGTCTCTGTCTCTATCTCTGTCTCTGTCTCTGTCTCTGTCTCTGTCTCTGTCTGTGGCTCTGTCTCTGTCTCTGTCTCTGTCTCTGTCTCTGTCTCTGTCTCTGTCTCTGTCTCTGTCTCTGTCTCTGTCTCTGTCTCTGTCTCTGTCTCTGTCTCTGTCTCTGTCTGTGGCTCTGTCTCTGTCTCTGTCTGTGGCTCTGTCTCCACCTTTGTCTTCGTCTTTGTCTCCGTCTTTGTGCCTGTCTTTGTCTCCGTCTTTGTCTCCTGCCCATCTGTCTCCGTCTCTGTCACTGTCTCTGTCTCCGTCTCTGTCTCTGTCTCCGTCTCTGCCTCTGTCTCTGTCTCTGTCTCTGTCTCTGTCTCTGTCTCTGTCTCTGTCTCTGTCTCTGTCTCTGTCTCCGTCTCTGCCTCTGTCTCTGTCTCTGTCTCTGTCTCTCTCTCTGTCCCTGTTTCTGTCTCTGTCTCTGTCTCCATCTTTGTCTCCGTCTTTGTCTACGCCTTTGTCTCCGCCCATGTCTCCTGCCCCTCTGTCACGGTCTTTGTCTCATGCGCCTATGTCTCTGTCTCTGTCTCTGTCTCTGTCTCCATCTCTGCTCTGTCTCTGTCTCTGTCTCTGCCTCTGTCTCTGTCCCTGCCTCTGCTCCGTCTCCGCCTCTGTCTCTGTCTCTGTCTCTGGCTCCATCTCTGTCCCTGTCTCAGTCTCTGTCTCTGTCTCTGTCTCTGTCTCTGTCTCTGTCTCTGTCCCTGTCTCTGTCTCTGTCACTGTCTCTGTCTCTGTCTCTGTCTCGGTCTCTGTCTCTGTCTCTGTATCTGTCTCTGTCTCTGTCTCTGTCTCTGTCTCCGTCTTTGTCTCTGTCTTTGTCTCCATCTTTGTCTCCGTCTTTGTCTACGTCTTTGTCACCGTCTTTGTCTCCGTCCATGTCTCCTGGTCCTTTGTCTCGGTCTATGTCTCATGCACCTGTGTTTCTGTCTCTGTCTCTGTCTCTGTCTGTGGCTCTGTCTCTGTCTCTGTATTACACTCTGTCTCCACCTTTGTCTTCGTCTTTGTCTCCGTCTTTGTGCCTGTCTTTTTCTCCGTCTTTGTCTCCTGCCCATCTGTCTCCGTCTCTGTCACTGTCTCTGTCTCTGTCTCTGTCTCTGTCTCTGTCTCTGTCTCTGTCTCCGTCTCTGTCTCTGTCTCTGTCTCTGTCTCTGTCTCTGTCTCTGTCTCTGTTCCTGTCTCTGTCTCTGTCTCTGAGTCTCTCTCTCTCTCTGTCTCAGCCTCTGTCTCTGTCTCTATCTTTGTCGCATGCGCCTCTCTCTTTGTGACTGTCTGTGTCTCTGTCTGTGCCTCTGTTTCTGTCTCTGTCTTTGTCTCCATCTTTGTTTCCGTCTGTGTCTCCGTCTGTATCTCCGTCTTTGTCTCCGTCTTTGTCTCCGTCGTCATCTTCCTCTTCTTCTCCGTCTTTGTCACCGTCTTTGTCTCCGTCTTTGTCTCCGTCTTTGTCTACGTCTCTGTCTCCGTCTTTGTCTCCTGCCCATCTGTCTCCGTCTCTGTCACTGTTTCTGTCTCTGTATCTGTCTCTACCTCTGTCTCCGTCTCTGCCTCTGTCTGTGTCCCTGTCTCTGTCACTGTCTCTGCCTCTGTCTCTGTCTCTGTCGCTGTCTCTGTTTCTGTCTCTGTCTCTGTCTCTGTCTCTGTCTCTGTCTCTGCCTCTGTCTGCGCCTCTGTCTCTGTCTCTGTCTCTGTCTCTGTCTCTGTCTCTGTCTCTGTCTTTGTCTCTGTCTCTGTCTCTGTCTCTGTCTCTGACTCTCTCTCTGTCTCTGTCTCTGCCTCTGTCTCTGTCTCTGTCTCTGTCTTTGTCGCATGCGCCTCTCTCTTTGTGACTGTCTGTGTCTCTGTCTGTGCCTCTGTTTCTGTCTCTGTCTTTGTCTCCATCTTTGTTTCCGTCTGTGTCTCCGTCTTTTTCTCCGTCTTTGTCTCCGTCGTCGTTTTCCTCTTCGTCTCCCTCTTTGTCTCCGTTATTGTCACCGTCTTTGTCTCCGCCTTTGTCTCCGTCTCTGTCTACTTCTTTGTCTCCGACTTTGTCTCCGTCCATGTCTCCTGCCCCTCTGTCTCGGTCTTTGTCGCATGCGCCTCTGTCTCTGTCTCTGCCTCTGTATCGGTCTCTGCCTCCGTCTTTGTCTTCGTCTCTGTCTCTGTCTTTGTCTCCGTCTTTGTCTCCTGCCCATCTGTCTCCTCTCTGTCACTGTCTCTGTCTCCGTCTCTGTCTCTGTCTCTGCCTCTGTCTCCGTCTCTGCCTCTGTCTGTGTCGCTGTCTGTGTCTCTGTCTCTGTCTCTGTCTATGTCTCTGTATTACACTCTGCCTCCGTCTTTTTCTTCGTCTTTGTCTCCGTCTTTGTCTCCGCCTTTGCCTCCGTCTTTGTCTCCGTATCTGTCTCCGTCTGTGTCTCCATTTTTGTCTCCGCCTTTGTCTCCGTCTTTGTCTCCGTCGTCGTCTTCCTCTTCGTCTCCGTCTTTGTCACCGTCTTTGTCTCCGTCTATGTCACCGTCTTTGTCTCCGTCTTTTTCTCCGTCTTTGTCTCCGTGTTTGTGTCCGTCTGTGTCTCCATTTTTGTCTCCGTCTTTGTCTGCGTCTTTGTCTCCGTCTTTGCCTCCGTCTTTGTCTCAGTCTTTGCCTTCGAATTTGTCTCCGTATCTGTCTCCGTATTTGTCTCCATCTTTGCCTCCGTCTTTGCCTCCGTCTGCTTTTCCGCGTTTGTCTCCGTCTTTGTCTCCTTCCCCTCCGTCTTTGTCCACTGCCACTCTGTCTCTATCTCTGTCTCTGTCTCTGTCTTCATCTCAGTCTCTGTCTTGGCCTCCGTCCTCGTCTCCGTCTTTGTCTCCTTCTCTGTCTGCGTCTTTCTATCCGTCTTTGTCTCTGTCTTTGTCTCCGTCTTTGTCTCAGTCCACGTCTCCTGCCCCTCTGTCTCGGTCTTTGTCTCATGCGCCTCTGCCTCTGTCTCTGTCTCTGTGTGGGTCTCTGTCTCTGTCTCTGTCTCCGTATCGGACTCTGTCTCCGTCTCTGACTCTGTCTCTGTCTCTGGCTCCATCTCTGTCTCTGTCTCTCTCTCTGTCTCTGTCTCTGTCTCTGTCCCTATCTCTTTTTCTGTCTCTGTCTCTTTCTCTGTCTCTGTCTCTGTCTCTGTCTCTGTCTCTGCCTCTGTCTCTGTCTCAGTCTCTGTCTCAGTCTCTGTCTCGGTCTCTGTCTCTGGCTCTGTCTCAGCCTCTGTCTCTGTCCCTGTCTCTGTCTCTTTCCCAATCTTTGCCTCTGTCTCTGTTCCCGTCTCTGTCTCCGCCTCTGCCTCTGTCTCGGCCTTTGTCTCATGCGCATCTGTCGTTATCTCTGCCTGTGTCTATGTCTGTGCCTCTCTCTCTGTCTCTGTCTCCATCTCTGTCTCTGTCTCTGTCTCTGTCCCTGTCTCTGTCTCTGTCTCTGTCTCTGTCTCTGTCCCTGTCTCCACCTCTGTCTCTGTCTCTGTCTCTGTCTCTGCCTCTGTCACTGTTACTGTCTCTGTCTCCGTCTCCGCCTCCGTCTCTGTCTCTGTCTCTGTCTCTGTCTCTGCCTCTGTCTCCATCTTTGTCTCTGTCTCTGTCTCTGTCTCTGTCTCTGTCTCTGTCCCTGTCTCTGTCTCTGTCTCTGTCTCTGTCTCTGTCTAGTTCTCTGTCTCTGTCTCTCTCGCTGTCTTCGTCTCTGTCCCTCTCGCTGTCTTCGTCTCTGTCTCGGCCTCCCTCTGCCTTCGTCTCTGTCTCGGTCTCTCTCTGTCTTCGTCTCTGTCTTTGTCTCCGTATTTGTCTCCGTCTGTGTCACCATCTTTGTCTCCGTCTTTGTCCCCGTCTTTGCCTCCGTCTTTGTTTCCGTCTTTGTCTCCGTCTGTGCCTTCTTCTTTGACTCCGTCTTTGTGCCTGTCTTTGTCCCCGTGTCTGTCTCCGGCTGTGTCTCCATCATTGTCTCCGTCTTTGTCTCCGTCTTTGCCTCCGTCTTTGTTTTCGTATTTCTCTCCGTCCGTGTCTCCACATTTGTCTCCGTCTTTGTCTCCGTCTTTGCCTCCGTCTTTGTCTCCGTATTTGTCTCCGTCTGAGTCTCCATCTTTGTCTCCGCCTTTGTCTCCGTCCTTGTCTCCGTCGTCGTCTTCCTCTTCGTCTGCGTCTTTGTCTCCGTCTTTGTCTACGTTTTTGTATACGTCTTTGTCTCCGCCTTTGTCTCCGTCCATGTCTCCTGCCCCTCTGTCTCGGTCTTTGTCTCGTGCGCCTCTGTCTCTGTCTCTGTCTATGTCTCTGTCTCTGTCTCTGTCTCTGTCTCTGTCTCTGTGTCTGTCCCTGTCTCTCTCTCTGTCTCTGTCTCTGTCTCTGTCTCTGCCTCAGTCGCTGTCTCTGTCTCCGTCTTTGCCTCCGTCCTCGTCTTCCTATTCGTCTCCGTCTTTGTCTCCGTCTTTGTCTACGTCCTTGTCTCCGTCTTTGTCTCCGTCCATGTCTCCTGCCCCTCAGTCTCGGTCTTTGTCTCATGCGCCTCTGTCTCTGTCTGTGTCTATGTCTCTGCCTCTGTCTCTGTCCCCGTCTCTGTCTACGTCTCCGTCTCTGTCTCTGTCTCTGTCTCTGTCTCCACCTCTGTCTCTGTCTCTGTCTCTGTCTCTGTCTCTGCCTCTGTCACTGTCACTGTCTCTGTCTCCGTCTCCGCCTCCGTCTCTGTCTCTGTCTCTGTCTCTGTCTCTGTCTCTGCCTCTGTCTCCATCTTTCTCTCCATCTCTGTCTCCGTCTTTGTCTCCGTCTTTGACACCGTCTTTGTCACCGTCTTTGTCTCCGTCCATGTCTCCTGCCCCTCTGTCTCGGTCTTTGTCACATGCGCCTCTGTCTCTGTCTCTGTCTCTGTCTCTGTCTGTGTCTATATCTGTCTCTTCCTCTGTATCGGGCTCTGTCCCTGTCTCTGTCTCTGTCCCTGTCTCTGTCTCTGTCTCCGTCTCTGTCTCTGTCTCTGCCTCTGTCTCCGTCTCTGCCTCTGTCTGTGTCTCTGTCTGTGTCTCTGTCTCTGTCTCTGTCTATGTCTCTGTATTACACTCTGCCTCCGTCTTTTTCTTCGTCTTTGTCTCCGTCTTTGTCTCCGCCTTTGCCTCCGTCTTTGTCTCCGTATCTGTCTCCGTCTGTGTCTCCATTTTTGTCTCCGCCTTTGTCTCCGTCTTTGTCTCCGTCGTCGTCTTCCTCTTCGTCTCCGTCTTTGTCACCGTCTTTGTCTCCGTCTATGTCACCGTCTTTGTCTCCGTCTTTTTCCCCGTCTTTGTCTCCGTGTTTGTGTCCGTCTTTGTCTACGTCTTTGTCTCCGTCTTTGCCTCCGTCTTTGTCTCAGTCTTTGCCTCCGTATTTGTCTCCGTCTGTGTCTCTATCTCTGTCTCTGTCTCTGTCTCCGTCTCTGTCTCTGTCTCTGCCTCTGTCTCTGTCTTGGCATCCTTCACTGTCTCTGTCTCTGTCTCTCTCTCTGCCCCTGTCTCTGTCTCTGTCTTTGTCTCCGTCTTTGTCTCAGTCTTTGTCTCCGTCTTTGTCTCCGTATCTGTCTCCGTATTTGTCTCCATCTTTGCCTCCGTCTTTGCCTCCGTCTGCTTTTCCGCGTTTGTCTCCGTCTTTGTCTCCTTCCCCTCCGTCTTTGTCCACTGCCACTCTGTCTCTATCTCTGTCTCTGTCTCTGTCTTTATCTCAGTCTCTGTCTTGGCCTCCGTCTTCGTCTCCGTCTTTGTCTCCATCTTTGTCTCCGACTTTGTCTCCGTCTCTGTCTCCGTCTTTGTCTCAGTCTTTGTCTCCGTCTTTGTCTCCTTCCCCTCCGTCTTTGTCTACTGCCACTCTGTCTCCATCTCTGACTCTGTCTCTGTCTTTATCTCAGTCTCTGTCTTGGCCTCCGTCTTCGTCTCCGTCTTTGTCTCCATCTTTGTCTCCGTCTTTGTCTCCGTCTTTGTCACCGTCGTCGTCTTCCTCTTCGTCTCCGCCTTTGTCCCGTATTTGTCACCGCCTTTGTCTCCGTCTTTGTCTACGTCTTTGTCTACGTCTTTGTCTCCGTCTTTGTCTCCGTCCATGTCTCCTGCGCCTCTGTCTCGGTCTTTGTCTCATGCACCTCTGTCTCTGTCTCTGTCTCTGTCTCTGCCTCTGTCTGTGTCTGTGCCTCTGTCTCTGTCTCCGTATCGGACTCTGTCTCCGTCTCTGTCTCCGCCTTTCTCTCTGCCTTTGTCTCCGTATTTGTCTCCGTCTGTGTCTCCATCTTTGTCTCCGTTTTTGTCTCCGTCTTTGCCTCCGTCTTCTTTTCCGTGTTTGTCTCCGTCTTTGTCTACTGCCACTCTGTCTCTATCTCTGTCTCTGTCTCTGTCTTCATCTCAGTCTCTGTCTTGGCCTCCGTCCTCGTCTCCGTCTTTGTCTCCGTCTTTGTCTCCGTCGTCGTACTCCTCGTCGTCTCTGTCTTTGTCACCGTCTTTGTCTCCGTCTTTGTCTCCGTCTTTGTGTACGTCTTTGTCTCCGTCTTTGTCTCCGTCCATGTCTCCTGCCCCTCTGTCTCGGTCTTTGTCACATGCGCCTCTGTCTCTGTCTCTGTCTCTGTCTCTGTCTGTGTCTATATCTGTCTCTGCCTCTGTATCGGGCTCTGTCCCTGTCTCTGTCTCTGTCTCTGTCTCTGTCTCTGTCTCTGTCTCTGTCTCTGTCTCTGTCTCTGCCTCTGTGTCTGTCTCTGTCTCTGTCTCTGTCTCTGTCTCTGTCTCTGTCTCTGTCTCTGTCTCGGTCTCTGTCTCCGTCTTTGTCTCCGTCTTTGTGTCCGCCTTTGTCTGCGTCTTCGCTTTCCTCTTTGTTTCCGACTTTGTCTCCGTTTTTGTCTCCTGCCCCTATGGTTCTGTCGCTCTCTCTGTCTCTGTCTGTGTCTCTGTCTCTGCCTCTGTTTCTGTCTCTGTCTCTGTCTCTGCCTCTGTCTCGGTCTCTGGCTACATCTCTGTCTATGTCTATGTCTCTGTCTCTGCCTCTGTCTCTGTCTCTGTCTCTGTCTCCGTCTCTGTCTCTATCCCTATCTCTGTCTCTGTCTCTGTTCCCGTCTCTGTCTCCGCCTCTGCCTCTGTCTCTGTCTCCGTCTTTGTCTCCGTCTTTGTCTCCGTCGTCGTCTTCCTCTTCGTCTCCGTCTTTGTCTCCGTCTTTGTCTCCGTCTGTGTCTCCGTCTTTGTCTCCGTCTTTGTCTCCGCCGTCGTCTTCCTCTTCGTGTCCGTCTTTGTCACCGTGCTTGTCTCCGTCTGTGTCTCCGCCTTTGTCTCCGTCTCTGTCTCCGTCGTCATCTTCCTCTTCGTCACCGTCTTAGTCTCCGTCTTTGTCTCCGTCTTTCTCTCCGTCTTTGTCTCCGTCTTTGCCTCCGTCTTTGTCTCCGTCCATGTCTCCTGCCGCTCTGTCTCGGTCTTTGTCTCATGCAACTGTGTCTCTGTCTCTGTCTCTGTATTACACTCTGCCTCCGTCTTTTTCTTCGTCTTTGTCTCATGTCTTTGTCTAAGTCTTTGCCTCCGTCTTTGTCTCCGTATCTGTCTCCGTCTGTGTCTCCATTTTTGTCTCCGCCGTCGTCTTCCTCTTCGTCTCCGTCTTTGTCACCGTCTTTGTTTCCGTCTATGTCACCGTCTTGTCTCCGTCTTTTTCTCCGTCTTTGTCTCCGTATTTGTGTCCGTCTGTGTCTCCATTTTTGTCTCCGTCTTTGTCTGCGTCTTTGTATCCGTCTTTGTCTCCGTCTTTGTCTCCGTCTTTGTCTCAGTCTTTGCCTCCGTATTTGTCTCCGTCTGTGTCTCCATCTCTGTCTCTGTCTCTGTCTCCGTCTCTGTCTCTGTCTCTGCGTCTGTCTCTGTCTCGGCATCCTTCACTGTCTCTGTCTCTGTCTCTCTCTCTGCCCCTGTCTCTGTCCCTGTCTTTGTCTCCTTCTTTGTCTCAGTCTTTGTCTCCGTCTTTGTCTCCTTCCCCTCCGTCTTTGTCTACTGCCACTCTGTCTCCATCTCTGACTCTGTCTCTGTCTTTATCTCAGTCTCTGTCTTGGCCTCCGTCTTCGTCTCCGTCTTTGTCTCCATCTTTGTCTCCGTCTTTGTCTCCGTCTTTGTCACCGTCGTCGTCTTCCTCTTCGTCTCCGTCTTTGTCCCGTATTTGTCACCGCCTTTGTCTCCGTCTTTGTCTACGTCTTTGTCTACGTCTTTGTCTACGTCTTTGTCTCCGTCCATGTCTCCTGCGCCTCTGTCTCGGTCTTTGTCTCATGCACCTCTTTCTCTGTCTCTGTCTCTGTCTCTGCCTCCGTCTGTGTCTGTGCCTCTGTCTCTGTCTCCGTATCGGACTCTGTCTCCGCCTTTCTCTCTGCCTTTGTCTCCGTATTTGTCTCCGTCTGTGTCTCCATCTTTGTCTCCGTTTTTGTCTCCGTCTTTGCCTCCGTCTTCTTTTCCGTGTTTGTCTCCGTTTTTGTCTCCTGCCCCAGGGTCACCGCCTTTGTCTTCTGCCCCTATGGTTCTGTCGCTCTCTCTGTCTCTGTCTGTGTCTCTGTCTCTGCCTCTGTTTCTGTCTCTGTCTCTGTCTCTGCCTCTGTCTCGGTCTCTGGCTACATCTCTGTCTATGTCTCTGTCTCTGTCTCTGTCTCTGCCTCTGTCTCTGTCTCTGTCTCTGTCTCTGTCTCCGTCTCTGTCTCTATCCCTATCTCTGTCTCTGTCTCTGTTCCCGTCTCTGTCTCCGCCTCTGCCTCTGTCTCTGTCTCCGTCTTTGTCTCCGTCTTTGTCTCCGTCGTCGTCTTCCTCTTCGTCTCCGTCTTTGTCTCCTTCTTTGTCTCAGTCTTTGTCTCCGTCTTTGTCTCCTTCCCCTCCGTCTTTGTCTACTGCCACTCTGTCTCCATCTCTGACTCTGTCTCTGTCTTTATCTCAGTCTCTGTCTTGGCCTCCGTCTTCGTCTCCGTCTTTGTCTCCATCTTTGTCTCCGTCTTTGTCTCCGTCTTTGTCACCGTCGTCGTCTTCCTCTTCGTCTCCGTCTTTGTCCCGTATTTGTCACCGCCTTTGTCTCCGTCTTTGTCTACGTCTTTGTCTACGTCTTTGTCTACGTCTTTGTCTCCGTCCATGTCTCCTGCGCCTCTGTCTCGGTCTTTGTCTCATGCACCTCTGTCTCTGTCTCTGTCTCTGTCTCTGTCTCTGCCTCTGTCTGTGTCTGTGCCTCTGTCTCTGTCTCCGTATCGGACTCTGTCTCCGCCTTTCTCTCTGCCTTTGTCTCCGTATTTGTCTCCGTCTGTGTCTCCATCTTTGTCTCCGTTTTTGTCTCCGTCTTTACCTCCGTCTTCTTTTCCGTGTTTGTCTCCGTTTTTGTCTCCTGCCCCAGGGTCACCGCCTTTGTCTTCTGCCCCTATGTTTCTGTCGCTCTCTCTGTCTCTGTCTGTGTCTCTGTCTCTGCCTCTGTTTCTGTCTCTGTCTCTGTCTCTGCCTCTGTCTCGGTCTCTGGCTACATCTCTGTCTATGTCTCTGTCTCTGTCTCTGTCTCTGCCTCTGTCTCTGTCTCTGTCTCTGTCTCTGTCTCCGTCTCTGTCTCTATCCCTATCTCTGTCTCTGTCTCTGTTCCCGTCTCTGTCTCCGCCTCTGCCTCTGTCTCTGTCTCCGTCTTTGTCTCCGTCTTTGTCTCCGTCGTCGTCTTCCTCTTCGTCTCCGTCTTTGTCTCCTTCTTTGTCTCCGTCTTTGCCTCCGTCTGTGTCTCCATCTTTGTCTCCGCCTTTGTCTCCGTCTTTGTCTCCGTTCTTGTCTCCGGCCTTTGTCTCGGTCTCTGTCTCATGCGCGTCTCTCTCTGTCTCTGTCTCTGTCTCTGTCTGTGTCTCTGTCTCCGCCTCTGCCTCTGTCTCTGTCTCCGTCTTTGCCTTCGTCTTTGTCTCCGTCCGTGCCTCCGTCCGTGCCTCCGTCTTTGTCTCCGTCTTTGCCTCCGTCTTTGTTTCCGTATTTCTCTCCGTCCGTGTCTCCACATTTGTCTCCATCTTTGTCTCCGTCTTTGCCTCCGTCTTTGTCTCCGTATTTGTCTCCGTCTGAGTCTCCATCTTTGTCTCCGCCTTTGTCTCCGTCTTTGTCTCCGTCTTTGTCTCCGTCCATGTCTCCTGCCCCTCAGTCTCGGTCTTTGTCTCATGCGCCTCTGTCTCTGCCTCTGTCTGTGTCTGTGCCTCTGTCTCTGTCTCCGTATCGGACTCTGTCTCCGTCTCTGTCTCCGCCTTTCTCTCTGCCTTTGTCTCCGTATTTGTCTCCGTCTGTGTCTCCATCTTTGTCTCCGTTTTTGTCTCCGTCTTTGCCTCCGTCTTCTTTTCCGTGTTTGTCTCCGTCTTTGTCTACTGCCACTCTGTCTCTATCTCTGTCTCTGTCTCTGTCTTCATCTCAGTCTCTGTCTTGGCCTCCGTCCTCGTCTCCGTCTTTGTCTCCTTCTCTGTCTGCGTCTTTGTATCCGTCTTTGTCTCTGTCTTTGTCTCCATCTTTGTCTCCGTCGTCGTCGTCCTCTTCGTCTCTGTCTTTGTCACCGTCTTTGTCTCCGTCTTTGTCTCCGTCTTTGTGTACGTCTTTGTCTCCGTCTTTGTCTCCGTCCATGTCTCCTGCCCCTCTGTCTCGGTCTTTGTCACATGCGCCTCTGTCTCTGTCTCTGTCTCTGTCTCTGTCTGTGTCTATATCTGTCTCTGCCTCTGTATCGGGCTCTGTCCCTGTCTCTGTCTCTGTCTCTGTCTCTGTCTCTGTCTCTGTCTCTGTCTCTGTCTCTGTCTCTGTCTCTGCCTCTGTGTCTGTCTCTGTCTCTGTCTCTGCCTCTGCCTCTGTCTCTGTCTCTGTCTCTGTCTCGGTCTCTGTCTCCGTCTTTGTCTCCGTCTTTGTGTCCGCCTTTGTCTGCGTCTTCGCTTTCCTCTTTGTTTCCGACTTTGTCTCCGTTTTTGTCTCCTGCCCCAGGGTCACCGCCTTTGTCTCCTGCCCCTATGGTTCTGTCGCCCTCTCTGTCTCTGTCTGTGTCTCTGTCTCTGCCTCTGTTTCTGTCTCTGTCTCTGTCTCTGCCTCTGTCTCGGTCTCTGGCTACATCTCTGTCTATGTCTCTGTCTCTGTCTCTGTCTCCGTCTTTGCCTCCGTCTTTGTCTCCGTCCTCGTCTTCCTCTTCGTCTCCGCCTTTGTCTCCGTCTTTGTCACCGTCTTTGTCTCCGTCCTTGTCTCCGTCTTTGTCTACGTCTTTGTCTCCGTCTTTGTCTCCGTCCATGTCTCCTGCCCCTCAGTCTCGGTCTTTGTCTCATGCGCCTCTGTCTCTGTCTGTGTCTATGTCTCTGTCTCTGCCTCTGTATCGGGCTCTGTCCCTGTCCCTGTCTCTGTCTCTGTCTCTGTCTCTGTCTCTGTCTCTGTCTCTGTCTCTGTCCCTGTCTCTGTCTCTGTCTCTGTCTCTGTCTCTGTCTCTGTCTCTGTCTCCGTCTTTGTGCCTGTCTTTGTCTCCGTATTTGTATCCGTCTGTGTACCCATCTTTGTCTGCGTCTTTGTCTCCGTCTTTGCCTCCGTCTTTGTCTCCGTCTTTGTCTCCGTCCATGTCTCCTGCCGCTCTGTCTCGGTCGTTGTCTCATGCACCTCTGACTCTGTCTCTGTCTCTGTCTGTGTCTGTGTCTCTGTTTCTGTCTCCGTCTTTGCGCTTGTCTTTGTCTCCGCGGTTGTATCCGTCTGTGTATCCATCTTTGTCTCCGTCTTTGTCTCCGTTTTTGCCTCCGTCTTTGTCTCCGTCTTCGTCTACGTCTGTGTCGCCGTCTTTGTCTCCATCGATGTCTTCCTCTTCGTCTCCGTCTTTGTCTCCGTCTTTGTCCCGTCTTTGTCTCCGTCGTCGTCTTCCTCTTCGTCACCGTCTTTGTCTCCGTCTTTGTCTCCGTCTTTGTCTCCGTCTTTGTCTCCGTCCGTGTCTCCTGCCCCTCTGTCTCGGTCTTGGTCTCATGCACCTCTGTCTCTGTCTCTGCCTCTGCCTCTGCCTCTGTCTCTGTCTCTGTCTCTGTCTCTGTCTCTGTCTCTGCCTTCGTCTCTGTCTCGGTCTCTCTCTGTCTTCGTCTCTGTCTTTGTCTCCGTATTTGTCTCCGTCTGTGTCACCATCTTTGTCTCCGTCTTTGTCTCCGTCTTTGTCTCCTGCCCATCTGTCCCCTCTCAGTCACTGTCTCTGTCTCTGTCTCTGCCTCTGTCTCTGCCTCTGTCTCCGTCTCTGCCTCTGTCTGTGTCTCTGTCTGTGTCTCTGTCTCTGTCACTGTCTATGTCTCTGTATTACACTCTGCATCCGTCTTTTTCTTCGTCTTTGTCTCCGTCTTTGTCTCCGCCTTTGCCTCCGTCTTTGTCTCCGTATCTGTCTCCGTCTGTGTCTCCATTTTTGTCTCCGCCTTTGTCTCCGTCTTTGTCTCCGTCGTCGTCTTCCTCTTCGTCTCCGTCTTTGTCACCGTCTTTGTCTCCGTCTATGTCACCGTGTTTGTCTCCGTCTTTTTCTCCGTCTTTGTCTCCGTGTTTGTGTCCGTCTGTGTCTCCATCTTTGTCTCCGTCTTTGTCTGCGTCTTTGTCTCCGCCTTTGCCTCCGTCTTTGTCTCCGTCTGTGTCTCTATCTCTGTCTCTGTCTCTGTCTCCGTCTCTGTCTCCGCCTCTGTCTCTGTCTCCGTCTCTGCCTCCGTCTGTGTCTCTGTCTGTGACTCTGTCTCTGTCTCTGTCTATGTCTCTGTCTCTGTCTCTGTCTCTGTCTCTGTCTCTGTCTCTGTCTCTGTCTCTGTCTAGTTCTCTGTCTCTGTCTCTCTCGCTGTCTTCGTCTCTGTCTCTGCCTCTCTCTGCCTTCGTCTCTGTCTCGGTCTCTCTCTGTCTTCGTCTCTGTCTTTGTCTCCGTATTTGTCTCCGTCTGTGTCACCATCTTTGTCTCCGTCTTTGTCCCCGTCTTTGACTCCGTCTTTGTTTCCGTCTTTGCCTCCGTCTTTGTCTCCGTCTTTGTCTTCTTCTTTGACTCCGTCTTTGTGCATGTCTTTGTCTCCGTGCCTGTCGCCGGCTGTGTCTCCATCATTGTCTCCGTCTTTGTCTCCGTCTTTGCCTCCGTCTTTGTTTCCGTATTTCTCTCCGTCTGTGTCTCCACATTTGTCTCCGTCTTTGTCTCCGTCTTTGCCTCCGTCTTTGTCTCCGTATTTGTCTCCGTCTGAGTCTCCATCTTTGTCTCCGCCTTTGTCTCCGTCTTTGTCTCCGCCGTCGTCTTCCTCTTCGTCTGCGTCTTTGTCTCCGTCTTTGTCTACGTTTTTGTATACGTCTTTGTCTCCGCCTTTGTCTCCGTCCATGTCTCCTGCCTCTCTGTCTCGGTCTTTGTCTCGTGCGCCTCTGTCTCTGTCTCTGTCTATGTCTCTGTCTCTGTCTCTGTCTGTGTCTCTGTCTCTGTCTCTGCCTCTGCATCGGTATCTGTCTCAGTCTTTGACCTCGTCTTTGTCTCTGTCATTTTCTCCGTCTTTGTCTCCTGTCATTCTGTCTCCGTCTCTCTCTTTCCCTCTGTCTCTGTCCCTTTCCCTGTCCCTGTCCCTGTCCCTGTCCCTGCCTCTGTACTCTGTCTCCGTCTCTGTCTCTGTCTCTGTCTCTGTCTCTGTCTCTGTCTCTGTCTCTGTCTCTGTCTCTGTCTCTGTCTCTGTCTCTGTCTCTGTCTCTGTCTCTGTCTCTGTCTCTGCCTCTGTCTCTGTCTCTGTCTCTGTCTCTGTCTCTGTCTCTGTCTCTGTCTCTGTCTCTGTCTTTGTCTCCGTCTCTGTCTCTGTCTCTGCGTCAGTCGCTGTCTCTGTCTCTGTCTCTGTCTCTGCCTTTGTCTCCGTATTTGTCTCTGTCTGTGTCTCCATCCTTGTCCCCGTCTTTGTCTCCGTCTTTGTCACCGTCTTTGTCTCCGTCGTCGTCTTCCACTTCGTCTGCGTCTTTGTCTCCTTCTTTGTCTACGTCTATGTCTCCGTCTATGTCTCCGTCCATGTCTCCTGCCCTTCTGTCTCGGTCTTTGTCTCATGCGCCTCTGTCTCTGTCTCTGTCTGTGTCTCTGTCTCCGCCTCTGCCTCGGTCTCTGTCTCCGTCTTTGCCTCCGTCCTCGTCTTCCTATTCGTCTCCGCCTTTGTCTCCGTCTTTGTCACCGTCTTTATCTCCGTCTTTGTCTCCGTCTTTGTCTCCGTCGTCGTTTTCCTCTTCGTCTCCGTCTTTGTCTCCGTTATTGTCACCGTCTTTGTCTCCTTCTTTGTCTACGTCTTTGCCTCCGTCTTTGTCTCCGCCCATGTCTCCTGCCCCTCTGTCTCGGTCTTTGTCTCATGCGCCTCTGTCTCGGTCTTTGTCTCATGCGCCTCTGTCTCTGTCTCCATCTCTGTCTCTGTCTCTGTCTCTGTCTCTGCCTCTGTCTCTGTCCCTGTCTCTGCCCCGTCTCCGTCTCTGTCTCTGTCTCTGCCTCTGGCTCCATCTCTGTCTCTGTCTCAGTCTCTGTCTCTGTCTCTGTCTCTGTCTCTGTCTCTGTCTCTGTCTCTGTCTCTGTCTCTGTCTCTGTCTCTGTCTCTGTCTCTGTCTCTGTCTCTGTCTCTGTCTCTGTCTCTGTCTCTGTCTCTGTCTCTGTCTCTGTCTCTGTCTCTGTCTCTGTCTCTGTCTCTGTCTCTGTCTCTGTCTCTTTCTCTGTCTCTGTCTCTGTCTCTGTCTGCGGCTCTGTCTCTGTCTCTGTCTCTGTCTCTGTCTCTGTCTCTGTCTCTGTCTCTGTCTCTGTCTCTGTCTCTGTCTCTGTCTCTGTCTCTGTCTCTGTCTCTGTCTCTGTCTCTGTCTCTGTCTCTGTCTGTGGCTCTGTCTCTGTCTCTGTATTACACTCTGTCTCCACCTTTGTCTTCGTCTTTGTCTCCGTCTTTGTGCCTGTCTTTGTCTCCGTCTTTGTCTCCTGCCCATCTGTCTCCGTCTCTGTCACTGTCTCTGTCTCTGTCTCTGTCTCTGTCTCCGTCTCTGCCTCTGTCTCTGTCTCTGTCTCTGTCTCTGTCTCTGTCTCTGTCTCTGTCTCCGTCTCTGCCTCTGTCTCTGTCTCTGTCTCTGTCTCTGTCTCTGTCCCTGTCTCTGCCTCTGTCTCTGTCTCCATCTTTGTCTCCGTCTTTGTCTACGCCTTTGTCTCCGCCCATGTCTCCTGCCCCTCTGTCACGGTCTTTGTCTCATGCGCCTATGTCTCTGTCTCTGTCTCTGTCTCTGTCTCCATCTCTGCTCTGTCTCTGTCTCTGTCTCTGTCTCTGCCTCTGTCTCTGTCCCTGCCTCTGCTCCGTCTCCGCCTCTGTCTCTGTCTCTCTCTCTGGCTCCATCTCTGTCTCTGTCTCAGTCTCTGTCTCTGTCTCTGTCTCTGTATCTGTCTCTGTCTCTGTCCCTTTCTCTGTCTCTGTCTTTGTCTCCATCTTTGTCTCCGTCTTTGTCTCCGTCTTTGTCACCGTCTTTGTCTCCGTCGTCGTCTTCCTCTTCGTCTGCGTCATTGTCTCCGTCTTTGTCTACGTCTTTGTCTACGTCTTTGTCACCGTCTTTGTCTCCGTCCATGTCTCCTGGTCCTTTGTCTCGGTCTTTGTCTCATGCACCTGTGTTTCTGTCTCTGTCTCTGTCTCTGTCTGTGGCTCTGTCTCCGTCTCTGTATTACACTCTGTCTCCACCTTTGTCTTCGTCTTTGTCTCCGTCTTTGTCTCCATCTTTGTCACCGTCGTCGTCTTCCTCTTCGTCTCCGTCTTTGTCCCGTCTTTGTCACCGCCTTTGTCTCCGTCTTTGTCTACGTCTTTGTCTACGTCTTTCTCTCCGTCTTTGTCTCCGTCCATGTCTCCTGCGCCTCTGTCTCGGTCTTTGTCTCATGCACCTCTGTCTCTGTCTCTGTCTCTGTCTCTGCCTCTGTCTCTGTCTCTGTCTCTGTCTCTGTGTCTGTCTCTGTCTCTGTCTCTGTCTCTGTCTAGTTCTCTGTCTCTGTCTCTATCGCTGTCTTCGTCTCTGTCTCGGCCTCTCTCTGCCTTCGTCTCTGCCTCGGTCTCTCTCTGTCTTCGTCTCTGTCTTTGTCTCCGTATTTGTCTCCGTCTGTGTCACCATCTTTGTATCCGTCTTTGTCCCCGTCCTTGCCTCCGTCTTTGTTTCCGTCTTTGCCTCCGTCTTTGTCTCCGTCTTTGTCTTCTTCTTTGACTCCGTCTTTGTGCCTGTCTTTGTCCCCGTGCCTGTCGCCGGCTGTGTCTCCATCATTGTCTCCGTCTTTGTCTCCGTCTTTGCCTCCGTCTTTGTTTCCGTATTTCTCTCCGTCTGTGTCTCCACATTTGTCTCCGTCTTTGTCTCCGTCTTTACCTCCGTCTTTGTCTCCGTATTTGTCTCCGTCTGAGTCTCCATCTTTGTCTCCGCCTTTGTCTCCGTCTTTGCCTCCGTCGTCGTCTTCCTCTTCGTCTGCGTCTTTGTCTCCGTCTTTGTCTACGTTTTTGTATACGTCTTTGTCTCCGCCTTTGTCTCCGTCCATGTCTCCTGCCTCTCTGTCTCGGTCTTTGTCTCGTGCGCCTCTGTCTCTGTCTCTGTCTATGTCTCTGTCTCTGTCTGTGTCTCTGTCTCTGTCTCTGCCTCTGCATCGGTATCTGTCTCAGTCTTTGACCTCGTCTTTGTCTCTGTCATTTTCTCCGTCTTTGTCTCCTGTCCTTCTGTCTCCGTCTCTCTCTTTCCCTCTGTCTCTGTCCCTTTCCCTGTCCCTGTCCCTGTCCCTGTCCCTGCCTCTGTACTCTGTCTCCGTCTCTGTCTCTGTCTCTGTCTCTGTCTCTGTCTCTGTCTCTGTCTCTGTCTCTGTCTCTGCCTTTGTCTCCGTATTTGTCTCTGTCTGTGTCTCCATCTTTGTCTCCGTCTTTGTCTGCGTCTTTGTCTCCGTCTTTGTCTTCCTACTTGTCTCTGTTTTTGTCTCCGTCTTTGTCTCTATCTCTGTCTCTGTCCCTGTCTCTGTCTCTGTCTCTGTCTCTGTCTCTGTCTCTATGTCTGTCTCTGTCTCTGTCTTTGTCTCCATCCTTGTCCCCGTCTTTGTCTCCGTCTTTGTCACCGTCTTTGTCTACGTCGTCGTCTTCCACTTCGTCTGCGTCTTTGTCTCCTTCTTTGTCTACGTCTATGTCTCCGTCTTTGTCTCCGTCTTTGTGTCTCTGTCTCTCTCTCTGCCCCTGTCTCTGTCTCTGTCTTTGTCTCCGTCTTTGTCTCAGTCTTTGTCTCCGTCTTTGTCTCCGTATCTGTCTCCGTATTTGTCTCCATCTTTGCCTCCGTCTTTGCCTCCGTCTGCTTTTCCGCGTTTGTCTCCGTCTTTGTCTCCTTCCCCTCCGTCTTTGTCCACTGCCACTTTGTCTCTATCTCTGTCTCTGTCTCTGTCTTTATCTCAGTCTCTGTCTTGGCCTCCGTCTTCGTCTCCGTCTGTGTCTCCATCTTTGTCTCCGTTTTTGTCTCCGTCTTTGCCTCCGTCTTCTTTTCCGTGTTTGTCTCCGTCTTTGTCTACTGCCACTCTGTCTCTATCTCTGTCTCTGTCTCTGTCTTCATCTCAGTCTCTGTCTTGGCCTCCGTCCTCGTCTCCGTCTTTGTCTCCTTCTCTGTCTGCGTCTTTTTATCCGTCTTTGTCTCTGTCTTTGTCTCCGTCTTTGTCTCAGTCCACGTCTCCTGCCCCTCTGTCTCGGTCTTTGTCTCATGCACCTCTGCCTCTGTCTCTGTCTCTGTCTCTGTCCCTATCTCTTTTTCTGTCGCTGTCTCTTTCTCTGTCTCTGTCTCTGTCTCTGCCTCTGTCTCTGTCTCTGTCTCTGTCTCGGTCTCTGTCTCTGTCTCTGTCTCAGCCTCTGTCTCTGTCTCTGTCTCTGTCTCTTTCCCAATCTTTGCCTCTGTCTCTGTTCCCGTCTCTGTCTCCGCCTCTGCCTCTGTCTCGGCCTTTGTCTCATGCGCATCTGTCGTTATCTCTGCCTGTGTCTATGTCTGTGTCTCTGTCTCTGTCTCTGTCTCTGTCTCTGTCTCTGTCTCTGTCTCCGTCTCTGCCTCTGTCTCTGTCTCTGTCTCTGTCTCTGTCTCTGTCCCTGTCTCTGTCTCTGTCTCTGTCTCCATCTTTGTCTCCGTCTTTGTCTACGCCTTTGTCTCCGCCCATGTCTCCTGCCCCTCTGTCACGGTCTTTGTCTCATGCGCCTATGTCTCTGTCTCTGTCTCTGTCTCTGTCTCCATCTCTGCTCTGTCTCTGTCTCTGTCTCTGTCTCTGCCTCTGTCTCTGTCCCTGCCTCTGCTCCGTCTCCGCCTCTGTCTCTGTCTCTCTCTCTGGCTCCATCTCTGTCTCTGTCTCAGTCTCTGTCTCTGTCTCTGTCTCTGTATCTGTCTCTGTCTCTGTCCCTGTCTCTGTCTCTGTCTTTGTCTCCATCTTTGTCTCCGTCTTTGTCTCCGTCTTTGTCACCGTCTTTGTCTCCGTCGTCGTCTTCCTCTTCGTCTGCGTCATTGTCTCCGTCTTTGTCTACGTCTTTGTCTACGTCTTTGTCACCGTCTTTGTCTCCGTCCATGTCTCCTGGTCCTTTGTCTCGGTCTTTGTCTCATGCACCTGTGTTTCTGTCTCTGTCTCTGTCTCTGTCTGTGGCTCTGTCTCCGTCTCTGTATTACACTCTGTCTCCACCTTTGTCTTCGTCTTTGTCTCCGTCTTTGTCTCCGTCTTTGTCACCGTCGTCGTCTTCCTCTTCGTCTCCGTCTTTGTCCCGTCTTTGTCACCGCCTTTGTCTCCGTCTTTGTCTACGTCTTTGTCTACGTCTTTCTCTCCGTCTTTGTCTCCGTCCATGTCTCCTGCGCCTCTGTCTCGGTCTTTGTCTCATGCACCTCTGTCTCTGTCTCTGTCTCTGTCTCTGCCTCTGTCTCTGTCTCTGTCTCTGTCTCTGTCTCTGTCTCTGTCTCTGTCTCTGTCTCTGTCTAGTTCTCTGTCTCTGTCTCTATCGCTGTCTTCGTCTCTGTCTCGGCCTCTCTCTGCCTTCGTCTCTGCCTCGGTCTCTCTCTGTCTTCGTCTCTGTCTTTGTCTCCGTATTTGTCTCCGTCTGTGTCACCATCTTTGTATCCGTCTTTGTCCCCGTCCTTGCCTCCGTCTTTGTTTCCGTCTTTGCCTCCGTCTTTGTCTCCGTCTTCGTCTTCTTCTTTGACTCCGTCTTTGTGCCTGTCTTTGTCCCCGTGCCTGTCGCCGGCTGTGTCTCCATCATTGTCTCCGTCTTTGTCTCCGTCTTTGCCTCCGTCTTTGTTTCCGTATTTCTCTCCGTCTGTGTCTCCACATTTGTCTCCGTCTTTGTCTCCGTCTTTGCCTCCGTCTTTGTCTCCGTATTTGTCTCCGTCTGAGTCTCCATCTTTGTCTCCGCCTTTGTCTCCGTCTTTGCCTCCGTCGTCGTCTTCCTCTTCGTCTGCGTCTTTGTCTCCGTCTTTGTCTACGTTTTTGTATACGTCTTTGTCTCCGCCTTTGTCTCCGTCCATGTCTCCTGCCTCTCTGTCTCGGTCTTTGTCTCGTGCGCCTCTGTCTCTGTCTCTGTCTATGTCTCTGTCTCTGTCTGTGTCTCTGTCTCTGTCTCTGCCTCTGCATCGGTATCTGTCTCAGTCTTTGACCTCGTCTTTGTCTCTGTCATTTTCTCCGCCTTTGTCTCCTGTCCTTCTGTCTCCGTCTCTCTCTTTCCCTCTGTCTCTGTCCCTTTCCCTGTCCCTGTCCCTGTCCCTGTCCCTGCCTCTGTACTCTGTCTCCGTCTCTGTCTCTGTCTCTGTCTCTGTCTCTGTCTCTGTCTCTGTCTCTGTCTCTGTCTCTGTCTCTGTCTCTGTCTCTGTCTCTGTCTCTGTCTCTGTCCCTGTCTCTGTCTCTGTCTCTGTCTCTGTCTCTGTCTCTGTCTCTATGTCTGTCTCTGTCTCTGTCTTTGTCTCCATCCTTGTCCCCGTCTTTGTCTCCGTCTTTGTCACCGTCTTTGTCTACGTCGTCGTCTTCCACTTCGTCTGCGTCTTTGTCTCCTTCTTTGTCTACGTCTATGTCTCCGTCTTTGTCTCCGTCTTTGTGTCTCTGTCTCTCTCTCTGCCCCCGTCTCTGTCTCTGTCTTTGTCTCCGTCTTTGTCTCAGTCTTTGTCTCCGTCTTTGTCTCCGTATCTGTCTCCGTATTTGTCTCCATCTTTGCCTCCGTCTTTGCCTCCGTCTGCTTTTCCGCGTTTGTCTCCGTCTTTGTCTCCTTCCCCTCCGTCTTTGTCCACTGCCACTTTGTCTCTATCTCTGTCTCTGTCTCTGTCTTTATCTCAGTCTCTGTCTTGGCCTCCGTCTTCGTCTCCGTCTGTGTCTCCATCTTTGTCTCCGTTTTTGTCTCCGTCTTTGCCTCCGTCTTCTTTTCCGTGTTTGTCTCCGTCTTTGTCTACTGCCACTCTGTCTCTATCTCTGTCTCTGTCTCTGTCTTCATCTCAGTCTCTGTCTTGGCCTCCGTCCTCGTCTCCGTCTTTGTCTCCTTCTCTGTCTGCGTCTTTTTATCCGTCTTTGTCTCTGTCTTTGTCTCCGTCTTTGTCTCAGTCCACGTCTCCTGCCCCTCTGTCTCGGTCTTTGTCTCATGCACCTCTGCCTCTGTCTCTGTCTCTGTCTCTGTCCCTATCTCTTTTTCTGTCTCTGTCTCTTTCTCTGTCTCTGTCTCTGTCTCTGCCTCTGTCTCTGTCTCTGTCTCTGTCTCGGTCTCTGTCTCTGTCTCTGTCTCAGCCTCTGTCTCTGTCTCTGTCTCTGTCTCTTTCCCAATCTTTGCCTCTGTCTCTGTTCCCGTCTCTGTCTCCGCCTCTGCCTCTGTCTCGGCCTTTGTCTCATGCGCATCTGTCGTTATCTCTGCCTGTGTCTATGTCTGTGCCTCTCTCTCTGTCTCTGTCTCCATCTCTGTCTCTGTCTCTGTCTCTTTCTCTGTCTCCGTCTCTGTCTCTGCCTCTGTCTCTGTCTCTGTCTCTGTCTCGGTCTCTGTCTCTGTCTCTGTCTCAGCCTCTGTCTCTGTCTCTGTCTCTGTCTCTTTCCCAATCTTTGCCTCTGTCTCTGTTCCCGTCTCTGTCTCCGCCTCTGCCTCTGTCTCGGCCTTTGTCTCATGCGCATCTGTCGTTATCTCTGCCTGTGTCTATGTCTGTGCCTCTCTCTCTGTCTCTGTCTCCATCTCTGTCTCTGTCTCTGTCTCTGTCTCTGTCTCTGTCTCTGTCTCTGTCTCTGTCTCTGTCTCTGTCTCTGTCTCTGTCTAGTTCTCTGTCTCTGTCTCTCTCGCTGTCTTCGTCTCTGTCCCTCTCGCTGTCTTCGTCTCTGTCTCGGCCTCTCTCTGCCTTCGTCTCTGTGTCGGTCTCTCTCTGTCTCTGTCTCTGTCTCTGTCTCTGCCTCTGTCTCTGTCTATGCCTCTGTCTCTGTCTCTGTCTCTGTCTTTCTCTCCGTCTCTGTCTCCGTCTCTGCCTCTGTCTCTGTCTCTGTCTCTGTCTCTGTCTCTGTCTCTGTCTCTGCCTCTGTCTCTGTCTCTGTCTCTGTCTCTGTCTCTGTCTCTGTCTCTGTCTCTGTCTCTGTCTCTGTCTCTGTCTCTGTCTCCGTCTTTGTCTCTGTCTTTGTCTCCATCTTTGTCTCCGTCTTTGTCTCCGTCTTTGTCACCGTCTTTGTCTCCGTCGTCGTCTTCCTCTTCGTCTGCGTCATTGTCTCCGTCTTTGTCTACGTCTTTGTCTACGTCTTTGTCACCGTCTTTGTCTCCGTCCATGTCTCCAGGCCCTTTGTCTCGGTCTTTGTCTCATGCACCTGTGCTTCTGTCTCTGTCTCTGTCTCTGTCTGTGGCTCTGTCTCTGTCTCTGTATTGCACTCTGTCTCCACCTTTGTCTTCGTCTTTGTCTCCGTCTTTGTGCCTGTCTTTGTCTCCGTCTTTGTCGTCTGCCCATCTGTGTCCGTCTCTGTCACTGTCTCTGTCTCTGTCTCTGTCTCTGTCTCTGTCTCTGTCTCTGTCTCCGTCTCTGTCTCTGTCTCTGTCTCTGCCTCTGCCTCTGTCTCTGTCTCTGTCTCTGTCTCTGTCTCTGTCTCTGTCTCTGTCTCTGCCTCCGTCTCTGTCTCTGTCTCTCTCTCTGTCTCTGTCTCTGTTTCTGTCTCCGTCTTTGTGCCAGTCTTTGTCTCCGTATTTGTATCCGTCTGTGTACCCATCTTTGTCTGCGTCTTTGTCTCCGTCTTTGCCTCCGTCTTTGTCTCCGTCGTTGTCTCCGTCTTTGTCTACGTCTTTGTCTCCGTCTTTGTCTCCGTCTATGTCTCCTGCCGCTCTGTCTCGGTCTTTGTCTCATGCACCTCTGACTCTGTCTCTGTCTCTGTCTGTGTCTGTGTCTCTGTTTCTGTCTCCGTCTTTGCGCTTGTCTTTGTCTCCGTGGTTGTATCCGTCTGTGTATCCATCTTTGTCTCCGTCTTTGTCTCCGTTTTTGCATCCGTCTTTGTCTCCGTCTTTGTCTACGTCTGTGTCACCGTCTTTGTTTCCATCGATGTCTTCCTCTTCGTCTCCGTCTTTGTCTCCGTTATTGACACCGTCTTTGTCTCCGCCTTTGTCTCCGTCTCTGTCTACGTCTTTGTCTCCGTCTTTGTCTCCGTCCATGTTTCCTGCCCCTCTGTCTCGGTCTTTGTCGCATGCGCCCCTGTCTCTGTCTCTGTCTCTGCCTCTGTATCGGTCTCTGCCTCCGTCTTTGTCTTCGTCTCTGTCTCTGTCTTTGTCTCCGTCTCTGCCTCTGTCTCCGTCTCTGCTTCTGTCTGTGTCTCTGTCTGTGTCTCTGTCACCGTCTCTGTGTCTGCGTCTGCCTCTGTCTCTGTCTCGGCATCCTTCACTGTCTCTGTCTCTGTCTCTCTCTCTGCCCCTGTCTCTGTCTCTGTCTTTGTCTCCGTCTTTGTCTCAGTCTTTGTCTCCGTCTTTGTCTCCGTATCTGTCTTCGTATTTGTCTCCATCTTTGCCTCCGTCTTTGCCTCCGTCTGCTTTTCCGTGTTTGTCTCCGTCTTTGTCTCCTTCCCCTCCGTCTTTGTCCACTGCCACTCTGTCTCTATCTCTGTCTCTGTCTCTGTCTTTATCTCAGTCTCTGTCTTGGCCTCCGTCTTCGTCTCCGTCTTTGTCTCCATCTTTGTCTCCGCCTTTGTCTCCTTCTCTGTCTACGTCTTTGTCTCCGTCTTTGTGTCCGTCCACGTTTCCTGCCCCTCTGTCTCGGTCTTTGTCGCATGCGCCTCTGTCTCTGTCTCTGCCTCTGTATCGGTCTCTGCCTCCGTCTTTGTCTTCGTCGATGTCTCTGTCTTTGTCTCCGTCTTTGTCTCCTGCCCATCTGTCTCCGTCTCTGTCACTGTCTCTGTCTCTGTGTCTGTCTCTGTTTCTGTCTCTGTCTCTGTCTCTGTCTCTGTCTCTGTCTATGTCTCTGTCTCTGTCTCTGTCTGTGTCTCTGTCTCTGTCTCCGTCTATGTCTCTGTCTCTGTCTCTGTCTCTGTCTCTGTCTTTGTCTCTGTCCCTATCTCTGTATCTGTCTCTGTTCCCGTCTCTGTCTCCGCCTCTGCCACTGTCTCTGTCTCTGTCTTTGTCTCCATCTTTGTCTCCGTCTGTGTCTCCGTCTTTGTCTCCGTCTTTGTCTCCGCCGTCGTCTTCCTCTTCGTTTCCGTCTTTGTCATCGTGTTTGTCTCCGCCTTTGTCTCCGTCTTTGTCTCCGTCGTCGTCTTCCTCTTCGTCTCCGTCTTTGTCACCGTCTTTGTCTCCGTCTTTGTCTACGTCTTTGTCTCCGTCTTTGTCTCCGTCCATGTCTCCTGCCGCTCTGTCTCGGTCTTTGTCTCATGCAACTGTGTCTCTGTCTCTGTCTCTGTATTACACTCTGCCTCCGTCTTCTTCTTCGTCTTTGTCTCATGTCTTTGTCTCCGTCTTTGCCTCCGTCTTTGTCTCCGTATCTGTCTCCGTCTGTGTCTCCATTTTTGTCTCCGCCTTTGTCTCCGTCTTTGTCTCCGTCTTTGTCTCCGTCTTTGTCACCGCCTTTGTCTCCGTCGTCGACTTCCTCTTCGTCTGCGTCATTGTCTCCGTCTTTGTCTCCGTCTTTGTCTACGTCTTTGTCTCTGTCTTTGTCTCCGTCTTTGTCTCCGTCGTCGTCCTCCTCTTCGTCTCTGTCACCGTCTTTGTCTCCGTCTTTGTCTCCGTCTTTGTGTACGTCTTTGTCTCCGTCTTTGTCTCCGTCCATGTCTCCTGCCCCTCTGTCTCGGTCTTTGTCACATGCGCCTCTGTCTCTGTCTCTGTCTCTGTCTCTGTCTGTGTCTATATCTGTCTCTGCCTCTGTATCGGGCTCTGTCCCTGTCTCTGTCTCTGTCTCTGCCTTCGTCTCTGTCTTTGTCTCTGTCCCTGTCTCTGTTTCTGTCTCTGTCTCTGTCTCTGTCTCGGTCTCTGTCTCTGTCTCTGTCTCTGTCTCTGTCTCTGTCTCTGTCTCTGTCCCTGTCTCTGCCTCTGTGTCTGTCTCTGTCTCTGTCTCTGTCTCTGTCTCTGTCTCGGTCTCTGTCTCCGTCTTTGTCTCCGTCTTTGTGTCCGTCTTTGTCTGCGTCTTCGCTTTTCTCTTTGTTTCCGACTTTGTCTCCGTTTTTGTCTCCTGCCCCAGGGTCACCGCCTTTGTCTCCTGCCCCTATGGTTCTGTCGCTCTCTCTGTCTCTGTCTGTGTCTCTGTCTCTGCCTCTGTTTCTGTCTCTGTCTCTGTCCCTGCCTCTGTCTCGGTCTCTGGCTACATCTCTGTCTATGTCTCTGTCTCTGTCTCTGCCTCTGTCTCTGTCTCTGTCTCTGTCTCCGTCTCTGTCTCCATCCCTATCTCTGTCTCTGTCTCTGTTCCCGTCTCTGTCTCCGCCTCTGCCTCTGTCTCTGTCTCCGTCTTTGTCTCCGTCTTTGTCTCCGTCGTCGTCTTCCTCTTCCTCTCCGTCTTTGTCTCCGTCTTTGTCTCCGTCTTTGTCTCCGTCTTTGTCTCCGTCTGTGTCTCCATCTTTGTCTCCGCCTTTGTCTCCGTCTTTGTCTCCGTCCGTGTCTCCGGCCTTTGTCTCGGTCTCTGTCTCATGCGCGTCTCTCTCTGTCTCTGTCTCTGTCTCTGTCTCCGTCTCTGTCTCCGTCTCTGTCTCTGTCTCTGCCTCTGTCTCTGTCTCGGCATTCTTCACTGTCTCTGTCTCTGTCTCTCTCTCTGTCTCTGTCTCTGTCTCTGCCTCTGCATCTGTATCTGTCTCAGTCTTTGTCCTCGCCTTTGTCTCTGTCTTTGTCTCCGTCGTCGTCTTCCTCTTCGTCTCCGTATTTGTCTCCGTCTTTGTCACTGACTTCGTCTCCGTCTTTGTCTCCGTCTTGGTCTACGTCTTTGTCTCCGTCTTTGTCTCCATCTTTGTCTCCGTCTTTGTCTCCGTCTTTGCCGCAGTCTTTGTTTCCGTATTTCTCTCCGTCTGTGTCTCCACATTTGTCTCCGTCTTTGTCTCCGTCTTTGCCTCCGTCTTTGTCTCCGTATTTGTCTCCGTCTGAGTCTCCATCTTTGTCTCCGCCTTTGTCTCCGTATTTCTCTCCGTCTGTGTCTCCACATTTGTCTCCGTCTTTGTCTCCGTCTTTGCCTCCGTCTTTGTCTCCGTATTTGTCTCCGTCTGAGTCTCCATCTTTGTCTCCGCCTTTGTCTCCGTCTTTGTCTCCGTCGTCGTCTTCCTCTTCGTCTGCGTCTTTGTCTCCGTCTTTTTCTACGTTTTTGTATACGTCTTTGTCTCCGCCTTTGTCTCCGTCCATGTCTCCTGCCCCTCTGTCTCGGTCTTTGTCTCGTGCGCCTCTGTCTCTGTCTCTGTCTCTGTCTCTGTCTCTGTCTCTGGCTTTGTCTCCGTCTCTGTCTCTGTCTCTGTCTTTGTCACTGACTTCGTCTCCGTCTTTGTCTCCGTCTTGGTCTACGTCTTTGTCTCCGTCTTTGTCTCCATCTTTGTCTCCGTCTTTGTCTCCGTCTTTGTCACCGCCTTCGTCTCGGTCGTCGTCTTCCTCTTCGTCTGCGTCATTGTCTCCGTCTTTGTCTCTGCCTTTGTCTACGTCTTTGTCACCGACTTTGTCTCCGTCCATGTCTCCTGCCCGTTTGTCTCGCTCTTTGTCTCATGCACCTGTGTCTCTGTCTCTGTCTCTGTCTCTGTCTGTGTCTCTGTCTTTGTCTCTGTGTTACACTCTGTCTCCGTCTTTGTCTTCGTCTTTGTCTCCGTCTGTGTGCATGTCTTTGTCTCCGTATTTGTATCCGTCTGTGTATCCATCCTTGTGACCGTCTTCGTTTCTGTATTTGTCTCCGTCTGTGTCTCCATATTTGTCTCCGTCTTTGTCTCCGTCTTTGCCTCCGTCTTTGTCTACGTCTTTGTCTCCGTCTTTGTCTCCGTCCATGTCTCCTGTCCCTCTGTCTCGGTCGTTGTCTCATGCGCCTCTGTCTCTGTCCCTGTCTCTGTCTCTGCCTCTGTCTCTGTCCCCGTCTTTGCCTCCGTCCTCGTCTTCCTATTCGTCTCCGCCTTTGTCTCCGTCTTTGTCACCGTCTTTGTCTCCGTCTTTTGTCTCCGTCTTTGTCTACGTCTTTGTCTCCGTCTTTGTCTCCGTCCATGTCTCCTGCCGCTCTGTCTCGGTCTTTGTCTCATGCACCTCTGACTCTGTCTCTGTCTCTGTCTCTGTCTGTGTCTCTGTTTCTGTCTCCGTCTTTGCGCTTGTCTTTGTCTCCGTGGTTGTATCCGTCTGTGTATACTTCTTTGTCTCCGTCTTTGTCTCCGTTTTTGCATTCGTCTTTGTCTCCGCCTTTGTCTACGTCTGTGTCACCGTCTTTGTCTCCATCGATGTCTTCCTCTTCGTCTCCGTCTTTGTCTCCGTTATTGTCACCGTCTTTGTCTCCGCCTTTGTCTCCGTCCACGTTTCCTGCCCCTCTGTCTCGGTCTTTGTCGCATGCGCCTCTGTCTCTGTCTCTGTCTCTGCCTCTGTATCGGTCTCTGCCTCCGTCTTTGTCTTCGTCTCTGTCCCTGTCTTTGTCTCCGTCTCTGCCTCTGTCTCCGTCTCTGCCTCTGTCTGTGTCTCTGTCTGTGTCTCTGTCTCTGTCTCTGTCTATGTCTCTGTCTATGTCTCTGTCTCTGTCTCTGTCTCTGTCTCTGTCTTTGTCTCTGTCCCTATCTCTGTATCTGTCTCTGTTCCCGTCTCTGTCTCCGCCTCTGCCACTGTCTCTGTCTCTGTCTTTGTCTCCATCTTTGTCTCCGTCTATGTCACCGTCTTTGTCTCCGTCTTTTTCTCCGTCTTTGTCTCCGTGTTTGTGTCCGTCTGCGTCTCCATCCTTGTCTCCGTCTTTGTCTGCGTCTTTGCCTCCGTCTTTGTCTCCGTCTTTGTCTACGTCTTTGTCTCCGTCTTTGTCTCCGTCCATGTCTCCTGCCGCTCTGTCTCGGTCTTTGTCTCATGCACCTCTGACTCTGTCTCTGTCTCTGTCTGTGTCTGTGTCTCTGTTTCTGTCTCCGTCTTTGCGCTTGTCTTTGTCTCCGTGGTTGTATCCGTCTGTGTATACACCTTTGTCTCCGTCTTTGTCTCCGTTTTTGCATCCGTCTTTGTCTCCGTCTTTGTCTACGTCTGTGTCACCGTCTTTGTCTCCATCGATGTCTTCCTCTTCGTCTCCGTCTTTGTCTCCGTTATTGTCACCGTCTTTGTCTCCGCCTTTGTCTCCGTCCACGTTTCATGCCCCTCTGTCTCGGTCTTTGTCGCATGCGCCTCTGTCTCTGTCTCTGTCTCTGCCTCTGTATCGGTCTCTGCCTCCGTCTTTGTCTTCGTCTCTGTCTCTGTCTTTGTCTCCGTCTTTGTCTCCTGCCCATCTGTCTCCGTCTCTGTCACTGTCTCTGTCTCAGTCTCTGTCTCTGTTTCTGTCTCTGTCTCTGTCTCTGTCTCTGTCTCTGTCTCTGTCTCTGTCTCTGTCTCTGTCTGTGTCTCTGTCTCTGTCTCTGTCTATGTCACTGTCTCTGTCTCAGTCTCTGTCTCTGTTTCTGTCTCTGTCTCTGTCTCTGTCTCTGTCTCTGTCTCTGTCTCTGTCTCTGTCTCTGTCTCTGTCTCTGTCTCTGTCTCTGTCTCTGTCTCTGTCTGTGTCTCTGTCTCTGTCTCTGTCTATGTCTCTGTCTCTGTCTCTGTCTCTGTCTCTGTCTTTGTCTCTGTCCCTATCTGTGTATCTGTCTCTGTTCCCGTCTCTGTCTCCGCCTCTGCCACTGTCTCTGTCTCTGTCTTTGTCTCCATCTTTGTCTCCGTCTGTGTCTCCGTCTTTGTCTCCGTCTTTGTCTCCGCCGTCGTCTTCCTCTTCGTCTCCGTCTTTGTCACCGTCTTTGTCTCCGACTTTGTCTCCGTCTTTGTCTCCGTCGTCGTCTTCCTCTTCGTCTCCGTCTTTGTCACCGTCTTTGTCTCCGTCTATGTCACCGTCTTTGTCTCCGTCTTTTTCTCCGTCTTTGTCTCCGTATTTGTGTCTGTCTGTGTCTCCATCTTTGTCTCCGTCTTTGTCTGCGTCTTTGTCTCCGTCTTTGTCGATGTCTTTGTCTCAGTCTTTGCCTCCGTATTTGTCTCCGTCTGTGTCTCTATCTCTGTCTCTGTCTCTGTCTCCGTCTCTGTCTCTGTCTCTGCCTCTGTCTCTGTCTCGGCATCCTTCACTGTCTCTGTCTCTGTCTCTCTCTCTGCCCCTGTCTCTGTCTCCGTCTTTGTCCCGTCTTTGTCACCGCCTTTGTCTCCGTCTTTGTCTACGTCTTTGTCTACGTCTTTGTCTCCGTCTTTGTCTCCGTCGATGTCTCCTATGCCTCTGTCTCGGTCTTTGTCTCATGCACCTCTGTCTCTGTCTCTGTCTCTGTCTCTGCCTCTGTCTGTGTCTGTGTCTCTGTCTCTGTCTCCGTATCGGACTCTGTCTCCGTCTCTGTCTCCGCCTTCCTCTCTGCCTTTGTCTCCGTATTTGTCTCCGTCTGTGTCTCCATCTTTGTCTCCGTCTTTGTCCCCGTCTTTGCCTCCGTCTTTGTTTCCGTCTTTGTCTCCGTCTTTGTCTCCGTCTTTGTCTTCTTCTTTGACTCCGTCTTTGTGCCTGTCTTTGTCCCCGTGTCTGTCTCCGGCTGTGTCTCCATCATTGTCTCCGTCTTTGTCTCCGTCTTTGCCTTCGTCTTTGTTTCCGTATTTCTCTCCGTCTGTGTCTCCACATTTGTCTCCGTCTTTGTCTCCGTCTTTGTGTACGTCTTTGTCTCCGTCTTTGTCTCCGTCTTTGTCTCCGTCCATGTCTCCTGCCCCTCTGTCTCGGTCTTTGTCACATGCGCTTCTGTCCTTGTCTCTGTCTCTGCCTCTGTCTGTGTCTATATCTGTCTCTGCCTCCGTCTCTGTCCCTGTCTCTGCCTCTGTGTCTGTCTCTGTCTCTGTCTCTGTCTCTGTCTCTGTCTCTGTCTCTGTCTCTGTCTCTGTCTCTGTCTCTGTCTCTGTCTCTGTCTCTGTCTCGGTCTCTGTCTCCGTCTTTGTCTCCGTCTTCGCTTTCCTCTTTGTTTCCGATTTTGTCTCCTGCCCCAGGGTCACCGCCTTTGTCTCCTGCCCCTATGGTTCTGTCGCTCTCTCTGTCTCTGTCTGTGTTTCTGTCTCTGCCTCTGTCTCGGTCTCTGGCTACATCTCTGTCTATGTCTCTGTCTCTGTCTCTGCCTCTGTCTCTGTCTCTGTCTCTGTCTCTGTCTCCGTCTCTGTCTCTGTCCCTATCTCTGTCTCTGTCTCTGTTCCCGTCTCTGTCTCCGCCTCTGCGTCTGTCTCTGTCTCCGTCTTTGTCTCCGTCTTTGTCTCCGTCGTCGTCTTCCTCTTCGTCTCCGTCTTTGTCTCCGTCTTTGTCTCCGTCTTTGTCTCCGTCTTTGTCTCCGTCTTTGCCTCCGTCTGTGTCTCCATCTTTGTCTCCGCCTTTGTCTCCGTCTTTGTCTCCGTCCGTGTCTCCGGCCTTTGTCTCGGTCTCTGCCTCATGCGCGTCTCTCTCTGTCTCTGTCTCTGTCTGTGTCTCTGTCTCCGCCTCTGCCTCTGTCTCTGTCTCCGTCTTTGTCACCGTCTTTGTCTCCGTCGACGTCTCCCACTTCGTCTGCGTCTTTGTCTCCTTCTTTGTCTACGTCTATGTCTCCGTCTGTTTCTCCGTCCATGTCTCCTGCCCTTCTGTCTCGGTCTTTGTCTCATGCGCCTCTGTCTCTGTCTCTGTCTGTGTCTCTGTCTCCGCCTCTGCCTCTGTCTCTGTCTCCGTCTTTGCCTCCGTCCTCGTCTTCCTATTCGTCTCCGCCTTTGTCTCCGTCTTTGTCACCGTCTTTGTCTCCGTCTTTGTCTCCGTCTTTGTCTACGTCTTTGTCTCCGTCTTTGTCTCCGTCCATGTCTCCTGCCGCTCTGTCTCGGTCTTTGTCTCATGCACCTTTGACTCTGTCTCTGTCTCTGTCTGTGTCTGTGTCTCTGTTTCTGTCTCCGTCTTTGCGCTTGTCTTTGTCTCCGTGGTTGTATCCGTCTGTGTGTACATCTTTGTCTCCGTCTTTGTCTCCGTTTTTGCATCCGTCTATGTCTCCGTCTTTGTCTACGTCTGTGTCACCGTCTTTGTCTCCATCGATGTCTTCCTCTTCGTCTCCGTCTTTGTCTCCGTTATTGTCACCGTCTTTGTCCCCGTCTTTGCCTCCGTCTTTGTTTCCGTCTTTGTCTCCGTCTTTGTCTCCGTCTTTGTCTTCTTCTTTGACTCCGTCTTTGTGCCTGTCTTTGTCCCCGTGTCTGTCTCCGGCTGTGTCTCCATCATTGTCTCCGTCTTTGTCTCCGTCTTTGCCTTCGTCTTTGTTTCCGTATTTCTCTCCGTCTGTGTCTCCACATTTGTCTCCGTCTTTGTCTCCGTCTTTGCCTCCGTCTTTGTCTCCGTATTTGTCTCCGTCTGAGTCTCCATTTTTGTCTCCGACTTTGTCTCCGTCTTTGTCTCCGTCGTCGTCTTCCTCTTCGTCTGAGTCTTTGTCTCCGTCTTTGTCTACGTTTTTGTATACGTCTTTGTCTCCGCCTTTGTCTCCGTCCATGTCTCCTGCCCCTCTGTCTCGGTCTTTGTCTCGTGCGCCTCTGTCTCTGTCTCTGTCTATGTCTCTGTCTCTGTCTGTGTCTCTGTCTCTGTCTCTGCCTCTGCATCGGTATCTGTCTCAGTCTTTGTCCTCGCCTTTGTCTCTGTCATTTTCGCCGTCTTTGTCTCCTGTCCTTCTGTCTCCGTCTCTCTCTTTCCCTCTGTCTCTGTCCCTTTCCCTGTCCCTGTCCCTGTCCCTGCCTCTGTACTCTGTCTCTGTCTCTGTCTCCGTCTCTGTCTCTGTCTCTGTCTCTGTCTCTGTCTCCGTCCCTGTCT
>CAMAOD020000231.1:157500-332500 GCA_945859595.2 Megachile willughbiella | reverse complement strand
TCTCTGTTTCTGTCTCTGTCTCTGTCTCTGTCTCTGTCTCTGTCTCTGTCTCTGTCTCTGTCTCTGTCTGTGTCTCTGTCTCTGTCTCTGTCTATGTCACTGTCTCTGTCTCAGTCTCTGTCTCTGTTTCTGTCTCTGTCTCTGTCTCTGTCTCTGTCTCTGTCTCTGTCTCTGTCTCTGTCTCTGTCTCTGTCTCTGTCTCTGTCTGTGTCTCTGTCTCTGTCTCTGTCTATGTCACTGTCTCTGTCTCAGTCTCTGTCTCTGTCCCTGTCTCTGTCTCTGTCTCTGTCTCTGTCTCTGTCTCTGTCTCTGTCTCTGTCTCTGTCTCTGTCTCTGTCTCTGTCTCTGTCTCTGTCTTTATCTCCGTCTCTGTCTCTGTCTCTGCGTCAGTCGCTGTCTCTGTCTCTGTCTCTGTCTCTGTCTCTGTCTCTGTCTCTGTCTCTGCCTTTGTCTCCGTATTTGTCTCTGTCTGTGTCTCCATCTTTGTCTCCGTCTTTGTCTGCGTCTTTGTCTCCGTCTTTGTCTTCCTACTTGTCTCTGTTTTTGTCTCCGTCTTTGTCTCTATCTCTGTCTCTGTCCCTGTCTCTGTCTCTGTCTCTGTCTCTGTCTCTGTCTCTATGTCTGTCTCTGTCTCTGTCTTTGTCTCCATCCTTGTCCCCGTCTTTGTCTCCGTCTTTGTCACCGTCTTTGTCTACGTCGTCGTCTTCCACTTCGTCTGCGTCTTTGTCTCCTTCTTTGTCTACGTCTATGTCTCCGTCTTTGTCTCCGTCTTTGTGTCTCTGTCTCTCTCTCTGCCCCTGTCTCTGTCTCTGTCTTTGTCTCCGTCTTTGTCTCAGTCTTTGTCTCCGTCTTTGTCTCCGTATCTGTCTCCGTATTTGTCTCCATCTTTGCCTCCGTCTTTGCCTCCGTCTGCTTTTCCGCGTTTGTCTCCGTCTTTGTCTCCTTCCCCTCCGTCTTTGTCCACTGCCACTTTGTCTCTATCTCTGTCTCTGTCTCTGTCTTTATCTCAGTCTCTGTCTTGGCCTCCGTCCTCGTCTCCGTCTTTGTCTCCTTCTCTGTCTGCGTCTTTTTATCCGTCTTTGTCTCTGTCTTTGTCTCCGTCTTTGTCTCAGTCCACGTCTCCTGCCCCTCTGTCTCGGTCTTTGTCTCATGCACCTCTGCCTCTGTCTCTGTCTCTGTCTCTGTCCCTATCTCTTTTTCTGTCGCTGTCTCTTTCTCTGTCTCTGTCTCTGTCTCTGCCTCTGTCTCTGTCTCTGTCTCTGTCTCGGTCTCTGTCTATGTCTCTGTCTCAGCCTCTGTCTCTGTCTCTGTCTCTGTCTCTTTCCCAATCTTTGCCTCTGTCTCTGTTCCCGTCTCTGTCTCCGCCTCTGCCTCTGTCTCGGCCTTTGTCTCATGCGCATCTGTCGTTATCTCTGCCTGTGTCTATGTCTGTGTCTCTGTCTCTGTCTCTGTCTCTGTCTCTGTCTCCATCTTTGTCTCCGTCTTTGTCTACGCCTTTGTCTCCGCCCATGTCTCCTGCCCCTCTGTCACGGTCTTTGTCTCATGCGCCTATGTCTCTGTCTCTGTCTCTGTCTCTGTCTCCATCTCTGCTCTGTCTCTGTCTCTGTCTCTGTCTCTGCCTCTGTCTCTGTCCCTGCCTCTGCTCCGTCTCCGCCTCTGTCTCTGTCTCTCTCTCTGGCTCCATCTCTGTCTCTGTCTCAGTCTCTGTCTCTGTCTCTGTCTCTGTATCTGTCTCTGTCTCTGTCCCTGTCTCTGTCTCTGTCTTTGTCTCCATCTTTGTCTCCGTCTTTGTCTCCGTCTTTGTCACCGTCTTTGTCTCCGTCGTCGTCTTCCTCTTCGTCTGCGTCATTGTCTCCGTCTTTGTCTACGTCTTTGTCTACGTCTTTGTCACCGTCTTTGTCTCCGTCCATGTCTCCTGGTCCTTTGTCTCGGTCTTTGTCTCATGCACCTGTGTTTCTGTCTCTGTCTCTGTCTCTGTCTGTGGCTCTGTCTCCGTCTCTGTATTACACTCTGTCTCCACCTTTGTCTTCGTCTTTGTCTCCGTCTTTGTCTCCGTCTTTGTCACCGTCGTCGTCTTCCTCTTCGTCTCCGTCTTTGTCCCGTCTTTGTCACCGCCTTTGTCTCCGTCTTTGTCTACGTCTTTGTCTACGTCTTTCTCTCCGTCTTTGTCTCCGTCCATGTCTCCTGCGCCTCTGTCTCGGTCTTTGTCTCATGCACCTCTGTCTCTGTCTCTGTCTCTGTCTCTGCCTCTGTCTCTGTCTCTGTCTCTGTCTCTGTCTCTGTCTCTGTCTCTGTCTCTGTCTCTGTCTAGTTCTCTGTCTCTGTCTCTATCGCTGTCTTCGTCTCTGTCTCGGCCTCTCTCTGCCTTCGTCTCTGCCTCGGTCTCTCTCTGTCTTCGTCTCTGTCTTTGTCTCCGTATTTGTCTCCGTCTGTGTCACCATCTTTGTATCCGTCTTTGTCCCCGTCCTTGCCTCCGTCTTTGTTTCCGTCTTTGCCTCCGTCTTTGTCTCCGTCTTCGTCTTCTTCTTTGACTCCGTCTTTGTGCCTGTCTTTGTCCCCGTGCCTGTCGCCGGCTGTGTCTCCATCATTGTCTCCGTCTTTGTCTCCGTCTTTGCCTCCGTCTTTGTTTCCGTATTTCTCTCCGTCTGTGTCTCCACATTTGTCTCCGTCTTTGTCTCCGTCTTTGCCTCCGTCTTTGTCTCCGTATTTGTCTCCGTCTGAGTCTCCATCTTTGTCTCCGCCTTTGTCTCCGTCTTTGCCTCCGTCGTCGTCTTCCTCTTCGTCTGCGTCTTTGTCTCCGTCTTTGTCTACGTTTTTGTATACGTCTTTGTCTCCGCCTTTGTCTCCGTCCATGTCTCCTGCCTCTCTGTCTCGGTCTTTGTCTCGTGCGCCTCTGTCTCTGTCTCTGTCTATGTCTCTGTCTCTGTCTGTGTCTCTGTCTCTGTCTCTGCCTCTGCATCGGTATCTGTCTCAGTCTTTGACCTCGTCTTTGTCTCTGTCATTTTCTCCGTCTTTGTCTCCTGTCCTTCTGTCTCCGTCTCTCTCTTTCCCTCTGTCTCTGTCCCTTTCCCTGTCCCTGTCCCTGTCCCTGTCCCTGCCTCTGTACTCTGTCTCCGTCTCTGTCTCTGTCTCTGTCTCTGTCTCTGTCTCTGTCTCTGTCTCTGTCTCTGTCTCTGTCTCTGTCTCTGTCTCTGTCTCTGTCTCTGTCTCTGTCTCTGTGTCTGTCTCTGTCTCTGTCTTTATCTCCGTCTCTGTCTCTGTCTCTGCGTCAGTCGCTGTCTCTGTCTCTGTCTCTGTCTCTGTCTCTGTCTCTGTCTCTGCCTTTGTCTCCGTATTTGTCTCTGTCTGTGTCTCCATCTTTGTCTCCGTCTTTGTCTGCGTCTTTGTCTCCGTCTTTGTCTTCCTACTTGTCTCTGTTTTTGTCTCCGTCTTTGTCTCTATCTCTGTCTCTGTCCCTGTCTCTGTCTCTGTCTCTGTCTCTGTCTCTGTCTCTGTCTCTATGTCTGTCTCTGTCTCTGTCTTTGTCTCCATCCTTGTCCCCGTCTTTGTCTCCGTCTTTGTCACCGTCTTTGTCTACGTCGTCGTCTTCCACTTCGTCTGCGTCTTTGTCTCCTTCTTTGTCTACGTCTATGTCTCCGTCTTTGTCTCCGTCTTTGTGTCTCTGTCTCTCTCTCTGCCCCTGTCTCTGTCTCTGTCTTTGTCTCCGTCTTTGTCTCAGTCTTTGTCTCCGTCTTTGTCTCCGTATCTGTCTCCGTATTTGTCTCCATCTTTGCCTCCGTCTTTGCCTCCGTCTGCTTTTCCGCGTTTGTCTCCGTCTTTGTCTCCTTCCCCTCCGTCTTTGTCCACTGCCACTTTGTCTCTATCTCTGTCTCTGTCTCTGTCTTTATCTCAGTCTCTGTCTTGGCCTCCGTCTTCGTCTCCGTCTGTGTCTCCATCTTTGTCTCCGTTTTTGTCTCCGTCTTTGCCTCCGTCTTCTTTTCCGTGTTTGTCTCCGTCTTTGTCTACTGCCACTCTGTCTCTATCTCTGTCTCTGTCTCTGTCTTCATCTCAGTCTCTGTCTTGGCCTCCGTCCTCGTCTCCGTCTTTGTCTCCTTCTCTGTCTGCGTCTTTTTATCCGTCTTTGTCTCTGTCTTTGTCTCCGTCTTTGTCTCAGTCCACGTCTCCTGCCCCTCTGTCTCGGTCTTTGTCTCATGCACCTCTGCCTCTGTCTCTGTCTCTGTCTCTGTCCCTATCTCTTTTTCTGTCTCTGTCTCTTTCTCTGTCTCTGTCTCTGTCTCTGCCTCTGTCTCTGTCTCTGTCTCTGTCTCGGTCTCTGTCTCTGTCTCTGTCTCAGCCTCTGTCTCTGTCTCTGTCTCTGTCTCTTTCCCAATCTTTGCCTCTGTCTCTGTTCCCGTCTCTGTCTCCGCCTCTGCCTCTGTCTCGGCCTTTGTCTCATGCGCATCTGTCGTTATCTCTGCCTGTGTCTATGTCTGTGCCTCTCTCTCTGTCTCTGTCTCCATCTCTGTCTCTGTCTCTGTCTCTGTCTCTGTCTCTGTCTCTGTCTCTGTCTCTGTCTCTGTCTCTGTCTCTGTCTCTGTCTAGTTCTCTGTCTCTGTCTCTCTCGCTGTCTTCGTCTCTGTCCCTCTCGCTGTCTTCGTCTCTGTCTCGGCCTCTCTCTGCCTTCGTCTCTGTGTCGGTCTCTCTCTGTCTCTGTCTCTGTCTCTGTCTCTGCCTCTGTCTCTGTCTATGCCTCTGTCTCTGTCTCTGTCTCTGTCTTTCTCTCCGTCTCTGTCTCCGTCTCTGCCTCTGTCTCTGTCTCTGTCTCTGTCTCTGTCTCTGTCTCTGCCTCTGTCTCTGTCTCTGTCTCTGTCTCTGTCTCTGTCTCTGTCTCTGTCTCTGTCTCTGTCTCTGTCTCTGTCTCTGTCTCTGTCTCCGTCTTTGTCTCTGTCTTTGTCTCCATCTTTGTCTCCGTCTTTGTCTCCGTCTTTGTCACCGTCTTTGTCTCCGTCGTCGTCTTCCTCTTCGTCTGCGTCATTGTCTCCGTCTTTGTCTACGTCTTTGTCTACGTCTTTGTCACCGTCTTTGTCTCCGTCCATGTCTCCAGGCCCTTTGTCTCGGTCTTTGTCTCATGCACCTGTGCTTCTGTCTCTGTCTCTGTCTCTGTCTGTGGCTCTGTCTCTGTCTCTGTATTGCACTCTGTCTCCACCTTTGTCTTCGTCTTTGTCTCCGTCTTTGTGCCTGTCTTTGTCTCCGTCTTTGTCGTCTGCCCATCTGTGTCCGTCTCTGTCACTGTCTCTGTCTCTGTCTCTGTCTCTGTCTCTGTCTCTGTCTCTGTCTCCGTCTCTGTCTCTGTCTCTGTCTCTGCCTCTGCCTCTGTCTCTGTCTCTGTCTCTGTCTCTGTCTCTGTCTCTGTCTCTGTCTCTGCCTCCGTCTCTGTCTCTGTCTCTCTCTCTGTCTCTGTCTCTGTTTCTGTCTCCGTCTTTGTGCCAGTCTTTGTCTCCGTATTTGTATCCGTCTGTGTACCCATCTTTGTCTGCGTCTTTGTCTCCGTCTTTGCCTCCGTCTTTGTCTCCGTCGTTGTCTCCGTCTTTGTCTACGTCTTTGTCTCCGTCTTTGTCTCCGTCTATGTCTCCTGCCGCTCTGTCTCGGTCTTTGTCTCATGCACCTCTGACTCTGTCTCTGTCTCTGTCTGTGTCTGTGTCTCTGTTTCTGTCTCCGTCTTTGCGCTTGTCTTTGTCTCCGTGGTTGTATCCGTCTGTGTATCCATCTTTGTCTCCGTCTTTGTCTCCGTTTTTGCATCCGTCTTTGTCTCCGTCTTTGTCTACGTCTGTGTCACCGTCTTTGTTTCCATCGATGTCTTCCTCTTCGTCTCCGTCTTTGTCTCCGTTATTGACACCGTCTTTGTCTCCGCCTTTGTCTCCGTCTCTGTCTACGTCTTTGTCTCCGTCTTTGTCTCCGTCCATGTTTCCTGCCCCTCTGTCTCGGTCTTTGTCGCATGCGCCTCTGTCTCTGTCTCTGTCTCTGCCTCTGTATCGGTCTCTGCCTCCGTCTTTGTCTTCGTCTCTGTCTCTGTCTTTGTCTCCGTCTCTGCCTCTGTCTCCGTCTCTGCTTCTGTCTGTGTCTCTGTCTGTGTCTCTGTCACCGTCTCTGTGTCTGCGTCTGCCTCTGTCTCTGTCTCGGCATCCTTCACTGTCTCTGTCTCTGTCTCTCTCTCTGCCCCTGTCTCTGTCTCTGTCTTTGTCTCCGTCTTTGTCTCAGTCTTTGTCTCCGTCTTTGTCTCCTTCTCTGTCTACGTCTTTGTCTCCGTCTTTGTGTCCGTCCACGTTTCCTGCCCCTCTGTCTCGGTCTTTGTCGCATGCGCCTCTGTCTCTGTCTCTGCCTCTGTATCGGTCTCTGCCTCCGTCTTTGTCTTCGTCGATGTCTCTGTCTTTGTCTCCGTCTTTGTCTCCTGCCCATCTGTCTCCGTCTCTGTCACTGTCTCTGTCTCTGTGTCTGTCTCTGTTTCTGTCTCTGTCTCTGTCTCTGTCTCTGTCTCTGTCTATGTCTCTGTCTCTGTCTCTGTCTGTGTCTCTGTCTCTGTCTCCGTCTATGTCTCTGTCTCTGTCTCTGTCTCTGTCTCTGTCTTTGTCTCTGTCCCTATCTCTGTATCTGTCTCTGTTCCCGTCTCTGTCTCCGCCTCTGCCACTGTCTCTGTCTCTGTCTTTGTCTCCATCTTTGTCTCCGTCTGTGTCTCCGTCTTTGTCTCCGTCTTTGTCTCCGCCGTCGTCTTCCTCTTCGTTTCCGTCTTTGTCATCGTGTTTGTCTCCGCCTTTGTCTCCGTCTTTGTCTCCGTCTGTGTCTCCATCTTTGTCTCCGCCTTTGTCTCCGTCTTTGTCTCCGTCCGTGTCTCCGGCCTTTGTCTCGGTCTCTGTCTCATGCGCGTCTCTCTCTGTCTCTGTCTCTGTCTCTGTCTGTGTCTCTGTCTCCGCCTCTGCCTCTGTCTCTGTCTCCGTCTTTGCCTCCGTCTTTGTCTCCGTCCGTGTCTCCGTCTTTGTCTCCGTCCTCGTCTTCCTCTTCGTCTCCGCCTTTGTCTCCGTCTTTGTCACCGTCTTTGTCTCCGTCCTTGTCTCCGTCTTTGTCTACGTCTTTGTCTCCGTCTTTGTCTCCGTCCATGTCTCCTGCCCCTCAGTCTCGGTCTTTGTCTCATGCGCCTCTGTCTCTGTCTGTGTCTATGTCTCTGTCTCTGCCTTTGTATCGGGCTCTGTCCCTGTCCCTGTCTCTGTCTCTGTCTCTGTCTCTGTCTCTGTCTCTGTCTCTGTCTCTGTCCCTGTCTCTGTCTCTGTCTCTGTCGCTGTCTCTGTCTCTGTCTCTGTCTCTGTCTCTGACTCTGTCTCTGTCTCTGTCTCTGCATCTCTCTCTGTCTCTGTCTCTGTCTCTGTCTCTATCTCTGTCTCTGTCTCTGTCTCCGCCTCTGTCTCTGTCTATGGCTCTGTCTTTGTCTCATGCGCCTCTATCTTTGTCACTGTCTGTGTCTCTGTCTGTGCCTCTGTCTCTGTCCCTGTCTCTGTCTCTGTCTCTGTCTCTGTCTGTGTCTTTGTCTCTGTCCCTATCTCTGTATCTGTCTCTGTTCCCGTCTCTGTGTCCGCCTCTGCCACTGTCTCTATCTCTGTCTTTGTCTCCACCTTCGTCTCCGTCTGTGTCTCCGTCTTTGTCTCCGCCGTCGTCTTCCTCTTCGTGTCCGTCTTTGTCACCGTCCTTGTCTCCGTCTGTGTCTCCGCCTTTGTCTCCGTCTCTGTCTCCGTCGTCATCTTCCTCTTCGTCACCGTCTTTGTCACCGTCTTTGTCTCCGTCTTTGTCTCCGTCTTTCTCTCCGTCTTTGTCTCCGTCTTTGTCTCCGTCTTTGTCTCCGTATTTGTCTCCGTCTGTGTCTCCATCTTTGTCTCCGCCTTTGTCTGCGTCTTTGTCTCCGTCCATGTCTCCTGCCCCTCAGTCTCGGTCTTTGTCTCATGCGCCTCTCCCTCTGTCTCTGTCTCTGTCTCTGTCTCTGTCTCTGTCTCTGTCTCTGTCTCTGTCTCTGTCTCTGTCTCTGTCTCTGTCTCTGTCTCCGTCTTTGTCTCTGTCTTTGTCTCCATCTTTGTCTCCGTCTTTGTCTCCGTCTTTGTCACCGTCTTTGTCTCCGTCGTCGTCTTCCTCTTCGTCTGCGTCATTGTCTCCGTCTTTGTCTACGTCTTTGTCTACGTCTTTGTCACCGTCTTTGTATCCGTCCATGTCTCCTGGTCCTTTGTCTCGGTCTTTGTCTCATGCACCTGTGCTTCTGTCTCTGTCTCTGTCTCTGTCTGTGGCTCTGTCTCTGTCTCTGTATTGCACTCTGTCTCCACCTTTGTCTTCGTCTTTGTCTCCGTCTTTGTGCCTGTCTTTGTCTCCGTCTTTGTCTTCTGCCCATCTGTCTCCGTCTCTGTCACTGTCTCTGTCTCTGTCTCTGTCTCTGTCTCTGTCTCTGTCTCTGTCTCTGTCTCTGCTTCTGTCTCTGTCTCTGTCTCTATCTCTGTCTCTGTCTCTGTCTCTGTCTCTGTCTGTGTCTCTGTCTCTGTCTCTGTCTATGTCTCTGTCTCTGTCTCTGTCTCTGTCTGTGTCTCTGTCTTTGTCTCTGTCCCTATCTCTGTATCTGTCTCTGTGCCCGTCTCTGTCTCCGCCTCTGCCACTGTCTCTGTCTCTGTCTTTGTCTCGACCTTTGTCTCCGTCTGTGTCTCCGTCTTTGTCTCCGTCTTTGTCTCCGTCGTCGTCTTCCTCTTCGTCTCCGTCTTTGTCACCGTCTTTGTCTCCGTCTTTGTCTACGTCTTTGTCTCCGTCTTTGTCTCCGTCCATGTCTCCTGCCGCTCTGTCTCGTTCTTTGTCTCATGCAACTGTGTCTCTGTCTCTGTCTCTGTATTACACTCTGCCTCCGTCTTCTTCTTCGTCTTTGTCTCATGTCTTTGTCTCCGTCTTTGCCTCCGTCTTTGTCTCCGTATCTGTCTCCGTTTGTGTCTCCATTTTTGTCTCCGCCTTTGTCTCCGTCTTTGTCTCCGTCGTCGTCTTCCTCTTCGTCTCCGTCTTTGTCACCGTCTTTGTCTGCGTCTATGTCACCGTCTTTGTCTCCGCCTTTTTCTCCGTCTTTGTCTCCGTATTTGTGTCCGTCTGTGTCTCCATCTTTGTCTCCGTCTTTGTCTGCGTCTTTGTCTCCGTCTTTGTCTCCGTCTTTGTCTCAGTGTTTGCCTCCGTATTTCTCTCCGTCTGTGTCTCTATCTCTGTCTCTGTCTCTGTCTCCGTCTCTGTCTCCGTCTCTGTCTCTGTCTCTGCCTCTGTCTCTGTCTCGGCATTCTTCACTGTCTCTGTCTCTGTCTCTCTCTCTGTCTCTGTCTCTGTCTCTGCCTCTGCATCTGTATCTGTCTCAGTCTTTGTCCTCGCCTTTGTCTCTGTCTTTGTCTCCGTCGTCGTCTTCCTCTTCGTCTCCGTATTTGTCTCCGTCTTTGTCACTGACTTCGTCTCCGTCTTTGTCTCCGTCTTGGTCTACGTCTTTGTCTCCGTCTTTGTCTCCATCTTTGTCTCCGTCTTTGTCTCCGTCTTTGCCGCCGTCTTTGTTTCCGTATTTCTCTCCGTCTGTGTCTCCACATTTGTCTCCGTCCTTGTCTCCGTCTTTGCCTCCGTCTTTGTCTCCGTATTTGTCTCCGTCTGAGTCTCCATCTTTGTCTCCGCCTTTGTCTCCGTATTTCTCTCCGTCTGTGTCTCCACATTTGTCTCCGTCTTTGTCTCCGTCTTTGCCTCCGTCTTTGTCTCCGTATTTGTCTCCGTCTGAGTCTCCATCTTTGTCTCCGCCTTTGTCTCCGTCTTTGTCTCCGTCGTCGTCTTCCTCTTCGTCTGCGTCTTTGTCTCCGTCTTTTTCTACGTTTTTGTATACGTCTTTGTCTCCGCCTTTGTCTCCGTCCATGTCTCCTGCCCCTCTGTCTCGGTCTTTGTCTCGTGCGCCTCTGTCTCTGTCTCTGTCTCTGTCTCTGTCTCTGTCTCTGGCTTTGTCTCCGTCTCTGTCTCTGTCTCTGTCTTTGTCACTGACTTCGTCTCCGTCTTTGTCTCCGTCTTGGTCTACGTCTTTGTCTCCGTCTTTGTCTCCATCTTTGTCTCCGTCTTTGTCTCCGTCTTTGTCACCGCCTTCGTCTCGGTCGTCGTCTTCCTCTTCGTCTGCGTCATTGTCTCCGTCTTTGTCTCTGCCTTTGTCTACGTCTTTGTCACCGACTTTGTCTCCGTCCATGTCTCCTGCCCGTTTGTCTCGCTCTTTGTCTCATGCACCTGTGTCTCTGTCTCTGTCTCTGTCTCTGTCTGTGTCTCTGTCTTTGTCTCTGTGTTACACTCTGTCTCCGTCTTTGTCTTCGTCTTTGTCTCCGTCTGTGTGCATGTCTTTGTCTCCGTATTTGTATCCGTCTGTGTATCCATCCTTGTGACCGTCTTCGTTTCTGTATTTGTCTCCGTCTATGTCTCCATATTTGTCTCCGTCTTTGTCTCCGTCTTTGCCTCCGTCTTTGTCTACGTCTTTGTCTCCGTCTTTGTCTCCGTCCATGTCTCCTGTCCCTCTGTCTCGGTCGTTGTCTCATGCGCCTCTGTCTCTGTCTCTGTCTCTGTCTCTATCTCTGTCTCTGTCTCTGTCACTGTCTCTGTCTCTGTCTCTGTCTCGGTCTCTGCCTCTGTCTCTGTCTGCGTCTCTGTCTCTGTCTCTGTATTACACTCTGTCTCAAACTTTGTCTTCGTCTTTGTCTCCGTCTTTGTGCCTGTCTTTGTCTCCGTATTTGTATCCGTCTGTGTAACGACCTTTGTCTCCGTCTTTGTCTCCGTCTTTGTCTACGTCTTTGTCTCTGTCTTTGTCTCCGTCTTTGTCTCCGTCGTCGTCCTCCTCTTCGTCTCTGTCTTTGCCACTGTCTTTGTCTCCGTCTTTGTCTCCGTCTTTGTGTACGTCTTTGTCTCCGTCTTTGTCTCCGTCCATGTCTCCTGCCCATCTGTCTCGGTCTTTGTCACATGCGCTTCTGTCTCTGTCTCTGTCTCTGTCTCTGTCTGTGTCTATATCTGTCTCTGCCTCTGTATCGGGCTCTGTCCCTGTCTCTGTCTCTGTCTCTGTCCCTGTCTCTGTCTCTGCCTCTGTCTCTGTCCCCGTCTTTGCCTCCGTCCTCGTCTTCCTATTCGTCTCCGCCTTTGTCTCCGTCTTTGTCACCGTCTTTGTCTCCGTCTTTTGTCTCCGTCTTTGTCTACGTCTTTGTCTCCGTCTTTGTCTCCGTCCATGTCTCCTGCCGCTCTGTCTCGGTCTTTGTCTCATGCACCTCTGACTCTGTCTCTGTCTCTGTCTCTGTCTGTGTCTCTGTTTCTGTCTCCGTCTTTGCGCTTGTCTTTGTCTCCGTGGTTGTATCCGTCTGTGTATACTTCTTTGTCTCCGTCTTTGTCTCCGTTTTTGCATTCGTCTTTGTCTCCGTCTTTGTCTACGTCTGTGTCACCGTCTTTGTCTCCATCGATGTCTTCCTCTTCGTCTCCGTCTTTGTCTCCGTTATTGTCACCGTCTTTGTCTCCGCCTTTGTCTCCGTCCACGTTTCCTGCCCCTCTGTCTCGGTCTTTGTCGCATGCGCCTCTGTCTCTGTCTCTGTCTCTGCCTCTGTATCGGTCTCTGCCTCCGTCTTTGTCTTCGTCTCTGTCCCTGTCTTTGTCTCCGTCTCTGCCTCTGTCTCCGTCTCTGCCTCTGTCTGTGTCTCTGTCTGTGTCTCTGTCTCTGTCTCTGTCTATGTCTCTGTATTACACTCTGCCTCCGTCTTTTTCTTCGTCCTTGTCTCCGTCTTTGTCTCCGCCTTTGCCTCCGTCTTTGTCTCCGTATCTGTCTCCGTCTGTGTCTCCATTTTTGTCTCCGCCTTTGTCTCCGTCTTTGTCTCCGTCGTCGTCCTCCTCTTCGTCTCTGTCTTTGTCACCGTCTTTGTCTCCGTCTATGTCACCGTCTTTGTCTCCGTCTTTTTCTCCGTCTTTGTCTCCGTGTTTGTGTCCGTCTGCGTCTCCATCCTTGTCTCCGTCTTTGTCTGCGTCTTTGCCTCCGTCTTTGTCTCAGTCTTTGCCTCCGTATTTGTCTCCGTCTGTGTCTCTATCTCTGTCTCTGTCTCTGTCTCTGTCTCCGTCACTGTCTCTGCCTCTGCCTCTGTCTCTGTCTCGGCATCCTTCACTGTCTCTGTCTCTGTCTCTCTCTCTCTGCCCCTGTCTCTGTCTCTGTCTTTGTCTCCGTCTTTGTCTCAGTCTTGGTCTCCGTCTTTGTCTCCGTATCTGTCTCCGTATTTGTCTCCATCTTTGCCTCCGTCTTTGCCTCCGTCTGCTTTTCCGTGTTTGTCTCCGTCTTTGTCTCCTTCCCCTCCGTCTTTGTCCACTGCCACTCTGTCTCTATCTCTGTCTCTGTCTCTGTCTTTATCTCAGTCTCTGTCTTGGCCTCCGTCTTCGTCTCCGTCTTTGTCTCCATCTTTGTCTCCGACTTTGTCTCCGTCTCTGTCTACGTCTTTGTCTCCGTCTTTGTGTCCGTCCACGTTTCCTGCCCCTCTGTCTCGGTCTTTGTCGCATGCGCCTCTGTCTCTGTCTGTGTCTCTGCCTCTGTATCGGTCTCTGCCTCCGTCTTTGTCTTCGTCTCTGTCTCTGTCTTTGTCTCCGTCTTTGTCTCCTGCCCATCTGTCTCCGTCTCTGTGACTGTCTCTGTCTCAGTCTCTGTCTCTGTTTCTGTCTCTGTCTCTGTCTCTGTCTCTGTCTCTGTCTCTGTCTCTGTCTCTGTCTGTGTCTCTGTCTCTGTCTCTGTCTATGTCTCTGTCTCTGTCTCTGTCTCTGTCTCTGTCTTTGTCTCTGTCCCTATCTCTGTATCTGTCTCTGTTCCCGTCTCTGTCTCCGCCTCTGCCACTGTCTCTGTCTCTGTCTTTGTCTCCATCTTTGTCTCCGTCTGTGTCTCCGTCTTTGTCTCCGTCCATGTCTCCTGGCCCTTTGTGTCGGTCTTTGTCTCATGCACCTGTGTTTCTGTCTCTGCCTCTGTCTCTGTCTCTGTCTGCGTCTCTGTCTCTGTCTCTGTATTACACTCTGTCTCAAACTTTGTCGTCGTCTTTGTCTCCGTCTTTGTGCCTGTCTTTGTCTCCGTATTTGTGTCCGTCTGTGTAACCACCTTTTTCTCCGTCTTTGTCTCCGTCTTTGTCTACGTCTTTGTCTCTGTCTTTGTCTCCGTCGTCGTCCTCCTCTTCGTCTCTGTCTTTGTCACTGTCTTTGTCTCCGTCTTTGTCTCCGTCTTTGTGTACGTCTTTGTCTCCGTCTTTGTCTCCGTCCATGTCTCCTGCCCCTCTGTCTCGGTCTTTGTCACATGCGCTTCTGTCCCTGTCTCTGTCTCTGCCTCTGTCTGTGTCTATATCTGTCTCTTCCTCCGTCTCTGTCCCTGTCTCTGCCTCTGTGTCTGTCTCTGTCTCTGTCTCCGCCTCTGCCTCTGTCTCTGTCTCCGTCTTTGTCACCGTCTTTGTCTCCGTCGTCGTCTTCCACTTCGTCTGCGTCTTTGTCTCCTTCTTTGTCTACGTCTATGTCTCCGTCTGTTTCTCCGTCCATGTCTCCTGCCCTTCTGTCTCGGTCTTTGTCTCATGCGCCTCTGTCTCTGTCTCTGTCTGTGTCTCTGTCTCCGCCTCTGCCTCTGTCCCTGTCTCCGTCTTTGCCTCCGTCCTCGTCTTCCTATTCGTCTCCGCCTTTGTCTCCGTCTTTGTCACCGTCTTTGTCTCCGTCTTTGTCTCCGTCTTTGTCTACGTCTTTGTCTCCGTCTTTGTCTCCGTCCATGTCTCCTGCCGCTCTGTCTCGGTCTTTGTCTCATGCACCTCTGACTCTGTCTCTGTCTCTGTCTGTGTCTGTGTCTCTGTTTCTGTCTCCGTCTTTGCGCTTGTCTTTGTCTCCGTGGTTGTATCCGTCTGTGTATACATCTTTGTCTCCGTCTTTGTCTCCGTTTTTGCATCCGTCTTTGTCTCCGTCTTTGTCTACGTCTGTGTCACCGTCTTTGTCTCCATCGATGTCTTCCTCTTCGTCTCCGTCTTTGTCTCCGTTATTGTCACCGTCTTTGTCTCCGCCTTTGTCTCCGTCCACGTTTCATGCCCCTCTGTCTCGGTCTTTGTCGCATGCGCCTCTGTCTCTGTCTCTGTCTCTGCCTCTGTATCGGTCTCTGCCTCCGTCTTTGTCTTCGTCTCTGTCTCTGTCTTTGTCTCCGTCTTTGTCTCCTGCCCATCTGTCTCCGTCTCTGTCACTGTCTCTGTCTCAGTCTCTGTCTCTGTTTCTGTCTCTGTCTCTGTCTCTGTCTCTGTCTCTGTCTCTGTCTCTGTCTCTGTCTCTGTCTGTGTCTCTGTCTCTGTCTCTGTCTATGTCACTGTCTCTGTCTCAGTCTCTGTCTCTGTTTCTGTCTCTGTCTCTGTCTCTGTCTCTGTCTCTGTCTCTGTCTCTGTCTCTGTCTCTGTCTCTGTCTCTGTCTCTGTCTCTGTCTCTGTCTGTGTCTCTGTCTCTGTCTCTGTCTATGTCTCTGTCTCTGTCTCTGTCTCTGTCTCTGTCTTTGTCTCTGTCCCTATCTGTGTATCTGTCTCTGTTCCCGTCTCTGTCTCCGCCTCTGCCACTGTCTCTGTCTCTGTCTTTGTCTCCATCTTTGTCTCCGTCTGTGTCTCCGTCTTTGTCTCCGTCTTTGTCTCCGCCGTCGTCTTCCTCTTCGTCTCCGTCTTTGTCACCGTCTTTGTCTCCGACTTTGTCTCCGTCTTTGTCTCCGTCGTCGTCTTCCTCTTCGTCTCCGTCTTTGTCACCGTCTTTGTCTCCGTCTATGTCACCGTCTTTGTCTCCGTCTTTTTCTCCGTCTTTGTCTCCGTATTTGTGTCTGTCTGTGTCTCCATCTTTGTCTCCGTCTTTGTCTGCGTCTTTGTCTCCGTCTTTGTCGATGTCTTTGTCTCAGTCTTTGCCTCCGTATTTGTCTCCGTCTGTGTCTCTATCTCTGTCTCTGTCTCTGTCTCCGTCTCTGTCTCTGTCTCTGCCTCTGTCTCTGTCTCGGCATCCTTCACTGTCTCTGTCTCTGTCTCTCTCTCTGCCCCTGTCTCTGTCTCCGTCTTTGTCCCGTCTTTGTCACCGCCTTTGTCTCCGTCTTTGTCTACGTCTTTGTCTACGTCTTTGTCTCCGTCGATGTCTCCTATGCCTCTGTCTCGGTCTTTGTCTCATGCACCTCTGTCTCTGTCTCTGTCTCTGTCTCTGCCTCTGTCTGTGTCTGTGTCTCTGTCTCTGTCTCCGTATCGGACTCTGTCTCCGTCTCTGTCTCCGCCTTCCTCTCTGCCTTTGTCTCCGTATTTGTCTCCGTCTGTGTCTCCATCTTTGTCTCCGTCTTTGTCCCCGTCTTTGCCTCCGTCTTTGTTTCCGTCTTTGTCTCCGTCTTTGTCTCCGTCTTTGTCTTCTTCTTTGACTCCGTCTTTGTGCCTGTCTTTGTCCCCGTGTCTGTCTCCGGCTGTGTCTCCATCATTGTCTCCGTCTTTGTCTCCGTCTTTGCCTTCGTCTTTGTTTCCGTATTTCTCTCCGTCTGTGTCTCCACATTTGTCTCCGTCTTTGTCTCCGTCTTTGTGTACGTCTTTGTCTCCGTCTTTGTCTCCGTCTTTGTCTCCGTCCATGTCTCCTGCCCCTCTGTCTCGGTCTTTGTCACATGCGCTTCTGTCCTTGTCTCTGTCTCTGCCTCTGTCTGTGTCTATATCTGTCTCTGCCTCCGTCTCTGTCCCTGTCTCTGCCTCTGTGTCTGTCTCTGTCTCTGTCTCTGTCTCTGTCTCTGTCTCTGTCTCTGTCTCTGTCTCTGCCTCTGTCTCGGTCTCTGGCTACATCTCTGTCTATGTCTCTGTCTCTGTCTCTGCCTCTGTCTCTGTCTCTGTCTCTGTCTCTGTCTCCGTCTCTGTCTCTGTCCCTATCTCTGTCTCTGTCTCTGTTCCCGTCTCTGTCTCCGCCTCTGCGTCTGTCTCTGTCTCCGTCTTTGTCTCCGTCTTTGTCTCCGTCGTCGTCTTCCTCTTCGTCTCCGTCTTTGTCTCCGTCTTTGTCTCCGTCTTTGTCTCCGTCTTTGTCTCCGTCTTTGCCTCCGTCTGTGTCTCCATCTTTGTCTCCGCCTTTGTCTCCGTCTTTGTCTCCGTCCGTGTCTCCGGCCTTTGTCTCGGTCTCTGCCTCATGCGCGTCTCTCTCTGTCTCTGTCTCTGTCTGTGTCTCTGTCTCCGCCTCTGCCTCTGTCTCTGTCTCCGTCTTTGTCACCGTCTTTGTCTCCGTCGACGTCTCCCACTTCGTCTGCGTCTTTGTCTCCTTCTTTGTCTACGTCTATGTCTCCGTCTGTTTCTCCGTCCATGTCTCCTGCCCTTCTGTCTCGGTCTTTGTCTCATGCGCCTCTGTCTCTGTCTCTGTCTGTGTCTCTGTCTCCGCCTCTGCCTCTGTCTCTGTCTCCGTCTTTGCCTCCGTCCTCGTCTTCCTATTCGTCTCCGCCTTTGTCTCCGTCTTTGTCACCGTCTTTGTCTCCGTCTTTGTCTCCGTCTTTGTCTACGTCTTTGTCTCCGTCTTTGCCTCCGTCTTTGTCTACGTCTTTGTCTCCGTCTTTGTCTCCGTCCATGTCTCCTGCCTCTCTGTCTCGGTCTTTGTCACATGCGCCTCTGTCTCTGTCTCTGTCTCTGTCTCTGTCTGTGTCTATATCTGTCTCTGGCTCTGTATCGGGCTCTGTCCCTGTCCCTGTCTCTGTCTCTGTCCCTGTCTCTGTCTCTGCCTCTGTCTCTGTCCCCGTCTCTGTCTCCGCCTCCGTCTCTGTCTCTGTCTCTGTCTCTGCCTCTGTACTCTGTCTCTGTCTCTGTCTCTTTCTCTGTCTCTGTCTCTGTCTCTGTCTCTGTCTCTGTCTCTGTCTTTGTATCCGTCTTTGTATACGTCTTTGTATACGTCTTTGTCTCCGTCTTTGTCTCCGTCGTCGTCTTCCCATTCGTCTCCGTCCTTGTCTACGTCTTTGTCACCGTCCTTGTCTCCGTCTCTGTCTCCGTCTTTGTGTACGTCTTTGTCTCCGTCTTTGTCTCCGTCCATGTCTCCAGCCCCTCTGTCTCGGTCTTTGTCACATGCGCCTCTGTCTCTGTCTCTGTCTCTGTCCCCGTCTCTGTCTCCGCCTCCGTCTCTGTCTCTGTCTCTGTCTCTGTCTCTGCCTCTGCCTCTGTCTTTGTCTCCATCTCTGTCTCCGTCTTTGTCTCCGTCTTTGACACCGTCTTTGTCTCCGTCGTCGTCTTCCTCTTCGTCTGCGTCATTGTCTCCGTCTTTGTCTACGGCTTTGTCTACGTCTCTGTCACCGTCTTTGTCTCCGTCCATGTCTCCTGGCCCTTTGTCTCGGTCTTTGTCTCATGCACCTGTGTTTCTGTCTCTGCCTCTGTCTCTGTCTGCGTCTCTGTCTCTGTCTCTGTATTACACTCTGTCTCAAACTTTGTCTTCGTCTTTGTCTCCGTCTTTGTGCCTGTCTTTGTCTCCGTATTTGTATCCGCCTGTGTAACCACCTTTGTCTCCGTCTTTGTCTCCGTCTTTGTCTACGTCTTTGTCTCTGTCTTTGTCTCCGTCTTTGTCTCCGTCGCCGTCCTCCTCTTCGTCTCTGTCTTTGTCACCGTCTTTGTCTCCGTCTTTGTCTCCGTCTTTGTGTACGTCTTTGTCTCCGTCTTTGTCTCTGTCCATGTCTCCTGCCCCTCTGTCTCGGTCTTTGTCACATGCGCCTCTGTCTCTGTCTCTGTCTCTGTCTGTGTTTATATCTGTCTCTGCCTCTGTATCGGGCTCTGTCCCTGTCCCTGTCTCTGTCTCTGTCCCTGTCTCTGTCTCTGCCTCTGTCTCTGTCCCCGTCTCTGTCTCTGCCTCCGTCTCTGTCTCTGTCTCTGTCTCTGTCTCTGCCTCTGTACTCTGTGTCTGCCTCTGTCTCTTTCTCTGTCTCTGTCTCTGTCTCTGTCTCTGTCTCTGTCTCTGTCTCTGTCTCTGTCTCTGTCTCTCTCTCTGTCTCTGTCTCTGTCTCTGTCTCTGTCTCTGTCTCTGTCTCTGTCTTTGTCTCCGTCTCTGTCTCTGTCTCTGCCTCAGTCGCTGTCTCTGTCTCTGTCTCTGTCTCCGCCTTTGTCTCTGCCTTTGTCTCCGTATTTGTCTCTGTTTGTGTCTCCATCTTTGTCTCCGTCTTTGTCTGCGTCTTTGCCTCCGTCTTGGTCTCAGTCTTTGTCTCCGTCTTTGTCTCCGTCTTTGTCTTCCTACATGTCTCTGTTTTTGTCTCCGTCCTTGTCTCTATCTCTGTCTCTGTCCCTGTCTCTGTCTCTGTCTCTGTCTCTGTCTCTGTCTCTGTCTCTGTCTCTGTCTCCGTCTCTGTCTCTGTCTCAGCCTTTGTCTCCGTCTCTGTCTCTGTCTCTGCCTCAGTCGCTGTCTCTGTCTCTGTCTCTGTGTCTGTCTCTGTCTCCGCCTTTGTCTCTGCCTTTGTCTCCGTATTTGTCTCTGTCTGTGTCTCCATCTTTGTCTCCGTCTTTGTCAGCGTCTTTGCCTCCGTCTTGGTCTCAGTCTTTGTCTCCGTCTTTGTCTCCGTCTTTGTCTTCCTACTTGTCTCTGTTTTTGTCTCCGTCTTTGTCTCTATCTCTGTCTCTGTCCCTGTCTCTGTCTCTGTCTCTGTCTCTGTCTCTGTCTCTGTCTCTGTCTCTGTCTCTGTCTCTGTCTCTGTCTTTGTCTCCATCCTTGTCCCCGTCTTTGTCTCCGTCTTTGTCACCGTCTTTGTCTCCGTCGTCGTCTTCCACTTCGTCTGCGTCTTTGTCTCCTTCTTTGTCTACGTCTATGTCTCCGTCTATGTCTCCGTCCATGTCTCCTGCCCGTCTGTCTCGGTCTTTGTCTCATGCGCCTCTGTCTCTGTCTCTGTCTGTGTCTCTGCCTCCGCCTCCGCCTCTGTCTCTGTCTCCGTCTTTGCTTCCGTCCTCGTCTTCCAATTCGTCTCCGCCTTTGTCTCCGTCTTTGTCACCGTCTTTGTCTCCGTCTTTGTCTCCGTCTTTGTCTCCGTCCATGTCTCCTGCCCCTCAGTCTCGGTCTTTGTCTCATGCGCCTCTGTCTCTGTCTGTGTCTATGTCTCCATCTCTGTCTCAGTCTCTGTCTCTGTCTCTGCATCTGTCACTGTCTCTGTCTCTGTCTCTGTCTCTGTCTCTGACTCTGTCTCTGTCTCTGTCTCTGTCTCTGTCTCTGTTTCTGCCTCTGTCTCTGTCTCTGTCTCCGTCTCTGTCTCCGTCTTTGTCTCCGTCTTTGTCACCGTCTTTGTCTCCATCGTCGTCTTCCTCTTCGTCTCCGTATTTGTCTCCGTCTTTGTCACCGACTTCGTCTCCGTCTTTGTCTCCGTCTTGGTCTACGTCTTTGTATCGGTCTTTGTCTCCATCTTTGTCTCCGTCTTTGTTTCCGTCTTTGTCACCGCCTTCGTCTCCGTCGTCGTCTTCCTCTTCGTCTGCGTCATTGTCTGCGTCTTTGTCTCTGCCTTTGTCTATGTCTTTGTCACCGTCTTTGCCTCCGTCCATGTCTCCTGCCCCTCAGTCTCGGTCTTTGTCTCATGCGCTTCTGTCTCTGTCTGTGTCTATGTCTCTGCCTCTGTCTCTGTCCCCGTCTCTGTCTACGTCTCCGTCTCTGTCTCTGTCTCTGTCTCTGTCTCCATCTCTGTCTCTGTCTCTGTCTCTGTCTCTGTCTCTGCATCTGTCACTGTCTCTGTCTCTGTCTCTGTCTCTGTCTCTGTCTCTGTCTGTGTCTCTGTCTTTGTCTCTGTGTTACACTCTGTCTCCGTCTTTGTCTTCGCCTTTGTCTCCGTCTGTGTGCATGTCTTTGTCTCCGTATTTGTATCCGTCTGTGTATCCATCCTTGTGACCGTCTTCGTCTCTGTATTTGTCTCCGTCTGTGCCTCCATATTTGTCTCCGTCTTTGTCTCCGTCTTTGCCTCCGTCTTTGTCTACGTCTTTGTCTCCGTCTTTGTCTCCGTCCATGTCTCCTGCCCCTCTGTCTCGGTCTTTGTCACATGCGCCTCTGTCTCTGTCTCAGTCGCTGTCCCCGTTTCTGTCTCCGCCTCCGTCTCTGTCTCTGTCTCTGTCTCTGCCTCTGTCTCGGTCTCTGGCTACATCTCTGTCTCTGTCTCTGTTCCCGTCTCTGTCTCCGCCTCTGCCTCTGCCTCTGTCTCTGTCTCCGTCTTTGTCTCCGTCTTTGTCTCCGTAGTCGTCTTCCTCTTCGTCTCCGTCTTTGTTGCCGTCCATGTCACCGCCTTTGTCTCCGTCTTTGTCACCGTCTTTGTCTCCGTCCTTGTCTCCGTCTTTGTCTACGTCTTTGTCTCCGTCTTTGTCTCCGTCCATGTCTCCTGCCCCTCAGTCTCGGTCTTTGTCTCATGCGCCTCTGTCTCTGTCTGTGTCTATGTCTCTGTCTCTGCCTCTGTATCGGGCTCTGTCCCTGTCCCTGTCTCTGTCTCTGTCTCTGTCCCTGTCTCTGTCTCTGTCTCTGCCTCTGTCTCTGTCCCCGTCTCTGTCTCCGTCTCCGTCCCTGTCTCTGTCTCTGTCTCTATATTACACTCTGTCTCCGTCTTTGTCTTAGTCTTTGTCTCCGTCTTTGTGCCTGTCTTTGTCTCCGTATTTGTATCCGTCTGTGTAACCATCTATGTCTCCGTCTTTGCCTCCGTCTTTGTGCCTGTCTTCGTCTCCATATTTGTCACCGTCTTTGTCTCTGTATTTGTCTCCGTCTGTGTCTCCATATTTGTATCCGTCTTTGTCTCCGTCTTTGCCTCCGTCTTTTTCTCCGTCTTTGTCTCTATCTCTGTCTCTGTCTCTGTCCCTGTCTCTGTCTCTGTCTCTGTCTCTGTCTCTGTCTCTATCTCTGTCTCTGTCTCTGTCTCTGTCTCTGTCTCTGTCTCTGTCTCTGTCTCTGTCTCTGTCTCTGTCTCTGTCTCTGTCCCTGTCTCTGTCTCTGTCTCTGTCTCTGTCTCTGTCTCTGTCTCTGTCTCTGTCTCTGTCTCTGTCTCTGTCTCTGTCTCTGCCTCTGTCTCTGTCCCTATCTCTGTCCCTGTCTCTGTTCCCGTCTCTGTCTCCGTCTCTGCCTCTGTCTCTGTCTTTGTCTCCATCCTTATCTCCGACTTTGTCGCCGTCTTTGTCACCGTCTTTGTCTCCGTCGTCGTCTTCCACTTCGCCTGCGTCTTTGTCTCCGTCCATGTCTCCTGCCCCTCTGTCTCGGTCTTTGTCTCATATGCCTCTGTCTCTGTCTCTGTCTATGTCTCTGTCTCTGTCTGTGTCTCTGCCTCTGTATCGGGCTCTGTCCCTGTCCCTGTCTCTGTCTCTGTCCCTGTCTCTGTCTCTGCCTCTGTCTCTGTCCCCGTCTCTGTCTCTGCCTCCGTCTCTGTCTCTGTCTCTGTCTCTGTCTCTGTCTCTGCCTCTGTACTCTTTCTCTGTCTCTGTCTCTGTCTCTGTCTCTGTCTCTGTCTCTGTCTCTGTCTCTGTCTCTGTCTCTGTCTCTGTCTCTGTCTCTGTCTCTGTCTCTCTCTCTGTCTCTGTCTCTGTCTCTGTCTCTGTCTCTGTCTCTGTCTTTGTCTCCGTCTCTGTCTCTGTCTCTGCCTCAGTCGCTTTCTCTGTCTCTGTCTCTGTCTCCGCCTTTGTCTCTGCCTTTGTCTCCGTATTTGTCTCTGTTTGTGTCTCCATCTTTGTCTCCGTCTTTGTCTGCGTCTTTGCCTCCGTCTTGGTCTCAGTCTTTGTCTCCGTCTTTGTCTCCGTCTTTGTCTTCCTACATGTCTCTGTTTTTGTCTCCGTCTTTGTTTCTATCTCTGTCTCTGTCTCTGTCTCTGTCTCTGTCTCTGCCTCTGTCCCTGTCCCTATCTCTGTCCCTGTCTCTGTTCCCGTCTCTGTCTCCGTCTCTGCCTCTGTCTCTGTCTTTGTCTCCATCCTTATCTCCGACTTTGTCGCCGTCTTTGTCACCGTCTTTGTCTCCGTCGTCGTCTTCCACTTCGCCTGCGTCTTTGTCTCCGTCCATGTCTCCTGCCCCTCTGTCTCGGTCTTTGTCGAATATGCCTCTGTCTCTGTCTCTGTCTATGTCTCTGTCTCTGTCTGTGTCTCTGCCTCTGTATCGGGCTCTGTCCCTGTCCCTGTCTCTGTCTCTGTCCCTGTCTCTGTCTCTGTCTCTGCCTCTGTCTCTGTCCCCGGCTCTGTCTCTCTCTCTGTCCCTGTCTCTGTCTCTGTCTCTGTCTCTGTCTCTGTCTCTATCTCTGTCTCTGTCTCTGTCTCTGTCTCTGTCTCTGTCTCTGTCTCTGTCTCTGTCTCTGTCTCTGTCTCTATCTCTGTCTCTGTCTCTGTCTCTGTCTCTGTCTTTCTCTCCATCCTTGTCCCCGTCTTTGTCTCCGTCTTTGTCACCGTCTCTGTCTCTGTCTCTGTCTCTGTCTCTGTCTCTCTCTCTGTCTCTGTCTCTGTCTCTGTCTCTGTCTCTGTCTCTGTCTCTGTCTCCGTCTTTGTCTCCGTCTTTGTCTTCCTACTTGTCTCTGTTTTTGTCTCCGTCTTTGTCTCTATCTCTGTCTCTGTCCCTGTCTCTGTCTCTGTCTCTGTCTCTGTCTCTGTCTCTGTCTCTGTCTCTGTCTCTGTCTCTGTCTCTGTCTCTATCTCTGTCTCTGTCTCTGTCTCTGTCTCTGTCTCTGTCTCTGTCTTTCTCTCCATCCTTGTCCCCGTCTTTGTCTCCGTCTTTGTCACCGTCTTTGTCTCCGTCGTCGTCTTCCACTTCGTCTGCGTCTTTGTCTCCTTCTTTGTCTACGTCTATGTCTCCGTCTATGTCTCCGTCCATGTCTCCTGCCCTTCTGTCTCGGTCTTTGTCTCATGCGCCTCTGTCTCTGTCTCTGTCTGTGTCTCTGCCTCCGCCTCTGCCTCTGTCTCTGTCTCCGTCTTTGCTTCCGTCCTCGTCTTCCTATTCGTGTCCGCCTTTGTCTCCGTCTTTGTCACCGTCTTTGTCTCCGTCTTTGTCTCCGTCTTTGTCTCCGTCTTTGTCTCCGTCCATGTCTCCTGCCCCTCAGTCTCGGTCTTTGTCTCATGCGCTTCTGTCTCTGTCTGTGTCTATGTCTCTGCCTCTGTCTCTGTCCCCGTCTCTGTCTACGTCTCCGTCTCTGTCTCTGTCTCTGTCTCTGTCTCCATCTCTGTCTCTGTCTCTGTCTCTGTCTCTGTCTCTGTCTCTGTCTCTGTCTCTGCATCTGTCACTGTCTCTGTCTCTGTCTCTGTCTCTGTCTCTGTCTGTGTCTCTGTCTTTGTCTCTGTGTTACACTCTGTCTCCGTCTTTGTCTTCGTCTTTGTCTCCGTCTGTGTGCATGTCTTTGTCTCCGTATTTGTATCCGTCTGTGTATCCATCCTTGTGACCGTCTTCGTCTCTGTATTTGTCTCCGTCTGTGTCTCCATATTTGTCTCCGTCTTTGTCTCCGTCTTTGCCTCCGTCTTTGTCTACGTCTTTGTCTCCGTCTTTGTCTCCGTCCATGTCTCCTGCCCCTCTGTCTCGGTCTTTGTCACATGCGCCTCTGTCTCTGTCTCTGTCTCTGTCCCCGTCTCTGTCTCCGCCTCCGTCTCTGTCTCTGTCTCTGTCTCTGTCTCTGTCTCTGCCTCTGTCTCTGCCTCTGTCTCCATCTCTGTCTCTGTCTCTGTCTCTGTCTCTGTCTCTGTCTCTGTCTCTGTCTCTGTCCCTGTCTCTGTCTCTGTCTCTGTCTCTGTCACTGTCTCTGTCTCGGTCTCTGTCTCTGTCTTTGTCTCCATCTCTGTCTCCGTCTTTGTCTCCGTCTTTGACACCGTCTTTGTCTCCGTCTTTGTCTCCGTCGTCGTCCTCCTCTTCGTCTCTGTCTTTGTCACCGTCTTTGTCTCCGTCTTTGTCTCCGTCTTTGTGTACGTCTTTGTCTCCGTCTTTGTCTCTGTCCATGTCTCCAGCCCCTCTGTCTCGGTCTTTGTCACATGCGCCTCTGTCTCTGTCTCTGTCTCTGTCTCTGTCTGTGTCTATATCTGTCTCTGCCTCTGTATCGGGCTCTGTCCCTGTCCCTGTCTCTGTCTCTGTCCCTGTCTCTGTCTCTGCCTCTGTCTCTGTCCCCGTCTCTGTCTCTGCCTCCGTCTCTGTCTCTGTCTCTGTCTCTGTCTCTGTCTCTGCCTCTGTACTGTGTCTCTGTCTCTGTCTCTTTCTCTGTCTCTGTCTCTGTCTCTGTCTCTGTCTCTGTCTCTGTCTCTGTCTCTGTCTCTGTCTCTCTCTCTGTCTCTGTCTCTGTCCCTGTCTCTGTCTCTGTCTCTGTCTCTGTCTCTGTCTCTGTCTCCGTCTCTGTCTCTGTCTCAGCCTTTGTCTCCGTCTCTGTCTCTGTTTCTGCCTCAGTCGCTGTCTCTGTCTCTGTCTCTGTCTCTGTCTCCGCCTTTGTCTCTGCCTTTGTCTCCGTATTTGTCTCTGTCTGTGTCTCCATCTTTGTCTCCGTCTTTGTCTGCGTCTTTGCCTCCGTCTTGGTCTCAGTCTTTGTCTCCGTCTTTGTCTCCGTCTTTGTCTTCCTACTTGTCTCTGTTTTTGTCTCCGTCTTTGTCTCTATCTCTGTCTCTGTCCCTGTCTCTGTCTCTGTCTCTGTCTCTGTCTCTGTCTCTGTCTCTGTCTCTGTCTCTGTCTCTGACTCTCTCTCTGTCTCTGTCCCTGTCTCTGTCTCTGTTTCCGCCTCTGTCTCTGTCTCTGTCTCCGTCTCTGTCTCCGTCTTTGTCTCCGTCTTTGTCACCGTCTTTGTCTCCATCGTCGTCTTCCTCTTCGTCTCCGTATTTGTCTCCGTCTTTGTCACCGACTTCGTCTCCGTCTTTGTCTCCGTCTTGGTCTACGTCTTTGTATCGGTCTTTGTCTCCATCTTTGTCTCCGTCTCTGTTTCCGTCCTTGTCACCGCCTTCGTCTCCGTCGTCGTCTTCCTCTTCGTCTGCGTCATTGTCTGCGTCTTTGTCTCTGCCTTTGTCTACGTCTTTGTCACCGTCTTTTCCTCCGTCCATGTCTCCTGCCCCTTTGTCTCGGTCTTTGTCTCATGCACCTGTGTCTCTGTCTCTGTCTCTGTCTCTGTCTCTGTCTCTGTCTGTGTCTCTGTCTTTGTCTCTGTGTTACACTCTGTCTCCGTCTTTGTCTTCGTCTTTGTCTCCGTCTGTGTGCATGTCTTTGTCTCCGTATTGGTATCCGTCTGTGTATCCATCCTTGCGACCGTCTTCGTCTCTGTATTTGTCTCCGTCTGTGTCTCCATATTTGTCTCCGTCTTTGCATCCGTCTTTGTCTCCGTCTTTGCCTCCGTCTTTGTCTACGTCTTTGTCTCCGTCTTTGTCTCCGTCCATGTCTCCTGCCCCTCTGTCTCGGTCTTTGTCTCATGCGCCTCTGTCTCTGTCGCTGTCTCTGTCTCTGTCTCTGTCTCTGTCTTTGTATCCGTCCTTGTGTACGTCTTTATCTCCGTCTTTGTCTCCGTCGTCGTCTTCCCCTTCGTCTTCGTCCTTGTCTCCGTCTTTGTCACCGTCCTTGTCACCGTCCTTGTCTCTGTCTTTGTCTCCGTCTTTGTCTCCGTCGTCGTCCTCCTCTTCGTCTCTGTCTTTGTCACCGTCTTTGTCTCCGTCTTTGTCTCCGTCTTTGTGTACGTCTTTGTCTCCGTCTTTGTCTCCGTCCATGTCTCCTGCCCCTCTGTCTCGGTCTTTGTCACATGCGCCTCTGTCTCTGTCTCTGTCTCTGTCTCTGTCTGTGTCTATATCTGTCTCTGCCTCTGTTTCTGTCTCTGTCTCCGTCTCTGCCTCTGTCTCGGTCTCTGGCCACATCTCTGTCTCTGTCTCTGTTCCCGTCTCTGTCTCCGCCTCTGCCTCTGTCTCTGTCTCCGTCTTTGTTTCCGTCTTTGTCTCCGTAGTCGTCTTCCTCTTCGTCTCCGTCTTTGTCTCCGTCCATGTCTCCGCCTTTGTCTTCGTCTTTGTCACCGTCTTTGTCTCCGTCCTTGTCTCCGTCTTTGTCTACGTCTTTGTCTCCGTCTTTGTCTCCGTCCATGTCTCCTGCCCCTCAGTCTCGGTCTTTGTCTCATGCGCCTCTGTCTCTGTCTGTGTCTATGTCTCTGTCTCTGCCTCTGTATCGGGCTCTGTCCCTGTCCCTGTCTCTGTCTCTGTCCCTGTCTCTGTCTCTGTCCCCGTCGCTGTCTCTGCCTCCTTCTCTGTCTCTGTCTCTGTCTCTGTCTCTGTCTCTGTCTCTGTCTCTGTCTCTGTCTCTGTCTCTGTCTCTGTCTCTGTCTCTCTCTCTGTCTCTGTCTCTGTCTCTGTCTCTGTCTCTGTCTCTGTCTTTGTCTCCGTCTCTGTCTCTGTCTCTGCCTCAGTCGCTGTCTCTGTCTCTGTCTCTGTCTCCGCCTTTGTCTCTGCCTTTGTCTCCGTATTTGTCTCTGTTTGTGTCTCCATCTTTGTCTCCGTCTTTGTCTGCGTCTTTGCCTCCGTCTTGGTCTTAGTCTTTGTCTCCGTCTTTGTCTCCGTCTTTGTCTCCGTCTTTGTCTTCCTACATGTCTCTGTTTTTGTCTCCGTCTTTGTCTCTATCTCTGTCTCTGTCCCTGTCTCTGTCTCTGTCTCTGTCTCTGTCTCTGTCTCTGTCTCTGTCTCTGTCTCTGTCTCTGTCTCTGTCTCTGTCTCTGTCTCTGTCTCTGTCTCTGTCTCTGTCTCTGTCTCTGTCTCTGTCTCTGTCTCTGTCTCTGTCTTTGTCTCCGTCTCTGTCTCTGTCTCTGCCTCCATCTCTGCCTCTGTCTCTGTCTCTGTCTCTGTCTCTGCATCTGTCACTGTCTCTGTCTCTGTCTCTGTCTCTGTCTCTGTCTGTGTCTCTGTCTTTGTCTCTGTGTTACACTCTGTCTCCGTCTTTGTCTTCGTCTTTGTCTCCGTCTGTGTGCATGTCTTTGTCTCCGTATTTGTATCCGTCTGTGTATCCATCCTTGTGACCGTCTTCGTCTCTGTATTTGTCTCCGTCTGTGTCTCCATATTTGTCTCCGTCTTTGTCTCCGTCTTTGCCTCCGTCTTTGTCTACGTCTTTGTCTCCGTCTTTGTCTCCGTCCATGTCTCCTGCCCCTCTGTCTCGGTCTTTGTCACATGCGCCTCTGTCTCTGTCTCTGTCTCTGTCCCCGTCTCTGTCTCCGCCTCCGTCTCTGTCTCTGTCTCTGTCTCTGTCTCTGTCTCTGCCTCTGTCTCTGCCTCTGTCTCCATCTTTGTCTCTGTCTCTGTCTCTGTCTCTGTCTCTGTCTCTGTCTCTGTCCCTGTCTCTGTCTCTGTCTCTGTCACTGTCTCTGTCTCTGTCTCGGTCTCTGTCTCTGTCTTTGTCTCCATCTCTGTCTCCGTCTTTGTCTCCGTCTTTGACACCGTCTTTGTCTCCGTCTTTGTCACCGTCGTCGTCCTCCTCTTCGTCTCTGTCTTTGTCACCGTCTTTGTCTCCGTCTTTGTCTCCGTCTTTGTGTACGTCTTTGTCTCCGTCTTTGTCTTCCTACTTGTCTCTGTTTTTGTCTCCGTCTTTGTCTCTATCTCTGTCTCTGTCCCTGTCTCTGTCTCTGTCTCTGTCTCTGTCTCTGTCTCTGTCTCTGTCTCCGTCTCTGTCTCTGTCTCAGCCTTTGTCTCCGTCTCTGTCTCTGTCTCTGCCTGAGTCGCTGTCTCTGTCTCTGTCTCTGTCTCTGTCTCTGTCTCCGCCTTTGTCTCTGCCTTTGTCTCCGTATTTGTCTCTGTCTGTGTCTCCATCTTTGTCTCCGTCTTTGTCTGCGTCTTTGCCTCCGTCTTGGTCTCAGTCTTTGTCTCCGTCTTTGTCTCCGTCTTTGTCTTCCTACTTGTCTCTGTTTTTGTCTCCGTCTTTGTCTCTATCTCTGTCTCTGTCCCTGTCTCTGTCTCTGTCTCTGTCTCTGTCTCTGTCTCTGTCTCCGTCTCTGTCTCTGTCTCTGTCTCTGTCTCCGTCTTTGCCTCCGTCCTCGTCTTCCTATTCGTCTCCGCCTTTGTCTCCGTCTTTGTCACCGTCTTTGTCTCCGTCTTTGTCTCCGTCTTTGTCTACGTCCATGTCTCCTGCCCCTCAGTCTCGGTCTTTGTCTCATGCGCCTCTGTCTCTGTCTGTGTCTCTGTCTCTGTCTCTGTCTCTGTCTCTGTCTCTGTATTACACTCTGTCTCAAACTTTGTCTTCGTCTTTGTCTCCGTCTTTGTGCCTGTCTTTGTCTCCGTATTTGTATCCGTCTGTGTAACCACCTTTGTCTCCGTCTTTGTCTCCGTATTTGTCTACGTCTTTGTCTCTGTCTTTGTCTCCGTCTTTGTCTCCGTCGTCGTCCTCCTCTTCGTCTCTGTCTTTGTCACTGTCTTTGTCTCCGTCTTTGTCTCCGTCTTTGTGTACGTCCTGGTCTACGTCTTTGTCTCCGTCTTTGTCTCCATCTTTGTCTCCGTCATTGTCTCCGTCTTTGTCACCGCCTTCGTCTCCGTCGTCGTCTTCCTCTTCGTCTGCGTCATTGTCTCCGTCTTTGTCTCTGCCTTTGTCTACGTCTTTGTCACCGTCTTTGTCTCCGTCCATGTCTCCTGCCCCTCTGTCTCGGTCGTTGTCTCATGCGCCTCTGTCTCTGTCGCTGTCTCTGTCTCTGTCTCTGTCTCTGTCTTTGTATCCGTCTTTGTGTACGTCTTTGTCTCCGTCTTTGTCTCCGTCGTCGTCTTCCCCTTCGTCTCCGTCCTTGTCTCCGTCTTTGTCACCGTCCTTGTCTCTGTCTTTGTCTCCGTCTTTGTCTCCGTCATCGTCCTCCTATTCGTCTCTGTCTTTGTCACCGTCTTTGTCTCCATCTTTGTCTCCGTCATTGTCTCCGTCTTTGTCACCGCCTTCGTCTCCGTCGTCGTCTTCCTCTTCGTCTGCGTCATTGTCTCCGTCTTTGTCTCTGCCTTTGTCTACGTCTTTGTCACCGTCCTTGTCTCCGTCCATGTCTCCTGCCCCTCTGTCTCGGTCGTTGTCTCATGCGCCTCTGTCTCTGTCGCTGTCTCTGTCTCTGTCTCTGTCTCTGTCTTTGTATCCGTCTTTGTGTACGTCTTTGTCTCCGTCTTTGTCTCCGTCGTCGTCTTCCCCTTCGTCTCCGTCCTTGTCTCCGTCTTTGTCACCGTCCTTGTCTCTGTCTTTGTCTCCGTCTTTGTCTCCGTCATCGTCCTCCTATTCGTCTCTGTCTTTGTCACCGTCTTTGTCTCCGTCTTTGTCTCCGTCTTTGTGTACGTCTTTGTCTCTGTCTTTGTCTCCGTCCATGTCTCCTGCCCCTCTGTCTCGGTCTTTGTCACATGCGCCTCTGTCTCCGTCTCTGTCTCTGTCCCCGTCTCCGTCTCCGCCTCCGTATCTGTCTCTGTCTCTGTCTCTGTCTCTGCCTCTGTCTCCATCTTTGTCTCTGTCTCTGTCTCGGTCTCTGTCTCTGTCTTTGTCTCCATCTCTGTCTCCGTCTTTGTCTCCGTCTTTGACACCGTCCTTGTCTCCGTCTTTGTCACCGTCCTTGTCTCTGTCTTTGTCTCCGTCTTTGTCTCCGTCGTCGTCCTCCTCTTCGTCTCTGTCTTTGTCTCCGTCTTTGTCACCGTCTTTGTCTCCGTCGTCGACTTCCGCTTCGTCTGCGTCTTTGTCTCCTTCTTTGTCTACGTCTATGTCTCCGTCTATGTCTCCGTCCATGTCTCATGCGCCTCTGTCTCTGTCTCTGTCTGTGTCTCTGTCTCCGCCTCTGCCTCTGTCTCTGTCTCCGTCTTTGCCTCCGTCCTCGTCTTCCTATTCGTCTCCGCCTTTGTCTCCGTCTTTGTCACCGTCTTTGTCTCCGTCTTTGTCTCCGTCTTTGTCTACGTCCATGTCTCCTGCCCCTCAGTCTCGGTCTTTGTCTCATGCGCCTCTGTCTCTGTCTGTGTCTATGTCTCTGTCTCTGTCTCTGTCTTTGTATCCGTCTTTGTGTACGTCTTTGTCTCCGTCTTTGTCTCCGTCGTCGTCTTCCCCTTCGTCTCCGTCCTTGTCTCCGTCTTTGTCACCGTCCTTGTCTCTGTCTTTGTCTCCGTCTTTATCTCCGTCGTCGTCCTCCTCTTCGTCTCTGTCTTTGTCACCGTCTTTGTCTCCGTCTTTGTCTCCGTCTTTGTGTACGTCTTTGTCTCTGTCTTTGTCTCCGTCCATGTCTCCTGCCCCTCTGTCTCGGTCTTTGTCACATGCGCCTCTGTCTCCGTCTCTGTCTCTGTCCCCGTCTCTGTCTCCGCCTCCGTCTCTGTCTCTGTCTCTGTCTCTGTCTCTGCCTCTGTCTCCATCTTTGTCTCTGTCTCTGTCTCTGTCTCTGTCTCTGTCTCTGTCTCTGTCTCTGTCTCTGTCTCTGGCCCTGTCTCTGTCTCTGTCTCTGTCACTGTCTCTGTCTCTGTCTCTGTCTCTGTCTCTGTCTCTGTCTCTGTCTCTGCCTCTGTCTCTGTCTCTGTCTCTGTCTCTGTCTCTGTCTCTGTCTCCGTCTTTGTCTCTGTCTTTGTCTCCATCTCTGTCTCCGTCTTTGTCTCCGTCTTTGACACCGTCTTTGTCTCCGTCCATGTCTCCTGGCCCTTTGTCTCGGTCTTTGTCTCATGCACCTGTGTTTCTGTCTCTGCCTCTGTCTCTGTCTCTGTCTCTGTCTCTGTCTCTGTCTCTGGCCCTGTCTCTGTCTCTGTCTCTGTCACTGTCTCTGTCTCTGTCTCGGTCTCTGTCTCTGTCTCTGTCTCTGTCTCTGTCTCTGTCTCTGTCTCTGTCTCTGTCTCTGTCTCTGTCTCTGTCTCTGTCTCTGTCTCTGTCTCTGTCTCCGTCTTTGTCTCTGTCTTTGTCTCCATCTCTGTCTCCGTCTTTGTCTCCGTCTTTGACACCGTCTTTGTCTCCGTCCATGTCTCCTGGCCCTTTGTCTCGGTCTTTGTCTCATGCACCTGTGTTTCTGTCTCTGCCTCTGTCTCTGTCTGCGTCTCTGTCTCTGTCTCTGTATTACACTCTGTCTCAAACTTTGTCTTCGTCTTTGTCTCCGTCTTTGTGCCTGTCTTTGTCTCCGTATTTGTATCCGTCTGTGTAACCACCTTTGTCTCCGTCTTTGTCTCCGTATTTGTCTACGTCTTTGTCTCTGTCTTTGTCTCCGTCTTTGTCTCCGTCGTCGTCCTCCTCTTCGTCTCTGTCTTTGTCACCGTCTTTGTCTCCGTCTTTGTCTCCGTCTTTGTGTACGTCTTTGTCTCCGTCTTTGTCTCCGTCCATGTCTCCTGCCCCTCTGTCTCGGTCTTTGTCACATGCGCTTCTGTCTCTGTCTCTGTCTCTGTCTCTGTCTGTGTCTATATCTGTCTCTGCCTCTGTATCGGGCTCTGTCCCAGTCTCTGTCTCTGTCACTGTTCCCGTCTCTGTCTCCGCCTCTGCGTCTGTCTCTGTCTCCGTCTTTGTCTCCGTCTTTGTGTCCGTCGTCGTCTTCCTCTTCGTCTCCGTCTTTGTCTCCGCCTTTGTCTCCGTCTTTGTCTCCGTCTTTGCCTCCGTCTGTGTCTCCATCTTTGTCTCCGCCTTTGTCTCCGTCTTTGTCTCCGTCCGTGTCTCCGGCCTTTGTCTCGGTCTCTGTCTCATGCGCGTCTCTCTCTGTCTCTGTCTCTGTCTGTGTCTCTGTCTCCGCCTCTGTCTCTGTCTCCGTCTTTGCCTCCGTCCTCGTCTTCCTATTCGTCTCCGCCTTTGTCTCCGTCTTTGTCTCCGTCTTTGTCTCCGTTTTTGCATCCGTCTTTGTCTCCGTCTTTGTCTACGTCTGTGTCACCGTCTTTGTCTCCATCGATGTCTTCCTCTTCGTCTCCGTCTTTCTCTCGGTTATTGTCACCGTCTTTGTCTCCGCCTTTGTCTCCGTCCACGTTTCCTGCCCCTCTGTCTCGGTCTTTGTCGCATGCGCCTCTGTCTCTGTCTCTGTCTCTGCCTCTGTATCGGTCTCTGCCTCCGTCTTTGTCTTCGTCTCTGTCTCTGTCTTTGTCTCCGTCTTTGTCTCCGTCCATGTCTCCTGCCGCTCTGTCTCGGTCTTTGTCTCATGCACATCTGACTCTGTCTCTGTCTCTGTCTGTGTCTGTGTCTCTGTTTCTGTCTCCGTCTTTGCGCTTGTCTTTGTCTCCGTGGTTGTATCCGTCTGTGTATACATCTTTGTCTCCGTCTTTGTCTACGTCTGTGTCACCGTCTTTGTCTCCATCGATGTCTTCCTCTTCGTGTCCGTCTTTGTCTCCGTTATTGTCACCGTCTTTGTGTCCGCCTTTGTCTCCGTCCACGTTTCCTGCCCCTCTGTCTCGGTCTTTGTCGCATGCGCCTCTGTCTCTGTCTCTGTCTCTGCCTCTGTATCGGTCTCTGCCTCCGTCTTTGTCTTCGTCTCTGTCTCTGTCTTTGTCTCCGTCTTTGTCTCCTGCCCATCTGTCTCCGTCTCTGTCACTGTCTCTGTCTCAGTCTCTCTCTCTGTGTCTCTATCTCTGTGTCTCTGTCTCTCTGTCCCTGTGTCTGTGTCTCTGCCTCTGTGTCTCTGCCTCTGCCTCTGTGTCTCCGTCTATGTGACTCTGTCTCTGTCTCTCTGTATCTGTGCCTGTGTCTCTGTGTCTCTGCCTCTGTGTCTCTGTCTCTGTGTCTCTGTCTCTGTGTCTCTGTCTCTGTGTCTCTGTCTCTGTCTCTGTGTCTCTGTCTCTGTGTCTCTGTCTCTGTGTCTCTGTCTCTGTGTCTCTGTCTCTGTGTCTCTGTCTCTGTGTCTCTGTCTCTGTCTCTGTGTCTCTGTCTCCGTGTCTCTGTCTCTGTGTCTCTGTCTCTGTGTCTCTGTCTCTGTGTCTCTGTCTCTGTGTCTCTGCCTCTGTGTCTCTGTCTTTGTGTCTCTGTCTCTGTGTCTCTGTCTCTGCCTCTGTGTCTCTGCCTCTGCTTCTGTGTCACCGTCTCTGCGTCTCTGTCTCTGTGTCTCTGCCTCTGTGTCTCTGTCTTTGTGTCTCTGTCTCTGTGTCTCTGTCTCTGTGTCTCTGTCTTCGTGTCTGTGTCTCCGCGTCTCTGTCTCCGTGTCACCGTCTCTGTGACTCTGTCTCTTTGTCTCTGTGTCTCTGTCTCTTTGTCTCCGTCCCTGTGTCTCTGTCTCTGTGTCTCTGTCTCTGAGACTCTGTTTCTGTGACTCAATCTCTGTGTCTCTGTCTCTGTGTCTCTGTCTCTGTCTCTGTTTCTCTGTCTCCCTGTCTCTCTCTCTGCGTCTCTGTCTTTGTGTCTCTGTCTCTCTGTCCCTGTGTCTCTGTCTCTGCCTATGTGTCTCTGTCTCTGCCTCTGTGTCTCCGTCTCTGTGACTCTGTCTCTTTGTCTCTGTGTCTCTGTCTCCCTGTCTCTGTCTCTGTGTGTCTGTCTCTGCGTCTCTGTCTCTGTGTCTCTGTCTCTGTGTCTCTGTCTCTGTGTCTCTGTCTCTGTGTCTCTGTCTCTGTGTCTCTGTCTCTGTGTCTCTGTCTCTGTGTCTCTGTCTCTGTGTCTCTGTCTCTGTGTCTCTGTCTCTGTGTCTCTGTCTCTGTGTCTCTGTCTCTGTGTCTCTGTCTCTGTCTCTGTCTCTGTGTCTCTGTCTCTGTGTCTCTGTCTCTGTGTCTCTGTCTCTGTGTCTCTGTCTCTGTGTCTCTGTCTCTGTGTCTCTGTCTCTGTGTCTCTGTCTCTGTGTCTCTGTCTCTGTGTCTCTGTTTCTGTGTCTCTGTCTCTGTGCCTCTGCCTCTGCATCTCTGTCTCCGTGTCTCTGTCTCTGTGTCTCTGTCTCTGTGTCTCAGTCACTGTGTCTCTGTCCCTGTATCTCTGTCCCTGTGTCTCTGTCTCTGCCTCTGTGTCTCTGCCTCTGCCTCTGTGTCACCGTCTCTGCGTCTCTGTCTCTGTGTCTCTGCCTCTGTGTCTCTGTCTTTGTGTCTCTGTCTCTGTGTCTCTGTCTCTGTGTCTCTGTCTCTGTGTCTCTGTCTTCGTGTCTCTGTCTCCGCGTGTCTGTCTCCGTGTCACCGTCTCTGTGACTCTGTCTCTTTGTCTCTGTGTATCTGTCTCTTTGTCTCTGTATCTGTGTCTCTGTCACTGCGTCTCTGACTTTCTGTCCCTGTGTCTGTGTCTCCGACTCTGTGTCTCTGCCTCTGTGTCTCTGTCTCTGTGTCCGTGTCTCTGTGTCTCTGTCTCTGTGTCTCTGTCTCTGTGTGTCTGCCTCTGTGTCTCAGTCTCTGTGTCTCTGTCTCTGTGTCTCTGTCTCTGTGCCTCTGTCTCTGTGTCTCTGTCTCTGTGTCTTTGTCTCTGTGTCTCTGCCTCTGTGTCTCTGTGGCACTGTCTCTGTCTCTGTGTCTCTGTCTCTGTGTCTCTGTCTCTGTGTCTCTGTCTCTGTGTCTCTGTCACTGTGTCTCTGTCTCTGTGTCTCTGTCACTGCGTCTCTGACTTTCTGTCCCTGTGTCTGTGTCTCCGACTCTGTGTCTCTGCCTCTGTGTCTCTGTCTCTGTGTCCGTGTCTCTGTGTCTCTGTCTCTGTGTCTCTGTCTCTGTGTGTCTGCCTTTGTGTCTCTGTCTCTGTGTCTCTGTCTCTGTGTCTCTGTCTCTGTGTCTCTGTCTCTGTGTCACTGTCTCTGTGTCTCTGTCTCTGTGTCTCTGTCTTTGTGTCTCTGTCTTTCTGTCCCTGTCTCTGTGTACCTGCCTCTGTGTCTCTGTCTCTGTGTCTCTGTCTCTGTGTCTCTGTCTCTGTGTCTCTGTCCCTGTGTCTCTGTCCCTGTGTCTCTGTCCCTGTGTCTCTGTCTCCGTGCCTCTGTCTCTGTATCTCTGTCTCTGTGTCTCTGTCTCTGTATCTCTGTCTCCGTGTCTCTGTCTCTGTGTTTCTGTCTCGGTGTCTCTGTGTCTCTGCCTCTGCCTCTGTGTCTCTGTCTCTGTATCTCTGTCTCCGTGTCTCTGTCTCTCTCTCTCTGTCTCTGTGGTCCTGTCGTGTGTCTCTGTCTCTGTGTCTCTGTCTCTGTGTCTCTGTCTCTGTCTCTGTCTCTGTCTCTGTCTCTGTGTCTCTGTCTCTGTGTCTCTGTCTCTGTGTCTCTGTCTCCGTGTCTCTGTCTCGGTATCTCTGTCTCTGTGTCTCTGTCTCTGTGTCTCTGCCTCTGTGTCTCTGTCTTTGTGTCTCTGTCTCTGTGTCTCTGTCTCTGTGTCTCTGTCTCTGTGTCTCTGTCTCTGTGTCTCTGCCTCTGTGTCTCTGTCTCTGTGCCTCTGCCTCTGCATCTCTGTCTCCGTGTCTCTGTCTCTGTGTCTCTGTCTCTGTGTCTCAGTCACTGTGTCTCTGTCCCTGTATCTCTGCCTCTGTGTCTCTGCCTCTGCATCTGTGTCACCGTCTCTGCGTCTCTGTCTCTGTGTCTCTGCCTCTGTGTCTCTGTCTTTGTGTCTCTGTCTCTGTGTCTCTGTCTCTGTGTCTCTGTCTCTGTGTCTCTGTCTTCGTGTCTCTGTCTCCGCGTCTCTGTCTCCGTGTCACCGTCTCTGTGACTCTGTCTCTTTGTCTCTGTGTATCTGTCTCTTTGTCTCTGTCTCTGTGTCTCTGTCACTGCGTCTCTGACTTTCTGTCCCTGTGTCTGTGTCTCCGACTCTGTGTCTCTGCCTCTGTGTCTCTGTCTCTGTGTCCGTGTCTCTGTGTCTCTGTCTCTGTGTCTCTGTCTCTGTGTGTCTGCCTCTGTGTCTCTGTCTCTGTGTCTCTGTCTCTGTGTCTCTGTCTCTGTGCCTCTGTCTCTGTGTCTCTGTCTCTGTGTCTTTGTCTCTGTGTCTCTGCCTCTGTGTCTCTGTGGCACTGTCTCTGTGTCTCTGTCTCTGTGTCTCTGTCTCTGTGTCTCTGTCTCTGTGTCTCTGTCTCTGTATCTCTGTCTCTGTGTCTCTGTCTCTGTGTCTCTGTCTCTGTGTCTCTGTCTCTGTGTCTCTGTCTCTGTGTCTCTGTCTCTGTGTCTCTGTCTCTGTGTCTCTGTCTCTGAGACTCTGTTTCTGTGACTCAATCTCTGTGTCTCTGTCTCTGTGTCTCTGTCTCTGTCTCTGTTTCTCTGTCTCTCTGTCTCTCTCTCTGCGTCTCTGTCTTTGTGTCTCTGTCTCTCTGTCCCTGTGTCTCTGTCTCTGCCTCTGTGTCTCTGTCTCTGCCTCTGTGTCTCCGTCTCTGTGACTCTGTCTCTTTGTCTCTGTGTCTCTGTCTCTGTGTCTCTGTCTCTGTGTCTCTGTCCCTGTGTCTCTGTCCCTGTGTCTCTGTCTCCGTGCCTCTGTCTCTGTATCTCTGTCTCTGTGTCTCTGTCTCTGTGTCTCTGTCTCTGTGTCTCTGTCTCTGTGTCTTCGCCTCTGTGTCTCTGTCTCTGTGTCTGTGCCTATGTGTCTCTGTGTCTGTGTCTTTGCCTCTGTGTCCCTGTCTCTGTGTCCGTGTCTCTGTATCTCTATCTCCGTGTCTCTGTCTCTGTGTTTCTGTCTCGGTGTCTCTGTGTCTCTGCCTCTGCCTCTGTGTCTCTGTCTCTGTATCTCTGTCTCCGTGTCTCTGTCTCTCTCTCTCTGTCTCTGTGGTCCTGTCGTGTGTCTCTGTCTCTGTGTCTCTGTCTCTGTGTCTCTGTCTCTGTCTCTGTCTCTGTCTCTGTCTCTGTGTCTCTGTCTCTGTGTCTCTGTCTCCGTGTCTCTGTCTCCGTGTCTCTGTCTCGGTATCTCTGCCTCTGTGTCTCTGTCTCTGTGTCTCTGTCTCTGTGTCTCCGCCTCTGTGTCTCTGTCGCTGTGTCTCTGTCTCTGTGTCGCTGTCTCTGTGCCTCTGTCTCTGCGTCTCTGTCTTTCTGTCCCTGTCTCTGTGTCCCTGCCACTGTGTCACTGTCTCTGTGTCTCTGTCTCTGTGTCTCTGTCTCTGCGTCTCTGTCTCTGTGTCTCTGTCTCTGTGTCTCTGCCTCTGCCTCTGTGTCTCTGTCTCTGTATCTCTGTCTCCGTGTCTCTGTCTCTCTCTCTCTGTCTCTGTGGTCCTGTCTCTGTGTCTCTGTCTCTGTGTCTCTGTCTCTGTGTCTCTGTCTCTGTCTCTGTCTCTGTGTCTCTGTCTCTGTGTCTCTGTCTCTGTGTCTCTGTCTCCGTGTCTCTGTCTCGGTATCTCCGTCTCTGTGTCTCTGTCTCTGTGTCTCTGTCTCTGTGTCTCTGTCTCTGTGTCTCTGTCTCTGTGTCTCCGCCTCTGTGTCTCTGTCTCTGTGTCTCTGCCTCCGTGTCTCTGTCTCTGTGTTTCTGTCTCGGTGTCTCTGTGTCTCTGCCTCTGTGTCTCTGTCTCTGTGTCTCTGTTTCTGTGTCTCTGTCTCTGTGTCTCTGTCTCTGTGTCTCTGCCTCTGTGTCTCTGTCTCTGTGTCTCTGTTTCTGAGACTCTGTCTCTGTCTATGTCTCTCTGTCTCTGTGTCTCTGTGTCTCTGTCTCTGTGTCTCTGTCTCTGTGTCTCTGTCTCTGTGTCTCTGTCTCTGTGTCTCTGTCTCTGTGTCTCTGTCTCTGTGTCTCTGTCTCTGTCTCTGTGTGTCTTAATCTGTGTCTCTGTCTGTGCGCCTACGTATCTGTGTATCCGTCCCTGTGTCTCTGTCTCTGTGTCTCTGTCTCTGTGTCTCTGTGTCTCTGTCTCTGTCTCTGTTTCTCTGTCTCTGTGCCTCTGTCTCTGTGTCTCTGTCTCTGTGTCTCTGTCTCTGTGTCTCAGTCTCTGCATCTCTATCTCCGTGTCTCTGTCTCTGTGTCTCTCTCTCTGTGTCTCTGTCTCTGTGTCTCTGTCTCTGTGTCTCTGTCTCTGTGTCTCTGTCTCTGTGTCTCTGTCTCTGTGTCTCTGTCTCTGTGTCTCTGTCTCTGTGTCTCTGTCTCTGTGTCTCTGTCTCTGTGTCTCTGTCTCTGTGTCTCTGTCTCTGTGTCTCTGTCTCTGTGTCTCTGTCTCTGTGCCTCTGTCTCTGTGTCTCTGTCTCTGTGTCTCTGTCTCTGTGTCTCTGTCTCTGTGTCTCTGTCTCTGTGTCTCTGTCTCTGTGTCTCTGTCTCTGTGTCTCTGTCTCTGTGTCTCTGTCTCTGTGTCTCTGTCTCTGTGCCTCTGTCTCTGTGTCTCTGTCTCTGTGTCTCTGTCTCTGTGTCTCTGTCTCTGTGTCTCTGTCTCTGTGTCTCTGTTTCTGAGACTCTGTCTCTGTCTCTGTCTCTCTGTCTCTGTGTCTCTGTGTCTCTGTCTCTGTGTCTCTGTCTCTGTGTCTCTGTCTCTGTGTCTCTGTCTCTGTGTCTCTGTCTCTGTGTCTCTGTCTCTGTGTCTCTGTCTCTCTGTCTCTGTCTCTGTCTCTCTGTCTCTGTGTCTCTGTGTCTCTGTCTCTGTGTCTCTGTCTCTGTGTCTCTGTCTCTGTGTCTCTGTCTCTGTGTCTCTGCCTCTGTGTCTCTGTCTCTGTGTCTCTGTCTCTGTGTCTCTGTCTATGTGTCTCTGTCTCTGTGTCTCTGTCTCTGTGTCTCTGTCTCTGTGTCTCTGTCTCTGTGTCTCTGTCTCTGTGCCTCTGCCTCTGCATCTCTGTCTCCGTGTCTCTGTCTCTGTGTCTCTGTCTCTGTGTCTCAGTCACTGTGTCTCTGTCCCTGTATCTCTGTCCCTGTGTCTCTGTCTCTGCCTCTGTGTCTCTGCCTCTGCCTCTGTGTCACCGTCTCTGCGTCTCTGTCTCTGTGTCTCTGCCTCTGTGTCTCTGTCTTTGTGTCTCTGTCTCTGTGTCTCTGTCTCTGTGTCTCTGTCTCTGTGTCTCTGTCTTCGTGTCTCTGTCTCCGCGTCTCTGTCTCCGCGTCACCGTCTCTGTGACTCTGTCTCTTTGTCTCTGTGTATCTGTCTCTTTGTCTCTGTCTCTGTGTCTCTGTCACTGCGTCTCTGACTTTCTGTCCCTCTGTCTGTGTCTCCGACTCTGTGTCTCTGCCTCTGTGTCTCTGTCTCTGTGTCCGTGTCTCTGTGTCTCTGTCTCTGTGTCTCTGTCTCTGTGTGTCTGCCTCTGTGTCTCTGTCTCTGTGTCTCTGTCTCTGTGTCTCTGTCTCTGTGCCTCTGTCTCTGTGTCTCTGTCTCTGTGTCTCTGTCTCTGTGTCTCTGTCTCTGTGTCTCTGCCTCTGTGTCTCTGTCTCTGTGTCTCTGTCTCTGTGTCTCTGTGGCACTGTCTCTGTCTCTGTGTCTCTGTCTCTGTGTCTCTGTCTCTGTGTCTCTGTCTCTGTGTCTCTGTCTCTGTATCTCTGTCTCTGTGTCTCTGTCTCTGTGTCTCTGTCTCTGTGTCTCTGTCTCTGTGTCTCTGTCTCTGTGTCTCTGTCTCTGTCTCTCTGTCTCTCTCTCTGCGTCTCTGTCTTTGTGTCTCTGTCTCTCTGTCCCTGTGTCTCTGTCTCTGCCTCTGTGTCTCTGTCTCTGCCTCTGTGTCTCCGTCTCTGTGACTCTGTCTCTTTGTCTCTGTGTCTCTGTCTCCCTGTCTCTGTCTCTGTGTGTCTGTCTCTGCGTCTCTGTCTCTGTTTCTGCGTCCCTGTCCCTGTGTCTCTGTCTCTGAGTTTCTGTGTCTGTGTCCCAGTCTCTGTGTCTCTGTCTCTGGGTCTCTGTCACTGTGCCTCTGTCTCCGTATCTCTGTCTCTGTGCCTCTGTGTCTCTGTCTCTGTGTCTCTGTCTCTGAGACGCTGTTTCTGTGACTCTATCTCTGTGTCTCTGTCTCTGTGCCTCTGTCTCTGTGCCTTCGTTTCTGTGTTCCAGTCTCCGTGTCTCTGCCTCTGTGTCTCTCTCTCTCTCTCTGTCTCTGTCTCCGTATCTCTGTCTCTGTGTCTCTGTCTCTGTGTCTCTGTCTCTGTGTCTCTGTCTCTGTGTCTCTGTCTCTGTGTCTCTGTCTCTGTGTCTCTGTCTCTGTGTCTCTGTCTCTGTGTCTCTGTCTCTGTGTCTCTGTCTCTGTGTCTCTGTCTCTGTGTCTCCGTCTCTGTGTCTCTGTCTCTGTGTCTCTGTCTCTGTGTCTCTGTCTCTGTGTCTCTGTCTCTGTGTCTCTGTCTCTGTGTCTCTGTCTCCGTATCTCTGTCTCTGTGTCTCTGTCTCTGTGTCTCTGTCTCTGTGCCTCTGTCTCTGTGTCTCTGTCTCTGTGTCTTTGTCTCTGTGTCTCTGCCTCTGTGTCTCTGTGGCACTGTCTCTGTCTCTGTGTCTCTGTCTCTGTGTCTCTGTCTCTGTGTCTCTGTCTCTGTGTCTCTGTCTCTGTGTCTCTGTGTCTCTGTGTCTCTGTCTCTGTCTCTCTGTCTCTGTGTCTCTGTCTCTGTGTCTCTGTCTCTGTGTCACTGTCTCTGTGTCTCTGTCTCTGTGTCTCTGTCTCTGTCTCTGTGTCTCTGTCTCTGTGTCTCTGTCTCTGTGTCTCTGTCTCTGTGTCTCTGTCTCTGTGTCTCTGTCTCTGTGCCTCTGTCTCTGCATCTCTGTCTCTGCATCTCTCTCTCAGTGTCTCTGTCTCTGTGTCTCTGTCTCTGTGTCTCTGTCTCTGTGTCTCTGTCTCTGTGTCTCTGTCTCTGTGTCTCTGTCTCTGTCTCTGTGCCTCTGTCTCTGTGTCTCTGTCTCCGTGTCTCTGTCCCTGTGTCTCTGTCTCTGTGTCTCTGTCTCTGTGTCTCTGTCTCTGTGTCTCCGTCTCTGTGACTCTGTCTCTTTTGCTCTGTATCTGTGTCTGTGTCTATGTGTCTCTGTGTCTGTGTCTTTGCCTCTGTGTCCCTTTCTCTGTGTCCGTGTCTCTGTATCTCTGTCTCCGTGTCTCTGTCTCTGTGTTTCTGTCTCGGTGTCTCTCTGTCTCTGCCTCTGCCTCTGTGTCTCTGTCTCTGTATCTCTGTCTCCGTGTCTCTGTCTCTCTCTCTCTGTCTCTGTGGTCCTGTCTCTGTGTCTCTGTCTCTGTGTCTCTGTCTCTGTGTCTCTGTCTCTGTGTCTCTGTCTCTGTGTCTCTGTCTCTGTCTCTGTCTCTCTCTCTGTGTCTCTGTCTCTGTGTCTCTGTGTCTCTGTCCCTCTGTCTCTCTGTCTCTGTGTCTCTGTCTCTCTCTCTCTATCTGTCTCTGTGTCTCTGTCTCTGTGTCTCTGTCTCTGTCTCTGTCTCTGTCTCTGTGTCTCTGTCTCTGTGTCTCTGTCTCTGTGTCTCTGTCTCTGTGTCTCTGAACCTGTGTCTCTGTCTCTGTGTCTCTGTCTCTGTGTCTCTGTCTCTGTGACTCTGTCTCTGTGTCTCTGTCTCTGTGTCTCTGTCTCTGTGTCTCTGTCTCTGTGTCTCTGTCTCTGTGTCTCTGTCTCTGTGTCTCTGTCTCTGTGTCTCTGTCTCTGTGTCTCTGTCCCTGTGTCTCTGTCTCTGTGTCTTTGTCTCTCTGACTCTGTCTCTCTGTCTCTGTCTCTGTGTTTCTGTCTCATTGTCCCTGTCTCTGTGTCTCTGTCTCTGTGTCTCTGCCTCTGTGTCTCTGTCTCTGTGCCTCTGTCTCTGTGTCTCTGTCTCTGTGTCTCTGTCTCTGTGTCTCTGCCTCTGTGTCTCTGTCTGCGTGTCTCTGTGTACTTGTCTCCGTTTCTGTGTCTCTGTCTCATTGTCTATGTCTCTGTGTCTCTGTCTCTGTGTCTCTGTCTCTGTGTCTCTGTCTCTGTGTCTCTGTCTCTGTGTCTCTGTCTCTGTGTCTCTGTCTCTGTGTCTCTGTCTCTGTGTCTCTGTCTCTGTGTCTCTGTCTTCGTGTCTGTGTCTCCGCGTCTCTGTCTCTGCGTCTCTGTCTCTTTGTCTCTGTCTCTGTGTCTCTGTCTCTCTGTCCCTGTGTGTGTGGCTCTGCCTCTGTGTCTCTGCCTCTGTATCTCTGTCTCCGTGTCTCTGTCTCCGTGTCTCTGTCTCTGTGCCGCTGTCTCTGTGTCTCTGTCTCTGTGTCTCTGTCTCTGTGTTTCTGTCTCTGTGTCTCTGTCTCTGTGTCTCCGTCTCTGTGTCTCTGTCTCTGTGTCTCTGTCTCTGTGTCTCTGTCTTCGTGTCCGTGTCTCCGCGTCTCTGTCTCTGCGTCTCTGTCTCTGTGTCTCTGTCTCTGTGTCTCTGTCTCTCTGTCCCTGTGTCTGTGGCTCTGCCTCTGTGTCTCTGCCTCTGTATCTCTGTCTCCGTGTCTCTGTCTCTGTGCCGCTGTCTCTGTGTCTCTGCCTCCGCGCCTCTGTGTACTTGTCTCCGTCTGTGCGACTCTGTCTGTTTGTCCCTGTCTCTGTCTCTGCGTCTCTGTCTCTGTGACTCTGTTTCTGTGACTCTATCTCTGTGTCTCTGTCTCTGTGTCTCTGTCTCTCTGTCCCTGTGTCTGTGGCTCTGCCTCTGTGTCTCTGCCTCTGTATCTCTGTCTCCGTGTCTCTGTCTCCGTGTCTCTGTCTCCGTGCCGCTGTCTCTGTGTCTCTGCCTCCGCGTCTCTGTGTACTTGTCTCCGTCTCTGCGACTCTGTCTGTTTGTCCCTGTCTCTGTCTCTGTGTCTCTGTCTCTGTGTCTCTGTCTCTGTGTTTCTGTCTCTGTGTCTCCGTCTCTGTGTCTCCGTCTCTGTGTCTCCGTCTCTGTGTCTCCGTCTCTGTGTCTCTCTCTCTGTTTCCCTGCCTCTGTGTCTCTGTCTCCGTGTCTCTGTCTCTGTGACTCTTTTTCTGTGACTCTGTCTCTGTGTCTCTGTCTCTGTGTCTCTGTCTCTCTGTCCCTGTGTCTGTGTCTCTGCCTCTGTGTCTCTGCCTCTGTGTCTCTGCCTCTGCCTCTGTGTCTCCGTCTCTGTGTCTCTGTCTCTGTGTCTCTGTCTCTCTGTCTCTGTGTCTCTGCCTCTGTATCTCTGTCTCCGTGTCTCTGTCTCTGTGCCGCTGTCTCTGTGTCTCTGCCTCCGCGTCTCTGTGTACTTGTCTCCGTCTCTGCGACTCTGTCTGTTTGTCCCTGTCTCTGTCGCTGTGTCTCTGTCTCTGTGTCTCTGTCTCTGTGTCTCTGTCTCTGTGTCTCTGTCTCTGTGTCTCTGTCTCTGTGTCTCTGTCTCTGTGTCTCTGTCTCTGTGTCTCTGTCTCTGTGTCTCTGTCTCTGTGTCTCTGTCTCTGTGTCTCTGTCTCTGTGTCTCTGTATCTTTGTCTCAGTCTCTGGGTCTCTGTCTCTGCGTCTCTGTCATTCTGTCCCTGTGTCTGTGTCTCTGTCTCTGTGTCCCTGCCTCTGTGTCACTGTCTCTGTGTCCGTGTCTCTGTATCTCTGTCTCCGTGTCTCTGTATCTGTCTGTCTGTCTCGGTGTCCCTGTGTCTTTGCCTCTGCCTCTGCGTCTCTGTCTCTGTGTCTCCGTGTCTCTGTCTCCGTCTCTGTGTCTCTGGCTCTGTGTCTCTGTCTCTGTGTCTCTGTCTCTGTGTCTCTGTCTCTGTGTCTCTGTCTCTGTGTCTCTGTCCCTGCGTCTCTGTCTCTGTGTCTCTGTCTCTGTCTCTGTGTTTCTGTCTCTGTGTCTCTGTCTCTGTGTCTCTGTCTCTGTGTCTCTGTCTCTGTGTCTCTGTCTCTGTGTCTCTGTCTCTGTGTCTCTGTCTCTGTGTCTCTGTCTCTGCGTCTCTGTCTCTGTGTCTCTGTCTCTGTGTCTCTGTCTCTGTGTCTCTGTCTCTGTGTCTCTGTCTCTGTGTCTCTGTCTCTGTGTCTCTGTCTCTGTGTCTCTGTCTCCGTGTCTCTGTCTCCGTGTCTCTGTCTCTGTGTCTCTGTCTCTGTGTCTCTGTCTCTGTGTCTCTGTCTCTGTGTCTCTGTCTCTGTGTCTCTGTCTCTGTGTCTCTGTCTCTGTCTCTGTCTCTGTCTCTGTCTCTGTCTCTGTCTCTGTCTCTGTGCCTCTGTCTCTGTGTCTCTGTGTCTCTGTGTCTCTGTCTCTGTGTCTCTGTCTTCGTGTCTGTTTCTCCGCGTCTCTGTCTCCGTGTCACCGTCTCTGTGACTCTGTCTCTGTGTCTCTGTCTCTGTGTCTCTGTCTCCGTGTCTCTGTCTCTGTGTCTCTGTCTCTGTGTCTCTGTCTCTGCGTCTCTGTCTCTGCGTCTCTGTCTCTGTGTCTCTGTCTGTGTGTCTCTGTCTGTGTGTCTCTGTCTCTGTGTCTCTGCCTCTGTGACTCTGCCTCTGTGTCTCTGCCTCTGTGTCTCGGTCTCTGTGTCTCTGTCTCTGTGTCTCTGTCTCTGTGTCTCTGTCTCTGTGTCTCTGTCTCTGTGTCTCTGTCTCTGTGTCTCTGTCTCTGTGTCTCTGTCTCTGTGTCTCTGTCTCTGTGTCTCTGTCTCTGTGTCTCTGTCTCTGTGTCTCTGTCTCTGTGTCTCTGTCTCTGTCTCTGTCTCTGTCTCTGTGTCTCTGTCTCTGTGTCTCTGTGTCTCTGTGTCTCTGTCTCTGTGTCTCTGTCTTCGTGTCTGTTTCTCCGCGTCTCTGTCTCCGTGTCACCGTCTCTGTGACTCTGTCTCTTTGTCTCTGTGTCACTGTCTCTGTGTCTCTGTCTCTGTCTCTGTCTCTGTGTCTCTGTCTCTGTGTCTCTGTCTCTGTGTCTCAGTCTCTGCATCTCTGTCTCCGTGTCTCTGTCTCTGTGTCTCTCTCTCTGTTTCTGTGTCTCTGTGTCTCTGCCTCTGCGTCTATGTCTCCGTGTCCCTGTGTACTTTTCTCCGTCTCTGCGACTCTGTCTGCTTGTCCCTGTCTCTGTCTCTGTGTCTCTGTCTCTGTGTCTCTGTCTCTGTGTCTCTGTCTCTGTGTCTCTGTCTCTGTGTCTCTGTCTCTGTGTCTCTGTCTCTGTGTCTCTGTCTCTGTGTCTCTGTCTCTGTGTCTCTGTCTCTGAGGCTCTGTTTCTGTGAGTATATCTCTGTGTCTCTGTCTCTGTCTCTTTGTCTCTGTGTCACTGTCTCTGTGTCTCTGTCTCTGTCTCTGTCTCTGTGTCTCTGTCTCTGTGTCTCTGTCTCTGTGTCTCAGTCTCTGCATCTCTGTCTCCGTGTCTCTGTCTCTGTGTCTCTTTCTCTGTTTCTGTGTCTCTGTGTCTCTGCCTCTGCGTCTCTGTCTCCGTGTCCCTGTGTACTTTTCTCCGTCTCTGCGACTCTGTCTGCTTGTCCCTGTCTCTGTCTCTGTGTCTCTGTCTCTGTGTCTCTGCCTCTGTGTCTCTGTCTCTGTGTCTCTGTTTCTGAGACTCTGTCTCTGTCTCTGTCTCTCTGTCTCTGTGTCTCTGTGTCTCTGTCTCTGTGTCTCTGTCTCTGTGTCTCTGTCTCTGTGTCTCTGTCTCTGTCTCTGTGTGTCTTAATCTGTGTCTCTGTCTGTGCGCCTACGTATCTGTGTATCCGTCCCTGTGTCTCTGTCTCTGTGTCTCTGTCTCTGTGTCTCTGTGTCTCTGTCTCTGTCTCTGTTTCTCTGTCTCTGTGCCTCTGTCTCTGTGTCTCTGTCTCTGTGTCTCTGTCTCTGTGTCTCAGTCTCTGCATCTCTGTCTCCGTGTCTCTGTCTCTGTGTCTCTCTCTCTGTGTCTCTGTCTCTGTGTCTCTGTCTCTGTGTCTCTGTCTCTGTGTCTCTGTCTCTGTGTCTCTGTCTCTGTGTCTCTGTCTCTGTGTCTCTGTCTCTGTGTCTCTGTCTCTGTGTCTCTGTCTCTGTGTCTCTGTCTCTGTGTCTCTGTCTCTGTGTCTCTGTCTCTGTGTCTCTGTCTCTGTGCCTCTGTCTCTGTGTCTCTGTCTCTGTGTCTCTGTCTCTGTGTCTCTGCCTCTGTGTCTCTGTGGCACTGTCTCTGTCTCTGTGTCTCTGTCTCTGTGTCTCTGTCTCTGTGTCTCTGTCTCTGTGTCTCTGTCTCTGTGTCTCTGTGTCTCTGTGTCTCTGTCTCTGTCTCTCTGTCTCTGTGTCTCTGTCTCTGTGTCTCTGTCTCTGTGTCACTGTCTCTGTGTCTCTGTCTCTGTGTCTCTGTCTCTGTCTCTGTGTCTCTGTCTCTGTGTCTCTGTCTCTGTGTCTCTGTCTCTGTGTCTCTGTCTCTGTGTCTCTGTCTCTGTGCCTCTGTCTCTGCATCTCTGTCTCTGCATCTCTCTCTCAGTGTCTCTGTCTCTGTGTCTCTGTCTCTGTGTCTCTGTCTCTGTGTCTCTGTCTCTGTGTCTCTGTCTCTGTGTCTCTGTCTCTGTCTCTGTGCCTCTGTCTCTGTGTCTCTGTCTCCGTGTCTCTGTCCCTGTGTCTCTGTCTCTGTGTCTCTGTCTCTGTGTCTCTGTCTCTGTGTCTCCGTCTCTGTGACTCTGTCTCTTTTGCTCTGTATCTGTGTCTGTGTCTATGTGTCTCTGTGTCTGTGTCTTTGCCTCTGTGTCCCTTTCTCTGTGTCCGTGTCTCTGTATCTCTGTCTCCGTGTCTCTGTCTCTGTGTTTCTGTCTCGGTGTCTCTCTGTCTCTGCCTCTGCCTCTGTGTCTCTGTCTCTGTATCTCTGTCTCCGTGTCTCTGTCTCTCTCTCTCTGTCTCTGTGGTCCTGTCTCTGTGTCTCTGTCTCTGTGTCTCTGTCTCTGTGTCTCTGTCTCTGTGTCTCTGTCTCTGTCTCTGTCTCTCTCTCTGTGTCTCTGTCTCTGCGTCTCTGTGTCTCTGTCCCTCTGTCTCTCTGTCTCTGTGTCTCTGTCTCTCTCTCTCTATCTGTCTCTGTGTCTCTGTCTCTGTGTCTCTGTCTCTGTCTCTGTCTCTGTCTCTGTGTCTCTGTCTCTGTGTCTCTGTCTCTGTGTCTCTGTCTCTGTGTCTCTGTCTCTGTGTCTCTGAACCTGTGTCTCTGTCTCTGTGTCTCTGTCTCTGTGTCTCTGTCTCTGTGACTCTGTCTCTGTGTCTCTGTCTCTGTGTCTCTGTCTCTGTGTCTCTGTCTCTGTGTCTCTGTCTCTGTGTCTCTGTCTCTGTGTCTCTGTCTCTGTGTCTCTGTCTCTGTGACTCTGTCTCTGTGTCTCTGTCTCTGTGTCTCTGTCTCTGTGTCTCTGTCTCTGTGTCTCTGTCGCTGTGTCTCTGTCTCTGTGTCTCTGTCTCTGTGTCTCTGTCTCTGTGTCTCTGTCTCTGTGTCTCTGTCTCTGTGTCTCTGTCCCTGTGTCTCTGTCTCTGTGTCTCTGTCTCTGTGTGTATGTCTCTGTCTCTCTGACTCTGTCTCTCTGTCTCTGTCTCTGTGTGTCTGTCTCATTGTCTCTGTCTCAGTGTCTCTGTCTCTGTGTCTCTGCCTCTGTGTCTCTGTCTCTGTGCCTCTGTCTCTGTGTCTCTGTCTCTGTGTCTCTGCCTCTGTGTCTCTGTCTGCGTGTATTTGTATACTTGTCAACGTTTCTGTGTCTCTGTCTCATTGTCTCTGTCTCTGTGTCTCTGCCTCTGTGTCTCTGTCTCTGTGTCTCTGTGGCACTGTCTCTGTCTCTGTGTCTCTGTCTCTGTGTCTCTGTCTCTGTGTCTCTGTCTCTGTGTCTCTGTCTCTGTGTCTCTGTCCCTGTGTCTCTGTCTCTGTGTCTTTGTCTCTCTGACTCTGTCTCTCTGTCTCTGTCTCTGTGTTTCTGTCTCATTGTCTCTGTCTCTGTGTCTCTGTCTCTGTGTCTCTGCCTCTGTGTCTCTGTCTCTGTGCCTCTGTCTCTGTGTCTCTGTCTCTGTGTCTCTGTCTCTGTGTCTCTGCCTCTGTGTCTCTGTCTGCGTGTCTCTGTGTACTTGTCTCCGTTTCTGTGTCTCTGTCTCATTGTCTATGTCTCTGTGTCTCTGTCTCTGTGTCTCTGTCTCTGTGTCTCTGTCTCTGTGTCTCTGTCTCTGTGTCTCTGTCTCTGTGTCTCTGTCTCTGTGTCTCTGTCTCTGTGTCTCTGTCTCTGTGTCTCTGTCTCTGTGTCTCTGTCTCTGTGTCTCTGTCTTCGTGTCTGTGTCTCCGCGTCTCTGTCTCTGCGTCTCTGTCTCTTTGTCTCTGTCTCTGTGTCTCTGTCTCTCTGTCCCTGTGTGTGTGGCTCTGCCTCTGTGTCTCTGCCTCTGTATCTCTGTCTCCGTGTCTCTGTCTCCGTGTCTCTGTCTCTGTGCCGCTGTCTCTGTGTCTCTGTCTCTGTGTCTCTGTCTCTGTGTTTCTGTCTCTGTGTCTCTGTCTCTGTGTCTCCGTCTCTGTGTCTCTGTCTCTGTGTCTCTGTCTCTGTGTCTCTGTCTTCGTGTCCGTGTCTCCGCGTCTCTGTCTCTGCGTCTCTGTCTCTGTGTCTCTGTCTCTGTGTCTCTGTCTCTCTGTCCCTGTGTCTGTGGCTCTGCCTCTGTGTCTCTGCCTCTGTATCTCTGTCTCCGTGTCTCTGTCTCTGTGCCGCTGTCTCTGTGTCTCTGCCTCCGCGCCTCTGTGTACTTGTCTCCGTCTGTGCGACTCTGTCTGTTTGTCCCTGTCTCTGTCTCTGCGTCTCTGTCTCTGTGACTCTGTTTCTGTGACTCTATCTCTGTGTCTCTGTCTCTGTGTCTCTGTCTCTCTGTCCCTGTGTCTGTGGCTCTGCCTCTGTGTCTCTGCCTCTGTATCTCTGTCTCCGTGTCTCTGTCTCCGTGTCTCTGTCTCCGTGCCGCTGTCTCTGTGTCTCTGCCTCCGCGTCTCTGTGTACTTGTCTCCGTCTCTGCGACTCTGTCTGTTTGTCCCTGTCTCTGTCTCTGTGTCTCTGTCTCTGTGTCTCTGTCTCTGTGTTTCTGTCTCTGTGTCTCCGTCTCTGTGTCTCCGTCTCTGTGTCTCCGTCTCTGTGTCTCCGTCTCTGTGTCTCTCTCTCTGTTTCCCTGCCTCTGTGTCTCTGTCTCCGTGTCTCTGTCTCTGTGACTCTTTTTCTGTGACTCTGTCTCTGTGTCTCTGTCTCTGTGTCTCTGTCTCTCTGTCCCTGTGTCTGTGTCTCTGCCTCTGTGTCTCTGCCTCTGTGTCTCTGCCTCTGCCTCTGTGTCTCCGTCTCTGTGTCTCTGTCTCTGTGTCTCTGTCTCTCTGTCTCTGTGTCTCTGCCTCTGTATCTCTGTCTCCGTGTCTCTGTCTCTGTGCCGCTGTCTCTGTGTCTCTGCCTCCGCGTCTCTGTGTACTTGTCTCCGTCTCTGCGACTCTGTCTGTTTGTCCCTGTCTCTGTCGCTGTGTCTCTGTCTCTGTGTCTCTGTCTCTGTGTCTCTGTCTCTGTGTCTCTGTCTCTGTGTCTCTGTCTCTGTGTCTCTGTCTCTGTGTCTCTGTCTCTGTGTCTCTGTCTCTGTGTCTCTGTATCTTTGTCTCAGTCTCTGGGTCTCTGTCTCTGCGTCTCTGTCATTCTGTCCCTGTGTCTGTGTCTCTGTCTCTGTGTCCCTGCGTCTGTGTCACTGTCTCTGTGTCCGTGTCTCTGTATCTCTGTCTCCGTGTCTCTGTATCTGTCTGTCTGTCTCGGTGTCCCTGTGTCTTTGCCTCTGCCTCTGCGTCTCTGTCTCTGTGTCTCCGTGTCTCTGTCTCCGTCTCTGTGTCTCTGGCTCTGTGTCTCTGTCTCTGTGTCTCTGTCTCTGTGTCTCTGTCTCTGTGTCTCTGTCTCTGTGTCTCTGTCCCTGCGTCTCTGTCTCTGTGTCTCTGTCTCTGTCTCTGTGTTTCTGTCTCTGTGTCTCTGTCTCTGTGTCTCTGTCTCTGTGTCTCTGTCTCTGTGTCTCTGTCTCTGTGTCTCTGTCTCTGTGTCTCTGTCTCTGTGTCTCTGTCTCTGCGTCTCTGTCTCTGTGTCTCTGTCTCTGTGTCTCTGTCTCTGTGTCTCTGTCTCTGTGTCTCTGTCTCTGTGTCTCTGTCTCTGTGTCTCTGTCTCTGTGTCTCTGTCTCCGTGTCTCTGTCTCCGTGTCTCTGTCTCTGTGTCTCTGTCTCTGTGTCTCTGTCTCTGTGTCTCTGTCTCTGTGTCTCTGTCTCTGTGTCTCTGTCTCTGTGTCTCTGTCTCTGTCTCTGTCTCTGTCTCTGTCTCTGTCTCTGTCTCTGTCTCTGTCTCTGTCTCTGTGCCTCTGTCTCTGTGTCTCTGTGTCTCTGTGTCTCTGTCTCTGTGTCTCTGTCTTCGTGTCTGTTTCTCCGCGTCTCTGTCTCCGTGTCACCGTCTCTGTGACTCTGTCTCTGTGTCTCTGTCTCTGTGTCTCTGTCTCCGTGTCTCTGTCTCTGTGTCTCTGTCTCTGTGTCTCTGTCTCTGCGTCTCTGTCTCTGCGTCTCTGTCTCTGTGTCTCTGTCTGTGTGTCTCTGTCTGTGTGTCTCTGTCTCTGTGTCTCTGCCTCTGTGACTCTGCCTCTGTGTCTCTGCCTCTGTGTCTCGGTCTCTGTGTCTCTGTCTCTGTGTCTCTGTCTCTGTGTCTCTGTCTCTGTGTCTCTGTCTCTGTGTCTCTGTCTCCGTGTCTCTGTCTCTGTGTCTCTGTCTCTGTGTCTCTGTCTCTGTGTCTCTGTCTCTGTGTCTCTGTCTCTGTCTCTGTCTCTGTCTCTGTGTCTCTGTCTCTGTGTCTCTGTGTCTCTGTGTCTCTGTCTCTGTGTCTCTGTCTTCGTGTCTGTTTCTCCGCGTCTCTGTCTCCGTGTCACCGTCTCTGTGACTCTGTCTCTTTGTCTCTGTGTCACTGTCTATGTGTATCTGTCTCTGTCTCTGTCTCTGTGTCTCTGTCTCTGTGTCTCTGTCTCTGTGTCTCAGTCTCTGCATCTCTGTCTCCGTGTCTCTGTCTCTGTGTCTCTCTCTCTGTTTCTGTGTCTCTGTGTCTCTGCCTCTGCGTCTATGTCTCCGTGTCCCTGTGTACTTTTCTCCGTCTCTGCGACTCTGTCTGCTTGTCCCTGTCTCTGTCTCTGTGTCTCTGTCTCTGTGTCTCTGTCTCTGTGTCTCTGTCTCTGTGTCTCTGTCTCTGTGTCTCTGTCTCTGTGTCTCTGTCTCTGTGTCTCTGTCTCTGTGTCTCTGTCTCTGTGTCTCTGTCTCTGTGTCTCTGTCTCTGTGTCTCTGTCTCTGAGGCTCTGTTTCTGTGAGTATATCTCTGTGTCTCTGTCTCTGTCTCTTTGTCTCTGTGTCACTGTGTCTGTGTCTCTGTCTCTGTCTCTGTCTCTGTGTCTCTGTCTCTGTGTCTCTGTCTCTGTGTCTCAGTCTCTGCATCTCTGTCTCCGTGTCTCTGTCTCTGTGTCTCTTTCTCTGTTTCTGTGTCTCTGTGTCTCTGCCTCTGCGTCTCTGTCTCCGTGTCCCTGTGTACTTTTCTCCGTCTCTGCGACTCTGTCTGCTTGTCCCTGTCTCTGTCTCTGTGTCTCTGTCTCTGTGTCTCTGCCTCTGTGTCTCTGTCTCTGTGTCTCTGTTTCTGAGACTCTGTCTCTGTCTCTGTCTCTCTGTCTCTGTGTCTCTGTGTCTCTGTCTCTGTGTCTCTGTCTCTGTGTCTCTGTCTCTGTGTCTCTGTCTCTGTCTCTGTGTGTCTTAATCTGTGTCTCTGTCTGTGCGCCTACGTATCTGTGTATCCGTCCCTGTGTCTCTGTCTCTGTGTCTCTGTCTCTGTGTCTCTGTGTCTCTGTCTCTGTCTCTGTTTCTCTGTCTCTGTGCCTCTGTCTCTGTGTCTCTGTCTCTGTGTCTCTGTCTCTGTGTCTCAGTCTCTGCATCTCTGTCTCCGTGTCTCTGTCTCTGTGTCTCTCTCTCTGTGTCTCTGTCTCTGTGTCTCTGTCTCTGTGTCTCTGTCTCTGTGTCTCTGTCTCTGTGTCTCTGTCTCTGTGCCTCTGTCTCTGCATCTCTGTCTCTGCATCTCTCTCTCAGTGTCTCTGTCTCTGTGTCTCTGTCTCTGTGTCTCTGTCTCTGTATCTCTGTCTCTGTGTCTCTGTCTCTGTCTCTGTGCCTCTGTCTCTGTGTCTCTGTCTCCGTGTCTCTGTCCCTGTGTCTCTGTCTCTGTGTCTCTGTCTCTGTGTCTCTGTCTCTGTGTCTCCGTCTCTGTGACTCTGTCTCTTTTGCTCTGTATCTGTGTCTGTGTCTATGTGTCTCTGTGTCTGTGTCTTTGCCTCTGTGTCCCTGTCTCTGTGTCCGTGTCTCTGTATCTCTGTCTCCGTGTCTCTGTCTCTGTGTTTCTGTCTCGGTGTCTCTCTGTCTCTGCCTCTGCCTCTGTGTCTCTGTCTCTGTATCTCTGTCTCCGTGTCTCTGTCTCTCTCTCTCTGTCTCTGTGGTCCTGTCTCTGTGTCTCTGTCTCTGTGTCCCTGTCTCTGTGTCTCTGTCTCTGTGTCTCTGTCTCTGTCTCTGTCTCTGTCTCTGTGTCTCTGTCTCTGTGTCTCTGTGTCTCTGTCTCTCTGTCTCTCTGTCTCTGTGTCTCTGTCTCTCTCTCTCTATCTGTCTCTGTGTCTCTGTCTCTGTGTCTCTGTCTCTGTCTCTGTCTCTGTGTCTCTGTCTCTGTGTCTCTGTCTCTGTGTCTCTGTCTCTGTGTCTCTGTCTCTGTGTCTCTGTCTCTGTGACTCTGTCTCTGTGTCTCTGTCTCTGTGTCTCTGTCTCTGTGTCTCTGTGTGTATGTCTCTGTCTCTCTGACTCTGTCTCTCTGTCTCTGTCTCTGTGTCTCTGTCTCTGTGTCTCTGTCCCTGTGTCTCTGTCTCTGTGTCTCCGTCTCTGTGTCTCTGTCTCTGTGTCTCTGTCTCTGTGTCTCTGTCTTCGTGTCCGTGTCTCCGCGTCTCTGTCTCTGCGTCTCTGTCTCTGTGTCTCTGTCTCTGTGTCTCTGTCTCTCTGTCCCTGTGTCTGTGGCTCTGCCTCTGTGTCTCTGCCTCTGTATCTCTGTCTCCGTGTCTCTGTCTCTGTGCCGCTGTCTCTGTGTCTCTGCCTCCGCGCCTCTGTGTACTTGTCTCCGTCTGTGCGACTCTGTCTGTTTGTCCCTGTCTCTGTCTCTGCGTCTCTGTCTCTGTGACTCTGTTTCTGTGACTCTATCTCTGTGTCTCTGTCTCTGTGTCTCTGTCTCTCTGTCCCTGTGTCTGTGGCTCTGCCTCTGTGTCTCTGCCTCTGTATCTCTGTCTCCGTGTCTCTGTCTCCGTGTCTCTGTCTCCGTGCCGCTGTCTCTGTGTCTCTGCCTCCGCGTCTCTGTGTACTTGTCTCCGTCTCTGCGACTCTGTCTGTTTGTCCCTGTCTCTGTCTCTGTGTCTCTGTCTCTGTGTCTCTGTCTCTGTGTTTCTGTCTCTGTGTCTCCGTCTCTGTGTCTCCGTCTCTGTGTCTCCGTCTCTGTGTCTCCGTCTCTGTGTCTCTCTCTCTGTTTCCCTGCCTCTGTGTCTCTGTCTCCGTGTCTCTGTCTCTGTGACTCTTTTTCTGTGACTCTGTCTCTGTGTCTCTGTCTCTGTGTCTCTGTCTCTCTGTCCCTGTGTCTGTGTCTCTGCCTCTGTGTCTCTGCCTCTGTGTCTCTGCCTCTGCCTCTGTGTCTCCGTCTCTGTGTCTCTGTCTCTGTGTCTCTGTCTCTCTGTCTCTGTGTCTCTGCCTCTGTATCTCTGTCTCCGTGTCTCTGTCTCTGTGCCGCTGTCTCTGTGTCTCTGCCTCCGCGTCTCTGTGTACTTGTCTCCGTCTCTGCGACTCTGTCTGTTTGTCCCTGTCTCTGTCGCTGTGTCTCTGTCTCTGTGTCTCTGTCTCTGTGTCTCTGTCTCTGTGTCTCTGTCTCTGTGTCTCTGTCTCTGTGTCTCTGTCTCTGTGTCTCTGTCTCTGTGTCTCTGTCTCTGTGTCTCTGTATCTTTGTCTCAGTCTCTGGGTCTCTGTCTCTGCGTCTCTGTCATTCTGTCCCTGTGTCTGTGTCTCTGTCTCTGTGTCCCTGCGTCTGTGTCACTGTCTCTGTGTCCGTGTCTCTGTATCTCTGTCTCCGTGTCTCTGTATCTGTCTGTCTGTCTCGGTGTCCCTGTGTCTTTGCCTCTGCCTCTGCGTCTCTGTCTCTGTGTCTCCGTGTCTCTGTCTCCGTCTCTGTGTCTCTGGCTCTGTGTCTCTGTCTCTGTGTCTCTGTCTCTGTGTCTCTGTCTCTGTGTCTCTGTCTCTGTGTCTCTGTCCCTGCGTCTCTGTCTCTGTGTCTCTGTCTCTGTCTCTGTGTTTCTGTCTCTGTGTCTCTGTCTCTGTGTCTCTGTCTCTGTGTCTCTGTCTCTGTGTCTCTGTCTCTGTGTCTCTGTCTCTGTGTCTCTGTCTCTGTGTCTCTGTCTCTGCGTCTCTGTCTCTGTGTCTCTGTCTCTGTGTCTCTGTCTCTGTGTCTCTGTCTCTGTGTCTCTGTCTCTGTGTCTCTGTCTCTGTGTCTCTGTCTCTGTGTCTCTGTCTCCGTGTCTCTGTCTCCGTGTCTCTGTCTCTGTGTCTCTGTCTCTGTGTCTCTGTCTCTGTGTCTCTGTCTCTGTGTCTCTGTCTCTGTGTCTCTGTCTCTGTGTCTCTGTCTCTGTCTCTGTCTCTGTCTCTGTCTCTGTCTCTGTCTCTGTCTCTGTCTCTGTCTCTGTGCCTCTGTCTCTGTGTCTCTGTGTCTCTGTGTCTCTGTCTCTGTGTCTCTGTCTTCGTGTCTGTTTCTCCGCGTCTCTGTCTCCGTGTCACCGTCTCTGTGACTCTGTCTCTGTGTCTCTGTCTCTGTGTCTCTGTCTCCGTGTCTCTGTCTCTGTGTCTCTGTCTCTGTGTCTCTGTCTCTGCGTCTCTGTCTCTGCGTCTCTGTCTCTGTGTCTCTGTCTGTGTGTCTCTGTCTGTGTGTCTCTGTCTCTGTGTCTCTGCCTCTGTGACTCTGCCTCTGTGTCTCTGCCTCTGTGTCTCGGTCTCTGTGTCTCTGTCTCTGTGTCTCTGTCTCTGTGTCTCTGTCTCTGTGTCTCTGTCTCTGTGTCTCTGTCTCCGTGTCTCTGTCTCTGTGTCTCTGTCTCTGTGTCTCTGTCTCTGTGTCTCTGTCTCTGTGTCTCTGTCTCTGTCTCTGTCTCTGTCTCTGTGTCTCTGTCTCTGTGTCTCTGTGTCTCTGTGTCTCTGTCTCTGTGTCTCTGTCTTCGTGTCTGTTTCTCCGCGTCTCTGTCTCCGTGTCACCGTCTCTGTGACTCTGTCTCTTTGTCTCTGTGTCACTGTCTATGTGTATCTGTCTCTGTCTCTGTCTCTGTGTCTCTGTCTCTGTGTCTCTGTCTCTGTGTCTCAGTCTCTGCATCTCTGTCTCCGTGTCTCTGTCTCTGTGTCTCTCTCTCTGTTTCTGTGTCTCTGTGTCTCTGCCTCTGCGTCTATGTCTCCGTGTCCCTGTGTACTTTTCTCCGTCTCTGCGACTCTGTCTGCTTGTCCCTGTCTCTGTCTCTGTGTCTCTGTCTCTGTGTCTCTGTCTCTGTGTCTCTGTCTCTGTGTCTCTGTCTCTGTGTCTCTGTCTCTGTGTCTCTGTCTCTGTGTCTCTGTCTCTGTGTCTCTGTCTCTGTGTCTCTGTCTCTGTGTCTCTGTCTCTGTGTCTCTGTCTCTGAGGCTCTGTTTCTGTGAGTATATCTCTGTGTCTCTGTCTCTGTCTCTTTGTCTCTGTGTCACTGTGTCTGTGTCTCTGTCTCTGTCTCTGTCTCTGTGTCTCTGTCTCTGTGTCTCTGTCTCTGTGTCTCAGTCTCTGCATCTCTGTCTCCGTGTCTCTGTCTCTGTGTCTCTTTCTCTGTTTCTGTGTCTCTGTGTCTCTGCCTCTGCGTCTCTGTCTCCGTGTCCCTGTGTACTTTTCTCCGTCTCTGCGACTCTGTCTGCTTGTCCCTGTCTCTGTCTCTGTGTCTCTGTCTCTGTGTCTCTGCCTCTGTGTCTCTGTCTCTGTGTCTCTGTTTCTGAGACTCTGTCTCTGTCTCTGTCTCTCTGTCTCTGTGTCTCTGTGTCTCTGTCTCTGTGTCTCTGTCTCTGTGTCTCTGTCTCTGTGTCTCTGTCTCTGTCTCTGTGTGTCTTAATCTGTGTCTCTGTCTGTGCGCCTACGTATCTGTGTATCCGTCCCTGTGTCTCTGTCTCTGTGTCTCTGTCTCTGTGTCTCTGTGTCTCTGTCTCTGTCTCTGTTTCTCTGTCTCTGTGCCTCTGTCTCTGTGTCTCTGTCTCTGTGTCTCTGTCTCTGTGTCTCAGTCTCTGCATCTCTGTCTCCGTGTCTCTGTCTCTGTGTCTCTCTCTCTGTGTCTCTGTCTCTGTGTCTCTGTCTCTGTGTCTCTGTCTCTGTGTCTCTGTCTCTGTGTCTCTGTCTCTGTGCCTCTGTCTCTGCATCTCTGTCTCTGCATCTCTCTCTCAGTGTCTCTGTCTCTGTGTCTCTGTCTCTGTGTCTCTGTCTCTGTATCTCTGTCTCTGTGTCTCTGTCTCTGTCTCTGTGCCTCTGTCTCTGTGTCTCTGTCTCCGTGTCTCTGTCCCTGTGTCTCTGTCTCTGTGTCTCTGTCTCTGTGTCTCTGTCTCTGTGTCTCCGTCTCTGTGACTCTGTCTCTTTTGCTCTGTATCTGTGTCTGTGTCTATGTGTCTCTGTGTCTGTGTCTTTGCCTCTGTGTCCCTGTCTCTGTGTCCGTGTCTCTGTATCTCTGTCTCCGTGTCTCTGTCTCTGTGTTTCTGTCTCGGTGTCTCTCTGTCTCTGCCTCTGCCTCTGTGTCTCTGTCTCTGTATCTCTGTCTCCGTGTCTCTGTCTCTCTCTCTCTGTCTCTGTGGTCCTGTCTCTGTGTCTCTGTCTCTGTGTCCCTGTCTCTGTGTCTCTGTCTCTGTGTCTCTGTCTCTGTCTCTGTCTCTGTCTCTGTGTCTCTGTCTCTGTGTCTCTGTGTCTCTGTCTCTCTGTCTCTCTGTCTCTGTGTCTCTGTCTCTCTCTCTCTATCTGTCTCTGTGTCTCTGTCTCTGTGTCTCTGTCTCTGTGTCTCTGTCTCTGTGTCTCTGTCTCTGTGTCTCTGTCTCTGTGTCTCTGTCTCTGTGTCTCTGTCTCTGTGACTCTGTCTCTGTGTCTCTGTCTCTGTGTCTCTGTCTCTGTGTCTCTGTGTGTATGTCTCTGTCTCTCTGACTCTGTCTCTCTGTCTCTGTCTCTGTGTCTCTGTCTCTGTGTCTCTGTCCCTGTGTCTCTGTCTCTGTGTCTCTGCCTCTGTGTCTCTGTCTCTGTGCCTCTGTCTCTGTGTCTCTGTCTCTGTGTCTCTGCCTCTGTGTCTCTGCCTCTGTGTCTCTGTCTCTGTGCCTCTGTCTCTGTGTCTCTGTCTCTGTGTCTCTGCCTCTGTGTCTCTGTCTCTGTGTCTCTGTGGCACTGTCTCTGTCTCTGTGTCTCTGTCTCTGTGTCTCTGTCTCTGTGTCTCTGTCTCTGTGTCTCTGCCTGTGTGTCTCTGTCTGCGTGTCTCTGTGTACTTGTCTCCGTTTCTGTGTCTCTGTCTCATTGTCTATGTCTCTGTGTCTCTGTCTCTGTGTCTCTGCCTCTGTGTCTCTGTCTCTGTGTCTCTGTGGCACTGTCTCTGTCTCTGCGTCTCTGTCTCTGTGTCTCTGTCTCTGTGTCTCTGTCTCTGTGTCTCTGTCTCTGTGTCTCTGTCTCTGTGTCTCTGCCTGTGTGTCTCTGTCTGCGTGTCTCTGTGTACTTGTCTCCGTTTCTATGTCTCTGTCTCTGTGTCTCTGTCTCTGTGTCCCTGTCTCTGTGTCTCTGCCTCTGTGTCTCTGTCTCTGTGCCTCTGTCTCTGTGTCTCTGTCTCTGTGTCTCTGCCTCTGTGTCTCTGTCTGCGTGTCTTTGTGTACTTGTCTCCGTTTCTGTGTCTCTGTCTCATTGTCTCTGTCTCTGTGTCTCTGTCTCTGTGTCTCTGCCTCTGTGTCTATGTCTCTGTGTCTCTGTTTCTGTGTCTCTGTGTCTCTGTCTCCGTGCCTCTGCCTCTGTGTCTCTGTCTCTGTGTCTCCGTCTCTGTGTCTCTGTCCCTGCTTCTCTGTCTCTCTGCCCTTGACTCTGTGTCTCTGTTTCTGCGTCCCTGTCCCTGTGTCTCTGTCTCTGTGTCTCTGTCACTGTGTCTCTCTCTCTCTGTGTCACTGTCTCTGGGTCTCTATCTCTGTGTCTGTGTCTACGTATGTCTGTCTCTGTGTCTCTGTGACTGTGTCTATGTGTCTCTGTCTCTGTCTCTGTGTCTCTGTCACTGTGTCTCTCTCTGTGTGTCACTGTCTCTGAGTCTCTACTCTGTGTCTCTGTCTACGTATGTCTGTCTCTGTGTCTCTGTGTCTCTGTCTCTGTGCCTCTGTCTCTGTGTCTCTGTCTCTGTGTCTCTGCCTCTGTGTCTCTGTGTCTCTGTCTCTGTCTCTGTGTCTCTGTCTCTGTGTCTCTGTCTCTGTGTCTCTGTCTCTGTGTCTCTGTCTCTGTGTCTCTGTCTCTGTGTCTCTGTCTCTGTGTCTCTGTCTCTGTGTCTCTGTCTCTGTGTCTCTGTCTTCGTGTCTGTGTCTCCGCGTCTCTGTCTCTGCGTCTCTGTCTCTTTGTCTCTGTCTCTGTGTCTCTGTCTCTCTGTCCCTGTGTGTGTGGCTCTGCCTCTGTGTCTCTGCCTCTGTATCTCTGTCTCCGTGTCTCTGTCTCCGTGTCTCTGTCTCTGTGCCGCTGTCTCTGTGTCTCTGTCTCTGTGTCTCTGTCTCTGTGTTTCTGTCTCTGTGTCTCCGTCTCTGTGTCTCCGTCTCTGTGTCTCTGTCTCTGTGTCCCTGTCTCTGTGTCTCTGTCTTCGTGTCTGTGTCTCCGCGTCTCTGTCTCTGCGTCTCTGTCTCTGTGTCTCTGTCTCTGTGTCTCTGTCTCTCTGTCCCTGTGTCTGTGGCTCTGCCTCTGTGTCTCTGCCTCTGTATCTCTGTCTCCGTGTCTCTGTCTCTGTGCCGCTGTCTCTGTGTCTCTGCCTCCGCGCCTCTGTGTACTTGTCTCCGTCTCTGCGACTCTGTCTGTTTGTCCCTGTCTCTGTCTCTGCGTCTCTGTCTCTGTGACTCTGTTTCTGTGACTCTATCTCTGTGTCTCTGTCTCTGTGTCTCTGTCTCTCTGTCCCTGTGTCTGTGGCTCTGCCTCTGTGTCTCTGCCTCTGTATCTCTGTCTCCGTGTCTCTGTCTCCGTGTCTCTGTCTCCGTGCCGCTGTCTCTGTGTCTCTGCCTCCGCGTCTCTGTGTACTTGTCTCCGTCTCTGCGACTCTGTCTGTTTGTCCCTGTCTCTGTCTCTGTGTCTCTGTCTCTGTGTCTCTGTCTCTGTGTTTCTGTCTCTGTGTCTCCGTCTCTGTGTCTCCGTCTCTGTGTCTCCGTCTCTGTGTCTCCGTCTCTGTGTCTCTCTCTCTGTTTCCCTGCCTCTGTGTCTCTGTCTCCGTGTCTCTGTCTCTGTGACTCTTTTTCTGTGACTCTGTCTCTGTGTCTCTGTCTCTGTGTCTCTGTCTCTCTGTCCCTGTGTCTGTGTCTCTGCCTCTGTGTCTCTGCCTCTGCCTCTGTGTCTCCGTCTCGGTGTCTCTGTCTCTGTGTCTCTGTCTCTCTGTCTCTGTGTCTCTGCCTCTGTATCTCTGTCTCCGTGTCTCTGTCTCTGTGCCGCTGTCTCTGTGTCTCTGCCTCCGCGTCTCTGTGTACTTGTCTCCGTCTCTGCGACTCTGTCTGTTTGTCCCTGTCTCTGTCTCTGTGTCTCTGTCTCTGTGTCTCTGTCTCTGTGTCTCTGTATCTTTGTCTCAGTCTCTGGGTCTCTGTCTCTGCGTCTCTGTCATTCTGTCCCTGTGTCTGTGTCTCTGTCTCTGTGTCCCTGCCTCTGTGTCACTGTCTCTGTGTCCGTGTCTCTGTATCTCTGTCTCCGTGTCTCTGTATCTGTCTGTCTGTCTCGGTGTCCCTGTGTCTTTGCCTCTGCCTCTGCGTCTCTGTCTCTGTGTCTCCGTGTCTCTGTCTCCGTCTCTGTGTCTCTGGCTCTGTGTCTCTGTCTCTGTGTCTCTGTCTCTGTGTCTCTGTCTCTGTGTCTCTGTCCCTGCGTCTCTTTCTCTGTGTCTCTGTCTCTGTCTCTGTGTCTCTGTCTCTGCGTCTCTGTCTCTGCGTCTCTGTCTCTGTGTCTCTGTCTCTGTGTCTCTGTCTGTGTGTCTCTGTCTCTGTGTCTCTGCTTCTGTGACTCTGCCTCTGTGTCTCTGCCTCTGTGTCTCTGTCTCTGTGTCTCTGTCTCTGTGTCTCTGTCTCTGTGTCTCTGTCTCTGTGTCTCTGTCTCTGTGTCTCTGTCTCTGTGTCTCTGTCTCTGTGTCTCTGTCTCTGTGTCTCTGTCTCTGTGTCTCTGTCTCTGTGTCTCTGTCTCTGTGTCTCTGTCTCTGTCTCTGTCTCTGTCTCTGTCTCTGTCTCTGTGTCTCTGTCTCTGTGTCTCTGTGTCTCTGTGTCTCTGTGTCTCTGTCTCTGTGTCTCTGTCTTCGTGTCTGTTTCTCCGCGTCTCTGTCTCCGTGTCACCGTCTCTGTGACTCTGTCTCTGTGTCTCTGTCTCTGTGTCTCTGTCTCTGTGTCTCTGTCTCTGTGTCTCTGTCTCTGCGTCTCTGTCTCTGCGTCTCTGTCTCTGTGTCTCTGTCTGTGTGTCTCTGTCTGTGTGTCTCTGTCTCTGTGTCTCTGCCTCTGTGACTCTGCCTCTGTGTCTCTGCCTCTGTGTCTCTGTCTCTGTGTCTCTGTCTCTGTGTCTCTGTCTCTGTGTCTCTGTCTCTGTGTCTCTGTCTCTGTGTCTCTGTCTCTGTGTCTCTGTCTCTGTGTCTCTGTCTCTGTGTCTCTGTCTCTGTGTCTCTGTCTCTGTGTCTCTGCCTCTGTCTCTGTCTCTGTCTCTGTGTCTCTGTCTCTGTGTCTCTGTGTCTCTGTGTCTCTGTCTCTGTGTCTCTGTCTTCGTGTCTGTTTCTCCGCGTCTCTGTCTCCGTGTCACCGTCTCTGTGACTCTGTCTCTTTGTCTCTGTGTCACTGTCTCTGTAGAATTGGGAGGTTAATCAATGAGAGAGGATGGAAGATTTCACTTTATATATATATATTTTAATATAATAGTTGACATCGACTTGCTTTTTGCGCGACGGCTCGAAACGAAGTGAATGCGATGAGAGAGCGAGAGTGGGGGCACAGACGCCTTACACACTCATTTGCGTACGGTGAATTTTTTACAGGACACTCTTTTGTTTCAACACGCCTCCTTGGACTGTACGAAAAATTCATTTTACAATATATTTAGTTTATTCCTAAACTTTTCAAACTTTCCTCTACACAGAGCCTTTGTGAAAATATCCGCAACATTTTCATTCGTATCAATCTTGCACACTTCGATCAATTTATTTTTCACGCTTTCATGAACAGTATGATAATGGATTTCAATGTGCTTGGAATTTTTTGTGAAGTTACCATTATTTGCAATATTTATTGCTCCTGAGTTATCCTCATAAATTTTGATTGGTTCATTAACATTTATGTCGAATATTTTTATTAATTCTCTTATATATTCTAACTCACTCACAACATCTGACAACGCTACATACTCTGCGTATGTTGAAGCTTTTGTTACGCATTTTTGTTTGCGTGATTTCCAATCTATCGCATTTCCAAAGCACCTAATTACATAACCAGATGTGGACTTTCTGTCTAAGTGATCGCCAGCCCAATCTGCATCTACATAACAGTCAATAAAGTTACCATTTTCTTTCCTCTTATAATGCAAACTTAAATTTTTTGTCAAGTACAAATATTTTAATACTCTTAAAGCATATTTCCAGTGAGTTTGATCATAACAATTTTGATACCTACTTAAATAGTTTACACTATAGCTTATGTCTGGTCTTGTACTTGAGCTTATATACAATAGAGCACCTATCAAGTTTCTATATTTTATTTCAGTCTCACAATTTTCAGCCTTATCAATCTTTAAGCTTGTCTCCATAGGAGTACTATACAATTTACTATTTTGTAATTGATACTTAAACGCTAGTGACTCTATGTATTTAGTTTGGCTTAGTTTCATCTCACGCATGGTATAATCGTATTCAATATTAATCCCTAGGTATTCTTTTATCTCACCTAAATCTTTCATTTTAAATTTGTTCATGAGAGCTTTCTTCAAACTTTGAATATTTTTCTTGCTTTTACAACAAATCAATAAGTCATCTACATATAACAGAATATAAATAATATCATCTCCTTTTCCATAAGTATATAAACAATTATCAGCATTGCTTTTCTTAAACTTTAATTTCGCTAAATATTCATCAAAACACTCATACCATGCTCTCGGACTTTCTCGCAGTCCATACAACGCTTTAAACAATTTGCATACTTTGTTCGTTCCATCCTTGTAACCTTTAGGTTGATTGACATATACCTCTGAGCTTACTTTCCCGTTCAAAAAAGCTGTAACAACATCCATCTGTTCTATGATTAAACCGTACTGACAACAAAATGAAAAAAGAATTTTTAATGTTTGAGTTTTTGCTACTGGAGCGTATATGTCGTCAACCACGTTTGTTTGTTGAAAACCTCTAACTACTAACCTAGCTTTAAATACATCATCTGACTTTTTAGAATAAACCCATTTTACATCTAGAATCTCTCTTCCTTTTTGTTTATGAACTAACTCCCATGTCTTATTTTCATACAAACTATTCATCTCTTTATCCATTGCTTTTTTCCAATTTTCACTTTCATCGCTATTCATCGCCTCCTCAAATGTACAAGGCGTATCTACTCTACAATAATGTACGGATACTCTATGAGAGCTATTCTCTGGATACCTTATCGGACCCTTTTTCTCACGTGTCGATCTTCGTAGGGTTTTTTCCTTCAAATTTTCTTTATCGATATTTTTTACATTTGTTTGAATCTTTTCGGTTACATTTTCATTTTCCTCTGCGCTATCAAATACATCTTCATCACTTTCATTATCAAAATCAGACTCATCTCTTCTACTTGATTCGAGAGTCGAAGTAGAGGGAGGAATATCTTCAGATTCGCTTTCATCAAGACCTATACATTTAATATCTTTTTCGACAACATTGACATGTCTCGCAACTATTATTCTACCGTTTAATAGAACTCTATATCCTACTTCACTATAACCTAACAAAATTCCCATATCAGCCTTTTTATCCCATTTTGAACATCGTTTTTGTTCAGGTCTCCTAACAAAGACTCTACTTCCATATAATCTTAAATGTTCAACGTTTGGTTTTTTATTGAAAAATATTTCATACGGAGTTTTCCTATCTATCGTATTTGCCAAGGTACGATTTCTTAAATACGTCGCTGCACATATAATTTCTGGCCAATATTTCTTATGTACTTTGGCCTCATCCAATAAGCAACGTGCCATGTCCATAATCGTTCTATTGAACCGTTCCGCTGTTCCGTTCAATTCGTGTACGTACGCTGGACAATTGTTTATATAAATACCTTTTTCTTTGGCAAATTTATAAAACCGATTATTCAAATATTCTTTTCCATTGTCGCATCTAATTTTTCTTACTCTCTTTCCCGTTAAGTTTTCGCTTTCATTTATAAATTGAACTAAACAATCAAAAACTTCATCCTTAGTTTTAATGCAATAAACTTTGGCTATTTTGCTGTAGTCGTCAATGAAAGAAACGAAATATTTTTCTCCGTTTGGACCAGGGGTCTTAAAACTACCACATACATCAGTGTGTATGATCTCAAGAATATCTCTTGCCCTTGTTCGATCATTTTTAAACGCCAAATTATGCATCTTATTTTCAATACACAATCTGCATTTCAAAATTTCCGATTCCAAATCAGTTGGAATACCTGTCAACAGCTGTTGTTTACTCAAAATACTTAGGTAGCCAAAATTTACGTGCCCTAACATTCTGTGCCATTTCTCTTTTGAACTCATATTGTTTTTATTACATTCAGCACTATTTACAGTATTTTTATCGCACCTCAATTCACTCGTGATTCTATACGTAAGATTTTCTTTATAAGCAACGGCTATTAAATTTCCTTCTCCATCAATAACTTTTGCTATGTTTCCTTTAGAGATAATCGTATTATTATCGGTTAATTTTCCATAACTAATTAAATTTGTATTCATTTCTTTTACAAATAAAACATTCCTCATTTCTACTTTGTTTTGTTTACCAAATGCTTTAAAGTAACTGACGACATTTCCAATTTTTGTTGCTTCTATACAACTACTATCCCCTAAATAAATCTTAATCGGTTTCTTTAACTCAATACAATTTTCAAAGTAACTTTCATTGTTAACAATATGATCTGAACACCCGCTATCGAGTAACCAGTGAATCTTATTACCTATACCTTCTTCACTTTGCGCCGCGTGCGCCGTTGCTACCCACGCGCTGACATCTGAATCGCTATGACCATGTTGATGCATGTTGGCGCCTTGCTGCTGCTGACGAAAGTTACCGCGCCCTCTGCCGTAGTTGCTCCTTCCTCCTCGGCCACGGCCGCGACCACGTGTTGCACTTCGCCATGTTCCGCCGCTTTGTCCCGCTTGGCCGCCATCTTGGCACTCTCTCGCGAAATGCCCGGTTTTTCCGCACTTGAAGCACTTTCCTCTCTTCGTGACAAAGACATTTGACTTTCTTTCTACGTCTTCATTTTTGTTCTTCATTTCAGCTAGCTTAATTTTATTCTTGACATAATCGGCTGTCTGATCTTCTTCTTTCAATGTGTCGATCAGATCTCCAATATAGCTGTACGATTCGGGCAACGTGTTTAATATGTAATTCAATTTTTCTTTCTCATTTAATTTTGCGCCTGCACTTTTTAACTCGTTAATCGATTTTTCAAAATCACTGAAGAAGATTGCTGTGTCACTATAGTTGTTTAGCCTTATTCTTTCAAGTTTATTTCTACACACTATTTGCAAAGCCGTTGACTCTTTTAAATACATACTATCTAATTTTTTTATAATTCCAAAAGCAGTTGTTTCTTCACACACAAATTCCAATTGGTTATTTGATATCGCACCATAAATAATATTTATTGCTTTCAGATCGTTCTCATCCCATGTTATATCTATCTCTGTTGAGGGTTTTTCGTTTTCTATCACATCATGACACTTTTTCAACTTTAGAAACATAATTATTCTTCTCTTCCACATACCATAATCCTCTCCATCGAACACCGGTATAGAAAACTCCTTCTTCTCCATTTCGTATCGACTTGAGTCAGTATAGATGACAAGGAAATAGGTAAAAACCACGCTCTGCTACCATGTAGAATTGGGAGGTTAATCAATGAGAGAGGATGGAAGATTTCACTTTATATATATATATTTTAATATAATAGTTGACATCGACTTGCTTTTTGCGCGACGGCTCGAAACGAAGTGAATGCGATGAGAGAGCGAGAGTGGGGGCACAGACGCCTTACACACTCATTTGCGTACGGTGAATTTTTTACAGGACACTCTTTTGTTTCAACAGTCTCTGTGTCTCTGTCTCTGTCTCTGTCTCTGTGTCTCTGTCTCTGTGTCTCTGTCTCTGTGTCTCAGTCTCTGCATCTCTGTCTCCGTGTCTCTGTCTCTGTGTCTCTCTCTCTGTTTCTGTGTCTCTGTGTCTCTGCCTCTGCGTCTCTGTCTCCGTGTCCCTGTGTACTTTTCTCCGTCTCTGCGACTCTGTCTGCTTGTCCCTGTCTCTGTCTCTGTGTCTCTGTCTCTGTGACTCTTTTTCTGTGACTCTATCTCTGTGTCTCTGTCTCTGTGTCTCTGTCTTCGTGTCTCTGTCTCCGCGTCTCTGTCTCCATGTCACCGTCTCTGTGACTCTGTCTCTTTGTCTCTGTGTCTCTGTCTCTGTGTCTCTGTCTCTGTGTCTCTGCCTCTGTGTCTCTGTGGCACTGTCTCTGTGTCTCTGTCTCTGTCTCTGTCTCTGTGTCTCTGTCTCTGAGTCTCTGTCTCTGTGTCTCAGTCTCTGCATCTCTGTCTCCGTGTCTCTGTCTCTGTGTCTCTCTCTCTGTTTCTGTGTCTCTGTGTCTCTGCCTCTGCGTCTATGTCTCCGTGTCTTTGTCTCTCTCTCTCTGTCTCTGTGGTCCTGTCGTGTGTCTCTGTCTCTGTGTCTCTGTCTCTGTCTCTGTCTCTGTCTCTGTCTCTGTCTCTGTCTCTGTCTCTGTGTCTCTGTCTCTGTGTCTCTGTCTCTGTGTCTCTGTCTCCGTGTCTCTGTCTCGGTATCTCTGCCTCTGTGTCTCTGTCTCTGTGTCTCTGTCTCTGTGTCTCCGCCTCTGTGTCTCTGTCGCTGTGTCTCTGTCTCTGTGTCGCTGTCTCTGTGCCTCTGTCTCTGCGTCTCTGTCTTTCTGTCCCTGTCTCTGTGTCCCTGCCTCTGTGTCACTGTCTCTGTGTCTCTGTCTCTGTGTCTCTGTCTCTGTGTCTCTGTCTCTGCGTCTCTGTCTCTGTGTCTCTGTCTCTGTGTCTCTGCCTCTGCCTCTGTGTCTCTGTCTCTGTATCTCTGTCTCTGTGGTCCTGTCTCTGTGTCTCTGTCTCTGTGTCTCTGTCTCTGTGTCTCTGTCTCTGTCTCTGTCTCTGTGTCTCTGTCTCTGTGTCTCTGTCTCTGTGTCTCTGTCTCCGTGTCTCTGTGTCTCTGTCTCTCTGTCTCTCTGTCTCTGTGTCTCTGTCTCTCTCTCTCTATCTGTCTCTGTGTCTCTGTCTCTGTGTCTATGTCTCTGTGTCTCTGTTTCTGTGTCTCTGTGTCTCTGTCTCCGTGCCTCTGCCTCTGTGTCTCTGTCTCTGTGTCTCCGTCTCTGTGTCTCTGTCCCTGCTTCTCTGTCTCTCTGCCCTTGACTCTGTGTCTCTGTTTCTGCGTCCCTGTCCCTGTGTCTCTGTCTCTGTGTCTCTGTCACTGTGTCTCTCTCTCTCTGTGTCACTGTCTCTGGGTCTCTATCTCTGTGTCTGTGTCTACGTATGTCTGTCTCTGTGTCTCTGTGACTGTGTCTATGTGTCTCTGTCTCTGTGTCTCTGTCACTGTGTCTCTCTCTGTGTGTCACTGTCTCTGAGTCTCTACTCTGTGTCTCTGTCTACGTATGTCTGTCTCTGTGTCTCTGTGTCTCTGTCTCTGTGCCTCTGTCTCTGTGTCTCTGTCTCTGTGTCTCTGTCTCTGTGTCCCTCTCCCTGTGTCTCTGTCTCTGTGCCTCTGTCTCTGTCTCTGTGTCTCTGTCTCTGTGTCTCTGTCTCTGGGTCTCTGTCTCTGTGTCTCTGTCTCTGTGTCTCTGTCTCTGTGTCTCCGTCTCTGTGTCTCTGTCTCTGTGTCTCTGTCTCTGTGTCTCTGTCTCTGTGTCTCTGTCTCTGTGTCTCTGTCTCTGAGTCTCTGTCTCTGTGTCTCTGTCTCTGTGTCTCTGTCACTGTGTCTCTGTCTCTGTGTCTCTGTCTCTGTGTCTGTGTCTCTGTCTCTGTCGCTGTGTTTCTCTCTCTCTGTGTCTATGTCCCTGTGCCTATGTATCTGTGTCTCTGTCTCTGTGACTTTGTCTCTGCGTATCTGTCTCTGTGTCTCTGCCTCTGTGTCTCTGCCTCTGTGTCTCTGTCTCTGTGTCTCTGTCTCTGTGTCTCTGTCTCTGTGTCTCTGTCTCTGTGTCTCTGTCCCTGCGTCTCTGTCTCTCCGTCTCTGTCTCTGCGTCTCTGTCTCTGTGTCTTTGTCTCTGTGTCTCTGTCTCTGTGTCTCTGTCGATGTGTCTAAGTCTCCTTGTCTCTGTCTCTGTGTCTCTGCCTCTGTCCCCGTGTGTCTTAATCTGTGCCTCTGTCTATGCGCCTATGTATCTGTGTATCCGTCTCTGTGTCTCTGTCTCTGTGTCTCTGTCTCTGTGTCTCTGTCTCTGTTTCTCTTTCTCTGTGTCTCTGTCTCTGTGTCTCTGTCTCTGTGTCTCTGTCTCTGTCTCTGTCTCTGTCTCTGTCTCTGTCTCTGTCTCTGTCTCTGTCTCTGTCTCTGTCTCTGTCTCTGTCTCTGTCTCTGTCTCTGTCTCTGTCTCTGTCTCTGTCTCTGTCTCTGTCTCTGTCTCTGTGTCTCTGTGTCTCTGTCTCTGTGTCTCTGTCTCTGTGTCTGTGTCTCTGTGTCTGTGTCTCTGTCTCTGTGTCTCTGTCTCTGTGTCTCTGTCTCTGTGTCTCTGTCTCTGTGTCTCTGTGTCTCTGTCTCTGTGTCTCTGTCTCTGTGTCTCTGTCGATGTGTCTAAGTCCCCTTGTCTCTGTCTCTGTGTCTCTGCCTCTGTCTCCGTGTGTCTTAATCTGTGTCTCTGTCTGTGCGCCTATGTATCTGTGTATCCGTCTCTGTGTCTCTGTCTCTGTGTCTCTGTCTCTGTGTCTCTGTCTCTGTGTCTCTTTCTCTGTGTCTCTGTCTCTGTGTCTCTGTCTCTGTGTCTCTGTCTCTGTCTCTGTCTCTGTCACTGTCTCTGTCTCTGTCTCTGTCTCTGTCTCTGTCTCTGTCTCTGTGTCTCTGTGTCTCTGTCTCTGTGTCTCTGTCTCTGTGTCTCTGTCTCTGTGACTTTGTCTCTGCGTATCTGTCTCTGTGTCTCTGCCTCTGTGTCTGTGTCTCTGTGTCTCTGTCTCTGTGTCTCTGTCTCTGTGTCTCTGTCTCTGTGTCTCTGTCTCTGTGTCTCTGTCTCTGTGTCTCTGTCTCTGTGTCTCTGTCTCTGTGTCTCTGCCTCTGTGTCTCTGTCTCTGTGTCTCTGTCTCTGTGTCTCTGTCTCTGTGTCTCTGTCTCTGTGTCTCTGTCTCTGTGTCTCTGTCCCTGCGTCTCTGTCTCTGCGTCTCTGTCTCTGCGTCTCTGTCTCTGTGTCTCTGTCTCTGTGTCTCTGTCTCTGTGTCTCTGTCGATGTGTCTAAGTCTCCTTGTCTCTGTCTCTGTGTCTCTGCCTCTGTCCCCGTGTGTCTTAATCTGTGCCTCTGTCTATGCGCCTATGTATCTGTGTATCCGTCTCTGTGTCTCTGTCTCTGTGTCTCTGTCTCTGTGTCTCTGTCTCTGTTTCTCTTTCTCTGTGTCTCTGTCTCTGTGTCTCTGTCTCTGTGTCTCTGTCTCTGTCTCTGTCTCTGTCTCTGTCTCTGTCTCTGTCTCTGTCTCTGTCTCTGTCTCTGTCTCTGTCTCTGTCTCTGTCTCTGTCTCTGTGTCTCTGTGTCTCTGTCTCTGTGTCTCTGTCTCTGTGTCTGTGTCTCTGTGTCTGTGTCTCTGTCTCTGTGTCTCTGTCTCTGTGTCTCTGTCTCTGTGTCTCTGTCTCTGTGTCTCTGTCTCTGTGTCTCTGTCTCTGTGTCTCTGTCTCTGTGTCTCTGTCTCTGTGTCTCCGTCTCTGTGTCTCTGTCTCTGTGTCTCTGTCTCTGTGTCTCTGTCTCTGTGTCTCTGTCTCTGTGTCTCTGTCGATGTGTCTAAGTCCCCTTGTCTCTGTCTCTGTGTCTCTGCCTCTGTCTCCGTGTGTCTTAATCTGTGTCTCTGTCTGTGCGCCTATGTATCTGTGTATCCGTCTCTGTGTCTCTGTCTCTGTGTCTCTGTCTCTGTGTCTCTGTCTCTGTGTCTCTTTCTCTGTGTCGCTGTCTCTGTCTCTGTCTCTGTCTCTGTCTCTGTCTCTGTCTCTGTCTCTGTCTCTGTCTCTGTCTCTGTCTCTGTCTCTGTCTCTGTCTCTGTCTCTGTCTCTGTGTCTCTGTGTCTCTGTCTCTGTGTCTCTGTCTCTGTGTCTGTGTCTCTGTGTCTGTGTCTCTGTCTCTGTGTCTCTGTCTCTGTGTCTCTGTCTCTGTGTCTCTGTCTCTGTGTCTCTGTCTCTGTGTCTCTGTCTCTGTGTCCCTGTCTCTGTGTCTCTGTCTCTGTGTCTCTGTCTCTGTGCCTCTGTCTCTGTGTCTCTGTCTCTGTGTCTCTGTCGATGTGTCTAAGTCTCCTTGTCTCTGTCTCTGTGTCTCTGCCTCTGTCTCCGTGTGTCTTAATCTGTGTCTCTGTCTGTGCGCCTATGTATCTGTGTATCCGTCTCTGTGTCTGTGCTCTGTGTCTCTGTCTCTGACTCTGTCTCCGTCTCTGTCTCTGTGTTTCTGTCTCTGTGTCTATGTCTCCTTGTCTCTGTCTCTGTGTCTCTGCCTCTGTCTCCGTGTGTCTTAATCTGTGTCTCTGTCTGTGCGCCTATGTATCTGTGTATCCGTCTCTGTGTCTGTGCTCTGTGTCTCTGTGTCTGTGTCTCTGTCTCTGTCTCCGTGTCTCTCTCTCTCTGTGTCTATGTCCCTGTGCCTATGTATCTGTGTCTCTGTCTCTGCGACTTTGTCGCTGCGTATCTGTCTCTGTGTCTCTGCCTCTGTGTCTCTGTCTCTGTGTCTCTGTCTCTGTGTCTCTGTCTCTGTGTCCCTGTCTCTGTGTCTCTGTCTCTGTGTCTCTGTCTCTGTGTCTCTGTCTCTGTCTCTGTGTCTCTGTCTCTGTCTCTGTGTCTCTGTGTCTCTGTCTCTGTGTCTCTGTCTCTGTGTCTCTGTCTCTGCGTCTCTGTCTCTGCGTCTCTGTCTCTGTGTCTCTGTCTCTGTCTCTGTGTCTCTGTCTCTGTGTCTCTGTCTCTGTGTCTCTGTCTCTGTGTCTCTGTCTCTGTGTCTCTGTCTCTGTGTCTCTGTCTCTGTGTCTCTGTCTCTGTGTCTCTGTCTCTGTGTCTCTGTCTCTGTGTCTCTGTCGATGTGTCTAAGTCTCCTTGTCTCTGTCTCTGTGTCTCTGCCTCTGTCTCCGTGTGTCTTAACCTGTGTCTCTGTCTGTGCGCCTATGTATCTGTGTATCCGTCTCTGTGTCTCTGTCTCTGTGTCTCTGTCTCTGTGTCTCTGTGTCTGTGTCTCTGTCTCTGTGTCTCTGTCTCTGTGTCTCTCTCTCGGTGTCTCTCTCTCTGTGTCTCTCTCTCTGTGTCTCTGTCTCTGTGTCTCTGTCTCTGTGTCTCTGTCTCTGTGTCTCTGTCTCTGTCTCTGTCTCTGTGTCTCTGTCTCTGTCTCTGTCTCTGTCTCTGTCTCTGTCTCTGTCTCTGCCTCTGTCTCTATCCCTGTCTCTGACTCTCTCACTGTCTCTGTCTGTGTCTCTGTCGCTGTCTCTCTTTGTCTGTCTCTGTGTCTCTGTCTCTGTCTCTGTCTCTGTCTCTGTCTCTGTCTCTGTCTCTGTCTCTGTCTCTATCTCTCTCTCTGTCTCCGTCTCTGTCTCTGTGTCTCTGTCTCTGTGTCTCTGCCTCTGTATCTCTGTCTCTGTGTCTCTGTCTCTGTGTCTCTGTGTCTCTGTCTCTGTGTCTCTGTCTCTGTGTCTCTGTCGATGTGTCTAAGTCTCCTTGTCTCTGTCTCTGTGTCTCTGCCTCTGTCTCCGTGTGTCTTAATCTGTGTCTCTGTCTGTGCGCCTATGTATCTGTGTATCCGTCTCTGTGTCTGTGCTCTGTGTCTCTGTCTCTGACTCTGTCTCCGTCTCTGTCTCTGTGTTTCTGTCTCTGTGTCTATGTCTCCTTGTCTCTGTCTCTGTGTCTCTGTCTCTGTGTCTCTGTCTCTGTGTCTCTGTCTCTGTGTCTCTGTCTCTGTGTCTCTGTCTCTGTGTCTCTGTCTCTGTGTCTCTGTCTCTGTGTCTCTGTCTCTGTCTCTGTGTCTCTGTCTCTGTCTCTGTGTCTCTGTGTCTCTGTCTCTGTGTCTCTGTCTCTGTGTCTCTGTCTCTGCGTCTCTGTCTCTGCGTCTCTGTCTCTGTGTCTCTGTCTCTGTGTCTCTGTCTCTGTGTCTCTGTCTCTGTGTCTCTGTCTCTGTGTCTCTGTCTCTGTGTCTCTGTCTCTGTGTCTCTGTCTCTGTGTCTCTGTCGATGTGTCTAAGTCTCCTTGTCTCTGTCTCTGTGTCTCTGCCTCTGTCTCCGTGTGTCTTAACCTGTGTCTCTGTCTGTGCGCCTATGTATCTGTGTATCCGTCTCTGTGTCTCTGTCTCTGTGTCTCTGTCTCTGTGTCTCTGTGTCTGTGTCTCTGTCTCTGTGTCTCTGTCTCTGTGTCTCTCTCTCGGTGTCTCTCTCTCTGTGTCTCTCTCTCTGTGTCTCTGTGTCTGTGTCTCTGTCTCTGTGTCTCTGTCTCTGTGTCTCTGTCTCTGTCTCTGTCTCTGTGTCTCTGTCTCTGTCTCTGTCTCTGTCTCTGTCTCTGTCTCTGTCTCTGCCTCTGTCTCTATCCCTGTCTCTGACTCTCTCACTGTCTCTGTCTGTGTCTCTGTCGCTGTCTCTCTTTGTCTGTCTCTGTGTCTCTGTCTCTCTCTCTGTCTCTGTCTCTGTCTCTGTCTCTGTCTCTGTCTCTGTCTCTGTCTCTATCTCTCTCTCTGTCTCCGTCTCTGTCTCTGTGTCTCTGTCTCTGTGTCTCTGCCTCTGTATCTCTGTCTCTGTGTCTCTGTCTCTGTGTCTCTGTGTCTCTGTGTCTCTGTCTCTGTGTCTCTGTCTCTGTGTCTCTGTCTCTGTGTCTCTGTCTCTGTGTCTCTGTCTCTGTGTCTCTGTCTCGGTGTCTCTGTCCCTGTGTCTCTGTCTCTGTGACTCTGTCTCTGTGTCTCTGTCTCTGTGTCTCTGTCTCTGTGTCTCTGTCTCTGTGTCTCTGTCTCTGTGTCTCTGTCTCTGTGTCTCTGTCTCTGTGTCTCTGTCTCTGTGTCTCTGTCTCTGTGTCTCTGTCTCTGTCTCTGTCTCTGTCTCTGTCTCTGTCTCTGTCTCTATGTCTCTGCCTCTGTCTCCGTGTGTCTTAATCTGTGTCTCTGTCTGTGCGCCTATGTATCTGTGTATCCGTCTCTGTGTCTCTGTCTCTGTGCCTCTGTCTCTGTGTCTCTGTCTCTGTGTCTCTGTCACTGTGTCTCTGTCTCTGTGTCTCTGTCTCTGTGTCTCTGTCTCTGTGTCTCTGTCTCTGTGTCTCTGTCTCTGTGTCTCTGTCTCTGTGTCCCTGTCTCTGTGTCTCTGTCTCTGTGTCTCTGTCTCTGTGCCTCTGTCTCTGTGTCTCTGTCTCTGTGTCTCTGTCGATGTGTCTAAGTCTCCTTGTCTCTGTCTCTGTGTCTCTGCCTCTGTCTCCGTGTGTCTTAATCTGTGTCTCTGTCTGTGCGCCTATGTATCTGTGTATCCGTCTCTGTGTCTGTGCTCTGTGTCTCTGTCTCTGACTCTGTCTCCGTCTCTGTCTCTGTGTTTCTGTCTCTGTGTCTATGTCTCCTTGTCTCTGTCTCTGTGTCTCTGTCTCTGTGTCTCTGTCTCTGTGTCTCTGTCTCTGTGTCTCTGTCTCTGTGTCTCTGTCTCTGTCACTGTGTCTCTGTCTCTGTCTCTGTGTCTCTGTCTCTGTCTCTGTGTCTCTGTGTCTCTGTCTCTGTGTCTCTGTCTCTGTGTCTCTGTCTCTGCGTCTCTGTCTCTGCGTCTCTGTCTCTGTGTCTCTGTCTCTGTGTCTCTGTCTCTGTGTCTCTGTCTCTGTGTCTCTGTCTCTGTGTCTCTGTCTCTGTGTCTCTGTCTCTGTGTCTCTGTCTCTGTGTCTCTGTCGATGTGTCTAAGTCTCCTTGTCTCTGTCTCTGTGTCTCTGCCTCTGTCTCCGTGTGTCTTAACCTGTGTCTCTGTCTGTGCGCCTATGTATCTGTGTATCCGTCTCTGTGTCTCTGTCTCTGTGTCTCTGTCTCTGTGTCTCTGTGTCTGTGTCTCTGTCTCTGTGTCTCTGTCTCTGTGTCTCTCTCTCGGTGTCTCTCTCTCTGTGTCTCTCTCTCTGTGTCTCTGTCTCTGTGTCTCTGTCTCTGTGTCTCTGTCTCTGTGTCTCTGTCTCTGTCTCTGTCTCTGTGTCTCTGTCTCTGTCTCTGTCTCTGTCTCTGTCTCTGTCTCTGTCTCTGTCTCTGCCTCTGTCTCTATCCCTGTCTCTGACTCTCTCACTGTCTCTGTCTGTGTCTCTGTCGCTGTCTCTCTTTGTCTGTCTCTGTGTCTCTGTCTCTGTCTCTGTCTCTGTCTCTGTCTCTGTCTCTGTCTCTGTCTCTATCTCTCTCTCTGTCTCCGTCTCTGTCTCTGTGTCTCTGTCTCTGTGTCTCTGCCTCTGTATCTCTGTCTCTGTGTCTCTGTCTCTGTGTCTCTGTGTCTCTGTGTCTCTGTCTCTGTGTCTCTGTCTCTGTGTCTCTGTCTCTGTGTCTCTGTCTCTGTGTCTCTGTCTCGGTGTCTCTGTCCCTGTGTCTCTGTCTCTGTGACTCTGTCTCTGTGTCTCTGTCTCTGTGTCTCTGTCTCTGTGTCTCTGTCTCTGTGTCTCCGTCTCTGTGTCTCTGTCTCTGTGTCTCTGTCTCTGTGTCTCTGTCTCTGTGTCTCTGTCTCTGTCTCTGTCTCTGTCTCTGTCTGTGTCTCTGTCTCTGTCTCTATGTCTCTGCCTCTGTCTCCGTGTGTCTTAATCTGTGTCTCTGTCTGTGCGCCTATGTATCTGTGTATCCGTCTCTGTGTCTGTGCTCTGTGTCTCTGGCTCTGTGTCTCTCTCTCTGTGTCTCTGTCTCTGTGCCTCTGTATCTCTCTCTGTGTCTCTGTCTCTGTGTCTCTGTCTCTGTGTCTCTGTCTCTGGGTCTCTGTCTCTGTGTCTCTGTCTCTGTGTCTCCGTCTCTGTGTCTCTGTCTCTGTGTCTAAGTCTCCTTGTCTCTGTCTCTGTGTCTCTGCCTCTGTCTCCGTGTGTCTTAATCTGTGTCTCTGTCTGTGCGCCTTTGTATCTGTGTCTCTATCGCTCTCTCTGTCTCCGTCTCTGTCTCTGTGTCTCTGTCTCTGTGTCTCTGTCTCTGTGTCTCTGTCTCTGTGTCTCTGTCTCTGTCTCTGTCTCTGTGTCTCTGTCTCTGTGTCTCTCTCCCTGTGTCTCTGTCTCTGTGCCTCTGTCTCTGTCTCTGTGTCTCTGTCTCTGTGTCTCTGTCTCTGGGTCTCTGTCTCTGTGTCTCTGTCTCTGTGTCTCTGTCTCTGTGTCTCCGTCTCTGTGTCTCTGTCTCTGTGTCTCTGTCTCTGTGTCTCTGTCTCTGTGTCTCTGTCTCTGTGTCTCTGTCTCTGTGTCTCTGTCTCTGAGTCTCTGTCTCTGTGTCTCTGTCTCTGTGTCTCTGTCTCTGTGTCTCTGTCTCTGTGTCTCTGTCTCTGTGTCTCTGTCTCTGTGTCTGTGTCTCTGTCTCTGTCGCTGTGTTTCTCTCTCTCTGTGTCTATGTCCCTGTGCCTATGTATCTGTGTCTCTGTCTCTGCGTATCTGTCTCTGTGTCTCTGTCTCTGTGTCTCTGTCTCTGTGTCTCTGTCCCTGCGTCTCTGTCTCTGCGTCTCTGTCTCTGCGTCTCTGTCTCTGTGTCTCTGTCTCTGTGTCTCTGTCTCTGTGTCTCTGTCGATGTGTCTAAGTCTCCTTGTCTCTGTCTCTGTGTCTCTGCCTCTGTCCCCGTGTGTCTTAATCTGTGCCTCTGTCTATGCGCCTATGTATCTGTGTATCCGTCTCTGTGTCTCTGTCTCTGTGTCTCTGTCTCTGTGTCTCTGTCTCTGTTTCTCTTTCTCTGTGTCTCTGTCTCTGTGTCTCTGTCTCTGTGTCTCTGTCTCTGTCTCTGTCTCTGTCTCTGTCTCTGTCTCTGTCTGTGTCTCTGTCTCTGTCTCTGTCTCTGTCTCTGTCTCTGTCTCTGTCTCTGTCTCTGTCTCTGTGTCTCTGTGTCTCTGTCTCTGTGTCTCTGTCTCTGTGTCTGTGTCTCTGTGTCTGTGTCTCTGTCTCTGTGTCTCTGTCTCTGTGTCTCTGTCTCTGTGTCTCTGTCTCTGTGTCTCTGTCTCCGTGTCTCTGTCTCCGTGTCTCTGTCTCTGTGTCTCTGTCTCTGTGTCTCTGTCTCTGTGTCTCTGTCTCTGTGTCTCTGTCTCTGTGTCTCTGTCTCTGTGTCTCTGTCTCTGTGTCTCTGTCGATGTGTCTAAGTCCCCTTGTCTCTGTCTCTGTGTCTCTGCCTCTGTCTCCGTGTGTCTTAATCTGTGTCTCTGTCTGTGCGCCTATGTATCTGTGTATCCGTCTCTGTGTCTCTGTCTCTGTGTCTCTGTCTCTGTGTCTCTGTCTCTGTGTCTCTTTCTCTGTGTCTCTGTCTCTGTGTCTCTGTCTCTGTGTCTCTGTCTCTGTCTCTGTCTCTGTCACTGTCTCTGTCTCTGTCTCTGTCTCTGTCTCTGTCTCTGTCTCTGTGTCTCTGTGTCTCTGTCTCTGTGTCTCTGTCTCTGTGTCTCTGTCTCTGTGACTTTGTCTCTGCGTATCTGTCTCTGTGTCTCTGCCTCTGTGTCTGTGTCTCTGTGTCTCTGTCTCTGTGTCTCTGTCTCTGTGTCTCTGTCTCTGTGTCTCTGTCTCTGTGTCTCTGTCTCTGTGTCTCTGTCTCTGTGTCTCTGTCTCTGTGTCTCTGCCTCTGTGTCTCTGTCTCTGTGTCTCTGTCTCTGTGTCTCTGTCTCTGTGTCTCTGTCTCTGTGTCTCCGTCTCTGTGTCTCTGTCTCTGTGTCTCTGTCTCTGTGTCTCTGTCTCTGTGTCTCTGTCGATGTGTCTCTGTCTCTGTGTCTCTGTCTCTGTGTCTCTGTCTCTGTGTCTCTGTCTCTGTGTCTCTGTCTCTGTCTCTGTCTCTGTCTCTGTCTCTGTGTCTCTGTCTCTGTGTCTCTGCCTCTGTGTCTCTGTCTCTGTGTCTCTGTCTCTGTGCCTCTGTCTCTGTGTCTCTGTCTCTGTGTCTCTGTCTCTGTGTCTCTGTCCCTGCGTCTCTGTCTCTGCGTCTCTGTCTCTGCGTCTCTGTCTCTGTGTCTCTGTCTCTGTGTCTCTGTCTCTGTGTCTCTGTCGATGTGTCTAAGTCTCCTTGTCTCTGTCTCTGTGTCTCTGCCTCTGTCCCCGTGTGTCTTAATCTGTGCCTCTGTCTATGCGCCTATGTATCTGTGTATCCGTCTCTGTGTCTCTGTCTCTGTGTCTCTGTATCTGTGTCTCTGTCTCTGTGTCTCTGTGTCTGTGTCTCTGTCTCTGTGTCTCTGTCTCTGTGTCTCTCTCTCGGTGTCTCTCTCTCTGTGTCTCTCTCTCTGTGTCTCTGTCTCTGTGTCTCTGTCTCTGTGTCTCTGTCTCTGTGTCTCTGTCTCTGTCTCTGTCTCTGTGTCTCTGTCTCTGTCTCTGTCTCTGTCTCTGTCTCTGTCTCTGTCTCTGTCTCTGTCTCTGCCTCTGTCTCTATCCCTGTCTCTGACTCTCTCACTGTCTCTGTCTGTGTCTCTGTCGCTGTCTCTCTTTGTCTGTCTCTGTGTCTCTGTCTCTGTCTCTGTCTCTGTCTCTGTCTCTGTCTCTGTCTCTGTCTCTGTCTCTATCTCTCTCTCTGTCTCCGTCTCTGTCTCTGTGTCTCTGTCTCTGTGTCTCTGCCTCTGTATCTCTGTCTCTGTGTCTCTGTCTCTGTGTCTCTGTGTCTCTGTGTCTCTGTCTCTGTGTCTCTGTCTCTGTGTCTCTGTCTCTGTGTCTCTGTCTCTGTGTCTCTGTCTCGGTGTCTCTGTCCCTGTGTCTCTGTCTCTGTGACTCTGTCTCTGTGTCTCTGTCTCTGTGTCTCTGTCTCTGTGTCTCTGTCTCTGTGTCTCTGTCTCTGTGTCTCTGTCTCTGTGTCTCTGTCTCTGTGTCTCTGTCTCTGTGTCTCTGTCTCTGTCTCTGTCTCTGTCTCTGTCTCTGTCTCTGTCTCTGTCTCTATGTCTCTGCCTCTGTCTCCGTGTGTCTTAATCTGTGTCTCTGTCTGTGCGCCTATGTATCTGTGTATCCGTCTCTGTGTCTGTGCTCTGTGTCTCTGGCTCTGTGTCTCTCTCTCTGTGTCTCTGTCTCTGTGCCTCTGTATCTCTCTCTGTGTCTCTGTCTCTGTGTCTCTGTCTCTGTGTCTCTGTCTCTGTGTCTCTGTCTCTGGGTCTCTGTCTCTGTGTCTCTGTCTCTGTGTCTCCGTCTCTGTGTCTCTGTCTCTGTGTCTAAGTCTCCTTGTCTCTGTCTCTGTGTCTCTGCCTCTGTCTCCGTGTGTCTTAATCTGTGTCTCTGTCTGTGCGCCTTTGTATCTGTGTCTCTATCGCTCTCTCTGTCTCCGTCTCTGTCTCTGTGTCTCTGTCTCTGTGTCTCTGTCTCTGTGTCTCTGTCTCTGTCTCTGTCTCTGTGTCTCTGTCTCTGTGTCTCTCTCCCTGTGTCTCTGTCTCTGTGCCTCTGTCTCTGTCTCTGTGTCTCTGTCTCTGTGTCTCTGTCTCTGGGTCTCTGTCTCTGTGTCTCTGTCTCTGTGTCTCTGTCTCTGTGTCTCCGTCTCTGTGTCTCTGTCTCTGTGTCTCTGTCTCTGTGTCTCTGTCTCTGTGTCTCTGTCTCTGTGTCTCTGTCTCTGTGTCTCTGTCTCTGTGTCTCTGTCTCTGTGTCTGTGTCTCTGTCTCTGTCGCTGTGTTTCTCTCTCTCTGTGTCTATGTCCCTGTGCCTATGTATCTGTGTCTCTGTCTCTGTGACTTTGTCTCTGCGTATCTGTCTCTGTGTCTCTGTATCTCTCTCTGTGTCTCTGTCTCTGTGTCTCTGTCTCTGGGTCTCTGTCTCTGTGTCTCTGTCTCTGTGTCTCCGTCTCTGTGTCTCTGTCTCTGTGTCTAAGTCTCCATGTCTCTGTCTCTGTGTCTCTGCCTCTGTCTCCGTGTGTCTTAATCTGTGTCTCTGTCTGTGCGCCTTTGTATCTGTGTCTCTATCGCTCTCTCTGTCTCCGTCTCTGTCTCTGTGTCTCTGTCTCTGTGTCTCTGTCTCTGTGTCTCTGTCTCTGTGTCTCTGTCTCTGTGTCTCTGTCTCTGTGTCTCTGTCTCTGTGTCTCTGTCTCTGTGCCTCTGTCTCTGTCTCTGTCTCTGTGTCTCTGTCTCTGTGTCTCTCTCCCTGTGTCTCTGTCTCTGTGCCTCTGTCTCTGTCTCTGTGTCTCTGTCTCTGGGTCTCTGTCTCTGTGTCTCTGTCTCTGTGTCTCTGTCTCTGTGTCTCCGTCTCTGTGTCTCTGTCTCTGTGTCTCTGTCTCTGTGTCTCTGTCTCTGTGTCTCTGTGTCTGTGTCTCTGTCTCTGTGTCTCTGTCTCTGTGTCTCTGTCTCTGTGTCTCTGTCTCTGTGTCTCTGTCTCTGTGTCTCTGTCTCTGTGTCTCTGTCTCTGTGTCTCTGTTTCTGTGTCTCTGTCTCTGTGTCTCTGTCGATGTGTCTAAGTCCCCTTGTCTCTGTCTCTGTGTCTCTGCCTCTGTCTCCGTGTGTCTTAATCTGTGTCTCTGTCTGTGCGCCTATGTATCTGTGTATCCGTCTCTGTGTCTCTGTCTCTGTGTCTCTGTCTCTGTGTCTCTGTCTCTGTGTCTCTTTCTCTCTGTCTCTGTCTCTGTGTCTCTGTCTCTGTGTCTCTGTCTCTGTGTCTCTGTCTCTGTGTCTCTGTCTCTGTGTCTCTGTCTCTGTCTCTGTCTCTGTCTCTGTCTCTGTCTCTGTCTCTGTCTCTATGTCTCTGCCTCTGTCTCCGTGTGTCTTAATCTGTGTCTCTGTCTGTGCGCCTATGTATCTGTGTATCCGTCTCTGTGTCTGTGCTCTGTGTCTCTGGCTCTGTGTCTCTCTCTCTGTGTCTCTGTCTCTGTGCCTCTGTATCTCTCTCTGTGTCTCTGTCTCTGTGTCTCTGTCTCTGTGTCTCTGTCTCTGTGTCTCTGTCTCTGGGTCTCTGTCTCTGTGTCTCTGCCTCTGTATCTCTGTCTCTGTGTCTCTGTCTCTGTGTCTCTGTGTCTCTGTGTCTCTGTCTCTGTGTCTCTGTCTCTGTGTCTCTGTCTCTGTGTCTCTGTCTCTGTGTCTCTGTCTCGGTGTCTCTGTCCCTGTGTCTCTGTCTCTGTGACTCTGTCTCTGTGTCTCTGTCTCTGTGTCTCTGTCTCTGTGTCTCCGTCTCTGTGTCTCTGTCTCTGTGTCTCTGTCTCTGTGTCTCTGTCTCTGTGTCTCTGTGTCTGTGTCTCTGTCTCTGTGTCTCTGTCTCTGTGTCTCTGTCTCTGTGTCTCTGTCTCTGTGTCTCTGTCTCTGTGTCTCTGTCTCTGTGTCTCTGTCTCTGTGTCTCTGTCTCTGTGTCTCTGTTTCTGTGTCTCTGTCTCTGTGTCTCTGTCGATGTGTCTAAGTCCCCTTGTCTCTGTCTCTGTGTCTCTGCCTCTGTCTCCGTGTGTCTTAATCTGTGTCTCTGTCTGTGCGCCTATGTATCTGTGTATCCGTCTCTGTGTCTCTGTCTCTGTGTCTCTGTCTCTGTGTCTCTGTCTCTGTGTCTCTTTCTCTCTGTCTCTGTCTCTGTGTCTCTGTCTCTGTGTCTCTGTCTCTGTGTCTCTGTCTCTGTGTCTCTGTCTCTGTCTCTGTCTCTGTCTCTGTCTCTGTCTCTGTCTCTGTCTCTATGTCTCTGCCTCTGTCTCCGTGTGTCTTAATCTGTGTCTCTGTCTGTGCGCCTATGTATCTGTGTATCCGTCTCTGTGTCTGTGCTCTGTGTCTCTGGCTCTGTGTCTCTCTCTCTGTGTCTCTGTCTCTGTGCCTCTGTATCTCTCTCTGTGTCTCTGTCTCTGTGTCTCTGTCTCTGTGTCTCTGTCTCTGTGTCTCTGTCTCTGGGTCTCTGTCTCTGTGTCTCTGCCTCTGTATCTCTGTCTCTGTGTCTCTGTCTCTGTGTCTCTGTGTCTCTGTGTCTCTGTCTCTGTGTCTCTGTCTCTGTGTCTCTGTCTCTGTGTCTCTGTCTCTGTGTCTCTGTCCCTGTGTCTCTGTCTCTGTGACTCTGTCTCTGTGTCTCTGTCTCTGTGTCTCTGTCTCTGTGTCTCTGTCTCTGTGTCTCTGTCTCTGTGTCTCTGTCTCTGTGTCTCTGTCTCTGTGTCTCTGTCTCTGTCTCTGTCTCTGTCTCTGTCTCTGTCTCTGTCTCTATGTCTCTGCCTCTGTCTCCGTGTGTCTTAATCTGTGTCTCTGTCTGTGCGCCTATGTATCTGTGTATCCGTCTCTGTGTCTGTGCTCTGTGTCTCTGGCTCTGTGTCTCTCTCTCTGTGTCTCTGTCTCTGTGCCTCTGTATCTCTCTCTGTGTCTCTGTCTCTGTGTCTCTGTCTCTGTGTCTCTGTCTCTGTGTCTCTGTCTCTGGGTCTCTGTCTCTGTGTCTCTGTCTCTGTGTCTCCGTCTCTGTGTCTCTGTCTCTGTGTCTAAGTCTCCTTGTCTCTGTCTCTGTGTCTCTGCCTCTGTCTCCGTGTGTCTTAATCTGTGTCTCTGTCTGTGCGCCTTTGTATCTGTGTCTCTATCGCTCTCTCTGTCTCCGTCTCTGTCTCTGTGTCTCTGTCTCTGTGTCTCTGTCTCTGTGTCTCTGTCTCTGTGTCTCTGTCTCTGTCTCTGTCTCTGTGTCTCTGTCTCTGTGTCTCTCTCCCTGTGTCTCTGTCTCTGTGCCTCTGTCTCTGTCTCTGTGTCTCTGTTTCTGTGTCTCTGTCTCTGGGTCTCTGTCTCTGTGTCTCTGTCTCTGTGTCTCTGTCTCTGTGTCTCCGTCTCTGTGTCTCTGTCTCTGTGTCTCTGTCTCTGTGTCTCTGTCTCTGTGTCTCTGTCTCTGTGTCTCTGTCTCTGTGTCTCTGTCTCTGAGTCTCTGTCTCTGTGTCTCTGTCTCTGTGTCTCTGTCCCTGCGTCTCTGTCTCTGCGTCTCTGTCTCTGCGTCTCTGTCTCTGTGCCTCTGTCTCTGTGTCTCTGTCGATGTGTCTAAGTCTCCTTGTCTCTGTCTCTGTGTCTCTGCCTCTGTCCCCGTGTGTCTTAATCTGTGCCTCTGTCTGTGCGCCTGTGTATCTGTGTATCCGTCTCTGTGTCTCTGTCTCTGTGTCTCTGTCTCTGTGTCTCTGTCTCTGTTTCTCTTTCTCTGTGTCTCTGTCTCTGTGTCTCTGTCTCTGTCTCTGTCTCTGTGTCTCTGTCTCTGGGTCTCTGTCTCTGTGTCTCTGTCTCTGTGTCTCCGCCTCTGTGTCTCTGTCTCTGTGTCTAAGTCTCCTTGTCTCTGTCTCTGTGTCTCTGCCTCTGTCTCCGTGTGTCTTAATCTGTGTCTCTGTCTGTGCGCCTATGTATCTGTGTATCCGTCTCTGTGTCTGTGCTCTGTGTCTCTGGCTCTGTGTCTCTCTCTCTGTGTCTCTGTCTCTGTGCCTCTGTATCTCTCTCTGTGTCTCTGTCTCTGTGTCTCTGTCTCTGCGTCTCTGTCTCTGGGTCTCTGTCTCTGTGTCTCTGTCTCTGTGTCTCCGCCTCTGTGTCTCTGTCTCTGTGTCTAAGTCTCCTTGTCTCTATCTCTGTGTCTCTGCCTCTGTCTCCGTGTGTCTTAATCTGTGTCTCTGTTTGTGCGCCTTTGTATCTGTGTCTCTATCGCTCTCTCTGTCTCCGTCTCTGTCTCTGGGTCTCTGTCTCTGTGTCTCTGTCTCTGTGTCTCTGTCTCTGTGTCTCTGTCTCTGTCTCTGTCTCTGTGTCTCTGTCTCTGTGTCTCTCTCCCTGTGTCTCTGTCTCTGTGCCTCTGACTCTGTCTCTGTGTCTCTGTCTCTGTGTCTCTGTCTCTGGGTCTCTGTCTCTGTGTCTCTGTCTCTGTGTCTCCGTCTCTGTGTCTCTGTCTCTGTGTCTCTGTCTCTGTGTCTCCGCCTCAGTGTCTCTGTCTCTGTGTCTCTGTCTCTGTGTCGCTGTCTCTGTGTCTCTGTCTCTGTGTCTCTGTCTCTGTGTCTCTGTCTCTGTGTCTCTGTCTCTGTGTCTCTGTCTCTGTGTCTCTGTCTCTGTGTCTCTGTCTCTGTGTCTCTGTCTCTGTGTCTCTGTCTCTGTGTCTCTGTCTCTGTCTCTGTGCCTCTGTCTCTGTGTCTCTGTCTCTGTGTCCCTGTCTCTGTGTCTCTGTCTCTGTGTCTCTGTCTCTGTGTCTCTGTCTCTGTGTCTCTGTCTCTGTGTCTCTGTCTCTGTGTCTCTGTCTCTGTGTCTCTGTCTCTGTGTCTCTGTCTCTGTGTCTCTGTCTCTGTGTCTCCGCCTCTGTGTCTCTGTCTCTGTGTCTCTGTCTCTGTGTCTCTGTCTCTGTGTCTCTGTCTCTGTGTCTCTGTCTCTGTGTCTCTGTCTCTGTGTCTCCGCCTCAGTGTCTCTGTCTCTGTGTCTCTGTCTCTGTGTCGCTGTCTCTGTGTCTCTGTCTCTGTGTCTCTGTCTCTGTGTCTCTGTCTCTGTGTCTCTGTCTCTGTGTCTCTGTATCTCTGTCGCTGTCTCCGTGTGGCTGTGTGTCTCTGTCTCTGAATCTCCGTCTCTGTATCTATGTCTCTGCGTCTCTGTTTCTGTGTCTCTGTGTCTCTGTCTCCGTGTCTCTGTATCCGTGTCTTTGTCTCTGAGTCTGTGTCCCTGTCACTGTGTCCGAGTCAGTGCCTCTGTCTCCGTGACCCTGTCTCTGTCACTGTCCATGTGACCCTGTCTCTGCCCCTGTGTCTCTGTCTCTGTGCCTCTGTCTCTGTGTCTTCGTTTCTGTGTTCCAGTCTCCGTGTCTCTGCCTCTGTGTCTCTGTCTCTCTCTCTGTCTCTGTCTCCGTATCTCTGTCTCTGTGTCTCTGTGTCTCTGTCTCTGTGTCTCTGTCTCTGTGTCTCTGTCTCTGTGTCTCTGTCTCTGTGTCTCTGTGTCTCTGTCTCTGTGTCTCTGTCTCTGTGTCTCTGTCTCTGCGTCGCTGTCGCTGTGTCTCTGTCCCTGTGTTTCTGTCTCTGTGTCCCTGTCTCTGTGTCTCTGTCTCTGGGTCTCTGTCTCTGTGTCCCTGTCTCTGTGTCTCTGGCACTGCGTCTCTGTCTCTGTGTCTCTGTTTCTGTGTATCTGTCTCTGTGTCCCTGTCTCTGTGTCTCTGTCTCTGTGTCTCTGTCTCTGTGTCTCTGTCTCTGTGTCTCTGTCTCTGTGTCTCTGTCACTGTGTCTCTCTCTATCTGTGACCCTGTCTCTCTCCTTGTGTCTCTGTCTCTGTGACCCAGTCTCTCTCTCTGTCTATCTGTCTCTGTCTCTCTGTCTCTGTGTCGCTGTCTCTGTGTGGCTGTGTGTCTCTGTCTCTGAATCTCCGTCTCTGTGTCTATGTCTCTGCGTCTCTGTTTCTGTGTCTCTGTGTCTCTGTCTCCGTGCCTCTGTCTCCGTGTCTCTGCCTCTGTGTCTCTGTCTCTCTCTCTGTCTCTGTCTCCGTATCTCTGTCTCTGTGTCTCTGTGTCTCTGTCTCTGTGTCTCTGTCTCTGTGTCTCTGTCTCTGTGTCTCTGTGTCTCTGTCTCTGTGTCTCTGTGCCTCTGTCTCTGCGTCGCTGTCGCTGTGTCTCTGTCCCTGTGTTTCTATCTCTGTGTCCCTGTCTCTGTGTCTCTGTCTCTGGGTCTCTGTCTCTGTGTCCCTGTCTCTGTGTCTCTGTCTCCGTGCCTCTGTCTCTGTGTCTCTGTCTCTGTGTCTCTGCCTCTGTGTCTCCGTCTCTGTGTCTCTGTCCCTGCTTCTCTGTCTGTCTGTCCCTGACTCTGTGTCTCTGTTTCTGCGTCCCTGTCGCTGTGTCTCTGTCTCTGTGTTTCTGTCTCTGTGTCTCTGTGTCTCTCTGTCTGTGTCTCTGTCTCTGTGTCTCTGTCCCTGTGTCTCTCTCTATCTTTGACCCTGTCCCTGTCTCTCTCCTTGTGTCTGTGTCTCTGTGACCCAGTCTCTCTCTCTGTCTATCTGTCTCTGTCTCTGTGTCTCTGTGTCGCTGTCTCTGTGTGTCCGTGTGTCTCTGTCTCTGAATCTGCGTCTCTGTGTCTATGTCGCTGTTTTTCTGTTTCTGTGTCTCTTTGTCTCCGTCTCTATGTCTCTGTCCCTGCTTCTCTGCCTCTGTGTCTCTGTCTCTGTGTCTCTGTCTCTGTGTCTCTGTCTTTGTGTCTCTGTCTCTGCGTCTCTGTCTCTGTGTCTCTGTTTCTGTGTATCTGTCTCTGTGTCCCTGTCTCTGTGTCTCTGTCTCTGTGTCTCTGTCTCTGTGTCTCTGTCTCTGTGTCTCTGTCTCTGTGTCTCTGTCTCTGTGTCTCTGTCACTGTGTCTCTCTCTATCTGTGACCCTGTCTCTCTCCTTGTGTCTCTGTCTCTGTGACCCAGTCTCTCTCTCTGTCTATCTGTCTCTGTCTCTCTGTCTCTGTGTCGCTGTCTCTGTGTGGCTGTGTGTCTCTGTCTCTGAATCTCCGTCTCTGTGTCTATGTCTCTGCGTCTCTGTTTCTGTGTCTCTGTGTCTCTGTCTCCGTGCCTCTGTCTCTGTGTCTCTGTCTCTGTGTCTCTGCCTCTGTGTCTCCGTCTCTGTGTCTCTGTCCCTGCTTCTCTGTCTGTCTGTCCCTGACTCTGTGTCTCTGTTTCTGCGTCCCTGTCGCTGTGTCTCTGTCTCTGTGTCTCTGTCTCTGTGTCTCCGCCTCTGTGTCTCTGTCTCTGTGTCCCTGCCTCTGTGTCACTGTCTCTGTGTCTCTGTCTCTGTGTCTCTGTCTCTGTGTCTCTGTCTCTGTGTCTCTGTCTCTGTGTCTCTGTCTCTGTGTCTCTGTCTCTGTGTCTCTGTCTCTGTGTCTCTGTCTCTGTGTCTCTGCCTCTGTGTCTCCGTCTCTGTGTCTCTGTCCCTGCTTCACTGTCTGTCTGTCCCTGACTCTGTGTCTCTGTTTCTGCGTCCCTGTCGCTGTGTCTCTGTCTCTGTGTTTCTGTCTCTGTGTCTCTGTGTCTCTCTCTCTGTGTCTCTGTCTCTGTGTCTCTGTCCCTGTGTCTCTCTCTATCTGTGACCCTGTCCCTGTCTCTCTCCTTGTGTCTCTGTCTCTGTGAACCAGTCTCTCTCTCTGTCTATCTGTCTCTGTCTCTGTGTCTCTGTGTCGCTGTCTCTGTGTGTCTGCGTGTCTCTGTCTCTGAATCTTCGTCTCTGTGTCTATGTCTCTGTGTCTCTGTTTCTGTGTCTCTGCGTCTCTGTCTCTGTGTCTCTGTCTCTGTGTCTCTGTCTCTGTGTCTCTGTCTCTGTGTCTCTGTCTCTGTGTCTCTGTCTCTGTGTCTCTGTCTCTGTCTCTGTGTCTCTGTCACTGTGTCACTCTCTATCTGTGACCCTGTCTCTCTCCTTGTGTCTCTGTCTCTGTGACCCAGTCTCTCTCTCTCTCTATCTGTCTCTGTCTCTCTGTCTCTGTGTCGCTGTCTCTGTGTGGCTGTGTGTCTCTGTCTCTGAATCTCCGTCTCTGTGTCTATGTCTCTGCGTCTCTGTTTCTGTGTCTCTGTGTCTCTGTCTCCGTGTCTCTGTATCCGTGTCTTTGTCTCTGAGTCTGTGTCCCTGTCACTGTGTCCGAGTCACTGCCTGTGTCTCCGTGACCCTGTCTCTGTCCCTGTGTCTCTGTCTCTGTGCCTCTGTCTCTGTGTCTTCGTTTCTGTGTTCCAGTCTCCGTGTCTCTGCCTCTGTGTCTCTGTCTCTCTCTCTGTCTCTGTCTCCGTATCTCTGTCTCTGTGTCTCTGTGTCTCTGTCTCTGTGCCTCTGTCTCTGTGTCTCTGTCTCTGTGTCTCTGTCTCTGTGTCTCTGTGTCTCTGTCTCTGTGTCTTTGTCTCTGCGTCGCTGTCGCTGTGTCTCTGTCCCTGTGTTTCTGTCTCTGTGTCCCTGTCTCTGTGTCTCTGTCTCTGTGTCTCTGTCTCTGTGTCCCTGTACCTGTGTCTCTGTCTCTGCGTCTCTGTCTCTGTGTCTCTGTTTCTGTGTATCTGTCTCTGTGTCCCTGTCTCTGTGTCTCTGTCTCTGTGTCTCTGTCTCTGTGTCTCTGTCACTGTGTCTCTCTCTATCTGTGACCCTGTCTCTCTCCTTGTGTCTCTGTCTCTGTGACCCAGTCTCTCTCTCTGTCTATCTGTCTCTGTCTCTCTGTCTCTGTGTCGCTGTCTCTGTGTGGCTGTGTGTCTCTGTCTCTGAATCTCCGTCTCTGTGTCTATGTCTCTGCGTCTCTGTTTCTGTGTCGCTGTGTCTCTGTCTCCGTGCCTCTGTCTCTGTGTCTCTGTCTCTGTGTCTCTGCCTCTGTGTCTCCATCTCTGTGTCTCTGTCCCTGCTTCTCGGTCTGTCTGTCCCTGACTCTGTGTCTCTGTTTCTGCGTCCCTGTCGCTGTGTCTCTGTCTCTGTGTTTCTGTCTCTGTGTCTCTGTGTCTCTCTCTCTCTGTGTCTCTGTCTCTGTGTCTCTGTCCCTGTGTCTCTCTCTATCTGTGACCCTGTCCCTGTCCCTCTCCTTGTGTCTCTGTCTCTGTGACCCAGTCTCTCTCTCTGTCTATCTGTCTCTGTCTCTGTGTCTCTGTGTCGCTGTCTCTGTGTGTCTGTGTGTCTCTGTCTCTGAATCTGCGTCTCTGTGTCTATGTCTCTGTGTCTCTGTTTCTGTGTCTCTTTGTCTCCGTCTCTGTGTCTCTGTCCCTGCTTCTCTGTCTCTCTGTCCGTGACTCTGTGTCTCTGTTTCTGCGTCTCTGTCCCTGTGTCTCTGTCTCTGTGTTTCTGTCTCTGTGTCCCAGTCTCTGTGTCTCTGTCTCTGGGTCTCTGTCACTGTGTCTCTGTCTCCGTATCTCTATCTCTGTGCCTCTGTGTCTCTCTCTCTGTGTCTCTGTCTCTGTGTCTCTGTCTCTGTGTCTCTGTCTCTGTGTCTCTGTCTCTGTGTCTCGGTCTCTGTGTCTCTGTCTCTGTGTCTCTCTCTCTGTGTCTCCGTCTCTGTGTCTCTGTCTCTGTGTCTCTGTCTCTGTGTCTCTGTCTCTGTGTCTCTGTCTCTGTGTCTCTGTCTCTGTGTCTCTGTCTCCGTATCTCTGTCTCTGTGCCTCTGTGTCTCTGTCTCTGTGTCTCTGTCTCTGTGTCTCTGTCTCTGTGTCTCTGTCTCTGTGTCTCTGTCTCTGTGCCTCTGTCTCTGTGTCTCTGTCTCTGTGTCTTTGTCTCTGTGTCTCTGTCTCTGTGTCTCTGTCTCTGTGTCTCCGTCTCTGTGACTCTGTCTCTTTTGCTCTGTATCTGTGTCTGTGTCTATGTGTCTCTGTGTCTGTGTCTTTGCCTCTGTGTCCCTGTCTCTGTGTCCGTGTCTCTGTATCTCTGTCTCCGTGTCTCTGTCTCTGTGTTTCTGTCTCGGTGTCTCTGTGTCTCTGCCTCTGCCTCTGTGTCTCTGTCTCTGTATCTCTGTCTCCGTGTCTCTGTCTCTCTCTCTCTGTCTCTGTGGTCCTGTCTCTGTGTCTCTGTCTCTGTGTCTCTGTCTCTGTGTCTCTGTCTCTGTGTCTCTGTCTCTGTGTCTCTGTCTCTGTGTCTCTGTCTCTGTGTCTCTGTCTCTGTCTCTGTCTCTGTCTCTGTGTCTCTGTCTCTGTGTCTCTGTGTCTCTGTCTCTCTGTCTCTCTGTCTCTGTGTCTCTGTCTCTCTCTCTCTCTCTGTCTCTGTGTCCCTGTCTCTGTGTCTCTGTCTCTGTCTCTGTCTCTGTCTCTGTCTCTGTGTCTCTGTCTCTGTGTCTCTGTCTCTGTGTCTCTGTCTCTGTGTCTCTGTCCCTGTGTCTCTGTCTCCGTGTCTCTGTCTCGGTATCTCTGTCTCTGTGTCTCTGTCTCTGTGTCTCTGTCTCTGCGTCTCTGTCTCTGTGTCTCTGTCTCTGTGTCTCTGTCTCTGTGTCTCTGTCTGTGTGTCTCTGTCTCTGTGTCTCTGTCTCTGTGTCTCTGTCTCTGTGTCTCCGCCTCTGTGTCTCTGTCTCTGTGTCTCTGTCTCTGTGTCGCTGTCTCTGTGTCTCTGTCTCTGTGTCTCTGTCTCCGTGTCTCTGTCTCTGTGTCTCTGTCTCTGTGTCTCTGTCTCTGTCTCTGTGTCTCTGTCTCTGTGTCTCTGTCTCTGTGTCGCTGTCTCTGTGTGGCTGTGTGTCTCTGTCTCTGAATCTCCGTCTCTGTGTCTATGTCTCTGCGTCTCTGTTTCTGTGTCTCTGTGTCTCTGTCTCCGTGTCTCTGTATCCGTGTCTTTGTCTCTGAGTCTGTGTCCCTGTCACTGTGTCCGAGTCACTGCCTCTGTCTCCGTGACCCTGTCTCTGTCACTGTCCATGTGACCCGGTCTCTGTCCCTGTGTCTCTGTCTCTGTGCCTCTGTCTCTGTGTCTTCGTTTCTGTGTTCCAGTCTCCGTGTCTCTGCCTCTGTGTCTCTGTCTCTCTCTCTGTCTCTGTCTCCGTATCTCTGTCTCTGTGTCTCTGTGTCTCTGTCTCTGTGTCTCTGTCTCTGTGTCTCTGTCTCTGTGTCTCTGTCTCTGTGTCTCTGTCTCTGTGTCTCTGTCTCTGTGTCTCTGTGTCTCTGTCTCTGTGTCTCTGTCTCTGCGTCGCTGTCGCTGTGTCTCTGTCCCTGTGTTTCTATCTCTGTGTCCCTGTCTCTGTGTCTCTGTCTCTGGGTCTCTGTCTCTGTGTCCCTGTCTCTGTGTCTCTGTCTCTGCGTCTCTGTCTCTGTGTCTCTGTTTCTGTGTATCTGTCTCTGTGTCCCTGTCTCTGTGTCTCTGTCTCTGTGTCTCTGTCTCTGTGTCTCTGTCTCTGTGTCTCTGTCTCTGTGTCTCTGTCTCTGTGTCTCTGTCTCTGTGTCTCTGTCTCTGTGTCTCTGTCTCTGTGTCTCTGTCACTGTGTCTCTCTCTATCTGTGACCCTGTCTCTCTCCTTGTGTCTCTGTCTCTGTGACCCAGTCTCTCTCTCTGTCTATCTGTCTCTGTCTCTCTGTCTCTGTGTCGCTGTCTCTGTGTGGCTGTGTGTCTCTGTCTCTGAATCTCCGTCTCTGTGTCTATGTCTCTGCGTCTCTGTTTCTGTGTCTCTGTGTCTCTGTCTCCGTGCCTCTGTCTCTGTGTCTCTGTCTCTGTGTCTCTGCCTCTGTGTCTCCGTCTCTGTGTCTCTGTCCCTGCTTCTCTGTCTGTCTGTCCCTGACTCTGTGTCTCTGTTTCTGCGTCCCTGTCGCTGTGTCTCCGTCTCTGTGTTTCTGTCTCTGTGTCTCTGTGTCTCTCTCTCTGTGTCTCTGTCTCTGTGTCTCTGTCCCTGTGTCTCTCTCTATCTGTGACCCTGTCCCTGTCTCTCTCCTTGTGTCTCTGTCTCTGTGACTCAGTCTCTCTCTCTGTCTATCTGTCTCTGTCTCTGTGTCTCTGTGTCGCTGTCTCTGTGTGTCCGTGTGTCTCTGTCTCTGAATCTGCGTCTCTGTGTCTATGTCTCTGTTTCTCTGTTTCTGTGTCTCTTTGTCTCCGTCTCTATGTCTCTGTCCCTGCTTCTCTGTCTCTGTGTCTCTGTCTCTGTGTCTCTGTCTCTGTGTCTCTGTCTCCGTGTCTCTGTCTCTGTGTCTCCGCCTCTGTGTCTCTGTCTCTGTGTCTCTGTCTCTGTGTCTCTGTCTCTGTGTCTCTGTCTCTGTGTCTCTGTCTCTGTGTCTTCGCCTCTGTGTCTCTGTCTCTGTGTCTCTGTCTCTGTGTCTCTGTCTCTGTGTCTCTGTATCTGTGTCGCTGTCTCTGTGTGGCTGTGTGTCTCTGTCTCTGAATCTCCGTCTCTGTGTCTATGTCTCTGCGTCTCTGTTTCTGTGTCTCTGTGTCTCGGTCTCCGCGTCTCTGTATCCGTGTCTTTGTCTCTGAGTCTGTGTCCCTGTCACTGTGTCCGAGTCAGTGCCTCTGTCTCCGTGACCCTGTCTCTGTCACTGTCCATGTGACCCTGTCTCTGCCCCTGTGTCTCTGTCTCTGTGCCTCTGTCTCTGTCTCTTCGTTTCTGTGTTCCAGTCTCCGTGTCTCTGCCTCTGTGTCTCTGTCTCTCTCTCTGTCTCTGCCTCCGTATCTCTGTCTCTGTGTCTCTGTGTCTCTGTCTCTGTGTCTCTGTCTCTGTGTCTCTGTCTCTGTGTCTCTGTCTCTGTGTCTCTGTGTCTCTGTCTCTGTGTCTCTGTCTCTGCGTCGCTGTCGCTGTGTCTCTGTCCCTGTGTTTCTATCTCTGTGTCCCTGTCTCTGTGTCTCTGTCTCTGGGTCTCTGTCTCTGTGTCCCTGTCTCTGTGTCTCTGTCTCTGCGTCTCTGTCTCTGTGTCTCTGTTTCTGTGTATCTGTCTCTGTGTCCCTGTCTCTGTGTCTGTGTCTCTGTCCCTGTGTCTCTGTCTCTGTGTCTCTGTCTCTGTGTCTCTGTCTCTGTGTCTCTGTCTCTGTGTCTCTGTCACTGTGTCTCTCTCTATCTGTGACCCTGTCTCTCTCCTTGTGTCTCTGTCTCTGTGACCCAGTCTCTCTCTCTGTCTATCTGTCTCTGTCTCTCTGTCTCTGTGTCGCTGTCTCTGTGTGGCTGTGTGTCTCTGTCTCTGAATCTCCGTCTCTGTGTCTATGTCTCTGCGTCTCTGTTTCTGTGTCTCTGTGTCTCTGTCTCCGTGCCTCTGTCTCTGTGTCTCTGTCTCTGTGTCTCTGCCTCTGTGTCTCCGTCTCTGTGTCTCTGTCCCTGCTTCTCTGTCTGTCTGTCCCTGACTCTGTGTCTCTGTTTCTGCGTCCCTGTCGCTGTGTCTCTGTCTCTGTGTTTCTGTCTCTGTGTCTCTGTGTCTCTCTCTCTGTGTCTCTGTCTCTGTGTCTCTGTCCCTGTGTCTCTCTCTATCTGTGACCCTGTCCCTGTCTCTCTCCTTGTGTCTCTGTCTCTGTGACCCAGTCTCTCTCTCTGTCTATCTGTCTCTGTCTCTGTGTCTCTGTGTCGCTGTCTCTGTGTGTCTGTGTGTCTCTGTCTCTGAATCTGCGTCTCTGTGTCTATGTCTCTGTGTCTCTGTTTCTGTGTCTCTTTGTCTCCGTCTCTGTGTCTCTGTCCCTGCTTCTCTGTCTCTCTGTCCGTGACTCTGTGTCTCTGTTTCTGCGTCCCTGTCCCTGTGTCTCTGTCTCTGTGTTTCTGTCTCTGTGTCCCAGTCTCTGTGTCTCTGTCTCTGGGTCTCTGTCACTGTGTCTCTGTCTCCGTATCTCTGTCTCTGTGCCTCTGTGTCTCTGTCTCTGTGTCTCTGTCTCTGAGGCGCTGTTTCTGTGACTCTATCTCTGTGTCTCTGTCTCTGTGCCTCTGTCTCTGTGTCTTCGTTTCTGTGTTCCAGTCTCCGTGTCTCTGTCTGTGTGTCTCTGTCTCTGTGTCTCTGTGTCTCTGTGTCTCTGTCTCTGTCTCTCTGTCTCTGTGTCTCTGTCTCTGTGTCTCTGTCTCTGTGTCACTGTCTCTGTGTCTCTGTCTCTGTGTCTCTGTCTCCGTCTCTGTGTCTCTGTCTCTGTGTCTCTGTCTCTGTGTCTCTGTCTCTGTGTCTCTGTCTCTGTGTCTCTGTCTCTGTGTCTCTGTCTCTGTGTCCCTGTCTCTGTGCCTCTGTCTCTGCATCTCTGTCTCTGCATCTCTCTCTCAGTGTCTCTGTCTCTGTGTCTCTGTCTCTGTGTCTCTGTCTCTGTGTCTCTGTCTCTGTGTCTCTGTCTCTGTCTCTGTGCCTCTGTCTCTGTGTCTCTGTCTCTGTGTCTCTGTCTCTGTGTCTCTGTCTCTGTGTCTCTGTCTCTGTGTCTCTGTCTCTGTGTCTCTGTCTCTGTGTCTCAGTCTCTGTGCCTCTGTCTCTGTGCCTCTGTCTCCGTGTCTCTGTCCCTGTGTCTCTGTCTCTGTGTCTCTGTCTCTGTGTCTCCGTCTCTGTGACTCTGTCTCTTTTGCTCTGTATCTGTGTCTGTGTCTATGTGTCTCTGTGTCTGTGTCTTTGCCTCTGTGTCCCTGTCTCTGTGTCCGTGTCTCTGTATCTCTGTCTCCGTGGTTCTGTCTCTGTGTTTCTGTCTCGGTGTCTCTGTGTCTCTGCCTCTGCCTCTGTGTCTCTGTCTCTGTATCTCTGTCTCCGTGTCTCTGTCTCTCTCTCTCTGTCTCTGTGGTCCTGTCTCTGTGTCTCTGTCTCTGTGTCTCTGTCTCTGTGTCTCTGTCTCTGTGTCTCTGTCTCTGTGTCTCTGTCTCTGTCTCTGCGTCTCTGTCTCTGTCTCTGTCTCTGTCTCTGTCTCTGTGTCTCTGTCTCTGTGTCTCTGTGTCTCTGTCTCTCTGTCTCTCTGTCTCTGTGTCTCTGTCTCTCTCTCTCTCTCTGTCTCTGTGTCTCTGTCTCTGTGTCTCTGTCTCTGTCTCTGTCTCTGTCTCTGTGTCTCTGTCTCTGTGTCTCTGTCTCTGTGTCTCTGTCTCTGTGTCGCTGTCTCTGTGTCTCTGTCTCTGTGTCTCTGTCTCTGTGTCTCTGTCTCTGTGTCTCTGTCTCTGTGTCTCTGTCTCTGTGTCTCTGTATCTGTGTCGCTGTCTCTGTGTGGCTGTGTGTCTCTGTCTCTGAATCTCCGTCTCTGTGTCTATGTCTCTGCGTCTCTGTTTCTGTGTCTCTGTGTCTCTGTCACCGTGCCTCTGTCTCTGTGTCTCTGTCTCTGTGTCTCTGCCTCTGTGTCTCCGTATCTGTGTCTCTGTCCCTGCTTCTCTGTCTGTCTGTCCCTGACTCTGTGTCTCTGTTTCTGCGTCCCTGTCGCTGTGTCTCTGTCTCTGTGTTTCTGTCTCTGTGTCTCTGTGTCTCTCTCTCTGCGTCTCTGTCTCTGTGTCTCTGTCCCTGTGTCTCTCTCTATCTGTGACCCTGTCCCTGTCTCTCTCATTGTGTCTCTGTCTCTGTGACCCAGTCTCTCTCTCTGTCTATCTGTCTCTGTCTCTGTGTCTCTGTGTCGCTGTCTCTGTGTGTCTGTGTGTCTCTGTCTCTGAATCTGCGTCTCTGTGTCTATGTCTCTGTGTCTCTGTTTCTGTGTCTCTTTGTCTCCGTCTCTGTGTCTCTGTCCCTGCTTCTCTGTCTCTCTGTCCGTGACTCTGTGTCTCTGTTTCTGCGTCCCTGTCCCTGTGTCTCTCTCTCTGTGTTTCTGTCTCTGTGTCCCAGTCTCTGTGTCTCTGTCTCTGGGTCTCTGTCACTGTGTCTCTGTCTCCGTATCTCTGTCTCTATGCCTCTGTGTCTCTGTCTCTGTGTCTCTGTCTCTGAGACGCTGTTTCTGTGACTCTATCTCTGTGTCTCTGTCTCTGTGCCTCTGTCTCTGTGTCTTCGTTTCTGTGTTCCAGTCTCCGTGTCTGTGCCTCTGTGTCTCTGTCTCTCTCTCTGTCTCTGTGTCTCTGTCTCTGTGTCTCTGTCTCTGTGTCTCTGTCTCTGTGTCTCTGTCTCTGTGTCTCTGTCTCTGTGTCTCTGTCTCTGTGTCTCTGTCTCTGTGTCTCTGTCTCTGTGTCTCCGTCTCTGTGTCTCTGTCTCTGTGTCTCTGTCTCTGTGTCTCTGTCTCTGTGTCTCTGTCTCTGTGTCTCTGTCTCTGTGTCTCTGTCTCTGTGTCTCTGTCTCCGTATCTCTGTCTCTGTGCCTCTGTGTCTCTGTCTCTGTGTCTCTGTCTCTGTGTCTCTGTCTCTGTGCCTCTGTCTCTGTGTCTCTGTCTCTGTGTCTTTGTCTCTGTGTCTCTGCCTCTGTGTCTCTGTCTCTGTGTCTCTGTCTCTGTGTCTCTGTCTCTGTGTCTCTGTCTCTGTGTCTCTGTGTCTCTGTGTCTCTGTCTCTGTGTCTCTGTCTCTGTGTCTCTGTCTCTGTGTCTCTGTCTCTGTGTCACTGTCTGTGTGTCTCTGTCTCTGTGTCTCTGTCTCTGTCTCTGTGTCTCTGTCTCTGTGTCTCTGTCTCTGTGTCTCTGTCTCTGTGTCTCTGTCTCTGTGTCTCTGTCTCTGTGTCTCTGTCTCTGTGCCTCTGTCTCTGCATCTCTGTCTCTGCATCTCTCTCTCAGTGTCTCTGTCTCTGTGTCTCTGTCTCTGTGTCTCTGTCTCTGTGTCTCTGTCTCTGTCTCTGTGCCTCTGTCTCTGTGTCTTTGTCTCTGTGTCTCTGTCTCTGTGTCTCTGTCTCTGTGTCTCTGTCTCTGTGTCTCAGTCTCTGTGCCTCTGTCTCTGTGCCTCTGTCTCCGTGTCTCTGTCTCTGTGTCTCTGTCTCTGTGTCTCTGTCTCTGTGTCTCTGTCTCTGTCTCTGTCTCTGTCTCTGTCTCTGTGTCTCTGTCTCTGTGTCTCTGTGTCTCTGTCTCTCTGTCTCTCTGTCTCTGTGTCTCTGTCTCTCTCTCTCTCTCTGTCTCTGTGTCTCTGTCTCTGTGTCTCTGTCTCTGTGTCTCTGTCTCTGTGTCTCTGTCTCTGTGTCTCTGTCTCTGTGTCTCTGTCTCTGTGTCTCTGTCTCTGTGTCTCTGTCTCCGTATCTCTGTCTCTGTGCCTCTGTGTCTCTGTCTCTGTGTCTCTGTCTCTGTGTCTCTGTCTCTGTGCCTCTGTCTCTGTGTCTCTGTCTCTGTGTCTTTGTCTCTGTGTCTCTGCCTCTGTGTCTCTGTGGCACTGTCTCTGTCTCTGTGTCTCTGTCTCTGTGTCTCTGTCTCTGTGTCTCTGTCTCTGTGTCTCTGTGTCTCTGTGTCTCTGTCTCTGTCTCTCTGTCTCTGTGTCTCTGTCTCTGTGTCTCTGTCTCTGTGTCTCTGTCTCTGTGTCACTGTCTCTGTGTCTCTGTCTCTGTGTCTCTGTCTCTGTCTCTGTGTCTCTGTCTCTGTGTCTCTGTCTCTGTGTCTCTGTCTCTGTGTCTCTGTCTCTGTGTCTCTGTCTCTGTGTCTCTGTCTCTGCGCCTCTGTCTCTGCATCTCTGTCTCTGCATCTCTCTCTCAGTGTCTCTGTCTCTGTGTCTCTGTCTCTGTGTCTCTGTCTCTGTGTCTCTGTCTCTGTGTCTCTGTCTCTGTGTCTCTGTCTCTGTGTCTCTGTCTCTGTGTCTCTGTCTCCGTATCTCTGTCTCTGTGCCTCTGTGTCTCTGTCTCTGTGTCTCTGTCTCTGTGCCTCTGTCTCTGTGCCTCTGTCTCCGTGTCTCTGTCCCTGTGTCTCTGTCTCTGTGTCTCTGTCTCTGTGTCTCTGTCTCTGTGGCTCCGTCTCTGTGACTCTGTCTCTTTTGCTCTGTATCTGTGTCTGTGTCTATGTGTCTCTGTGTCTGTGTCTTTGCCTCTGTGTCCCTGTCTCTGTGTCCGTGTCTCTGTATCTCTGTCTCTGTGTCTCTGTCTCTGTGTCTCCGCCTCTGTGTCTCTGTCTCTGTGTCTCTGTCTCTGTGTCGCTGTCTCTGTGTCTCTGTCTCTGTGTCTCTGTCTCTGTGTCTCTGTCTCTGTGTCTCTGTCTCTGTGTCTCTGTCTCTGTGTCTCTGTATCTGTGTCGCTGTCTCTGTGTGGCTGTGTGTCTCTGTCTCTGAATCTCCGTCTCTGTGTGTCTATGTCTCTGCGTCTCTGTTTCTGTGTCTCTGTGTCTCTGTCTCCGTGTCTCTGTATCCGTGTCTTTGTCTCTGAGTCTGTGTCCCTGTCACTGTGTCCGAGTCAGTGCCTCTGTCTCCGTGACCCTGTCTCTGTCACTGTCCATGTGACCCTGTCTCTGCCCCTGTGTCTCTGTTTCTGTGCCTCTGTCTCTGTGTCTTCGTTTCTGTGTTCCAGTCTCCGTGTCTCTGCCTCTGTGTCTCTGTCTCTCTCTCTGTCTCTGTCTCCGTATCTCTGTCTCTGTGTCTCTGTGCCTCTGTCTCTGTGTCTCTGTCTCTGTGTCTCTGTCTCTGTGTCTCTGTCTCTGTGTCTCTGTCTCTGTGTCTCTGTGTCTCTGTCTCTGTGTCTCTGTCTCTGCGTCGCTGTCGCTGTGTCTCTGTCCCTGTGTTTCTGTCTCTGTGTCCCTGTCTCTGTGTCTCTGTCTCTGGGTCTCTGTCTCTGTGTCCCTGTCTCTGTGTCTCTGTCTCTGCGTCTCTGTCTCTGTGTCTCTGTTTCTGTGTATCTGTCTCTGTGTCCCTGTCTCTGTGTCTCTGTCTCTGTGTCTCTGTCTCTGTGTCTCTGTCTCTGTGTCTCTGTCTCTGTGTCTCTGTCTCTGTGTCTCTGTCTCTGTGTCACTGTCACTGTGTCTCTCTCTATCTGTGACCCTGTCTCTCTCCTTGTGTCTCTGTCTCTGTGACCCAGTCTCTCTCTCTGTCTATCTGTCTCTGTCTCTCTGTCTCTGTGTCGCTGTCTCTGTGTGGCTGTGTGTCTCTGTCTCTGAATCTCCGTCTCTGTGTCTATGTCTCTGCGTCTCTGTTTCTGTGTCTCTGTGTCTCTGTCACCGTGCCTCTGTCTCTGTGTCTCTGTCTCTGTGTCTCTGCCTCTGTGTCTCCGTCTCTGTGTCTCTGTCCCTGCTTCTCTGTCTGTCTGTCCCTGACTCTGTGTCCCTGTTTCTGCGTCCCTGTCGCTGTGTCTCTGTCTCTGTGTTTCTGTCTCTGTGTCTCTGTGTCTCTCTCTCTGTGTCTCTGTCTCTGTGTCTCTGTCCCTGTGTCTCTCTCTATCTGTGACCCTGTCCCTGTCTCTCTCATTGTGTCTCTGTCTCTGTGACCCAGTCTCTCTCTCTGTCTATCTGTCTCTGTCTCTGTGTCTCTGTGTCGCTGTCTCTGTGTGTCTGTGTGTCTCTGTCTCTGAATCTGCGTCTCTGTGTCTATGTCTCTGTGTCTCTGTTTCTGTGTCTCTTTGTCTCCGTCTCTGTGTCTCTGTCCCTGCTTCTCTGTCTCTCTGTCCGTGACTCTGTGTCTCTGTTTCTGCGTCCCTGTCCCTGTGTCTCTCTCTCTGTGTTTCTGTCTCTGTGTCCCAGTCTCTGTGTCTCTGTCTCTGGGTCTCTGTCACTGTGTCTCTGTCTCCGTATCTCTGTCTCTGTGCCTCTGTGTCTCTGTCTCTGTGTCTCTGTCTCTGAGACGCTGTTTCTGTGACTCTATCTCTGTGTCTCTGTCTCTGTGCCTCTGTCTCTGTGTCTTCGTTTCTGTGTTCCAGTCTCCGTGTCTGTGCCTCTGTGTCTCTGTCTCTCTCTCTGTCTCTGTGTCTCTGTCTCTGTGTCTCTGTCTCTGTGTCTCTGTCTCTGTGTCTCTGTCTCTGTGTCTCTGTGTCTCTGTCTCTGTGTCTCTGTCTCTGTGTCTCTGTCTCTTTGTCTCTGTCTCTGTGGCTCTGTCTCTGTGTCTCTGTCTCTGTGTCTCTGTCTCTGTCTCTGTCTCTGTGTCTCTGTCTCTGTGTCTCTGTCTCTGTGTCTCTGTCTCTGTGTCTCTGTCTCTGTGTCTCTGTCTCTGTGTCTCTGTCTCTGTGCCTCTGTCTCTGCATCTCTGTCTCTGCATCTCTCTCTCAGTGTCTCTGTCTCTGTGTCTCTGTCTCTGTGTCTCTGTCTCTGTGTCTCTGTCTCTGTCTCTGTCTCTGTCTCTGTGCCTCTGTCTCTGTGTCTCTGTCTCTGTGTCTCTGTCTCTGTGTCTCTGTCTCTGTGTCTCTGTCTCTGTGTCTCAGTCTCTGTGCCTCTGTCTCTGTGCCTCTGTCTCCGTGTCTCTGTCCCTGTGTCTCTGTCTCTGTGTCTCTGTCTCTGTGTCTCTGTCTCTTTGTCTCTGTCTCTGTGGCTCTGTCTCTGTGTCTCTGTCTCTGTCTCTGTCTCTGTCTCTGTGTCTCTGTCTCTGTGTCTCTGTCTCTGTGTCTCTGTCTCTGTGTCTCTGTCCCTGTGTCTCTGTCTCCGTGTCTCTGTCTCGGTATCTCTGTCTCTGTGTCTCTGTCTCTGTGTCTCTGTCTCTCTCTCTGTCTCTGTCTAGGTATCTCTGTCTCTGTGTCTCTGTGTCTCTGTCTCTGTGTCTCTGTCTCTGTGTCTCTGTCTCTGTGTCTCTGTCTCTGTGTCTCTGTCTCTGTGTCTCTGTGTCTCTGTCTCTGTGTCTCTGTCTCTGCGTCGCTGTCGCTGTGTCCCTGTCCCTGTGTTTCTGTCTCTGTGTCCCTGTCTCTGTGTCTCTGTCTCTGGGTCTCTGTCTCTGTGTCCCTGTCTCTGTGTCTCTGTCTCTGCGTCTCTGTCTCTGTGTCTCTGCTTCTGTGTATCTGTCTCTGTGTCCCTGTCTCTGTGTCTCTGTCTCTGTGTCTCTGTCTCTGTGTCTCTGTCTCCGTATCTCTGTCTCTGTGCCTCTGTGTCTCTGTCTCTTTGTCTCTGTCTCCGTGTCTCTGTATCCGTGTCTTTGTCTCTGAGTCTGTGTCCCTGTCACTGTGTCCGAGTCACTGCCTCTGTCTTTGTGACCCTGTCTCTGTCACTGTCCATGTGACCCTGTCTCTGTCCCTGTGTCTCTGTCTCTGTGCCTCTGTCTCTGTGTCTCTGACTCTGTGTCTCTGTCTCTGTGACCCCGTCTCTGTCTCTGTCTCTGTGACCACGCCTCTGTCTCTGTCTGTCTGTCTCTGTCTCTGTGACTGTGTCTATGTGTCTCTGTCTCTGGGTCTCTATCTCTGTGTCTCTGTCTACGTATGTCTGTCTCTGTGTCTCTGTGTCTGCGTCCCTGTCGCTGTGTCTCTGTCTCTGTGTTTCTGTCTCTGTGTCCCCGTCTCTGTGTCTCTGTCTCTGCGTCTCTGTCTCTGTGTCTCTGTATCTCTGTGTCTCTCTCTCTCTGTGTCTCTGTCTCTGTGTCTCTGTTCCTGCGTCTCTCTCTATCTGTGACCCTGTCCCTGTCTCTTTCCTTGTGTCTCTGTCTCTGTGACCCAGTCTCTCTCTCTGTCTATCTGTCTCTGTCTCTGTGTCTCTGTGTCGCTGTCTCTGTGTGTCTGTGTGTCTCTGTCTCTGAATCTGCGTCTCTGTGTCTATGTCTCTGTGTCTCTGTTTCTGTGTCTCTGTGTCTCCGTCTCTGTGTCTCTGTCCCTGCTTCTCTGTCTCTCTGTCCCTGACTCTGTGTCTCTGTTTCTGCGTCCCTGTCCCTGTGTCTCTGTCTCTGTGTTTCTGTCTCTGTGTCTCTGTCTCTGTGTCTCTGTCTCTGTGTCTCTGTCTCTGTGCCTCTGTCTCTGTGTCTCTGTCTCTGTGTCTTTGTCTCTGTGTCTCTGCCTCTGTGTCTCTGTGGCACTGTCTCTGTCTCTGTGTCTCTGTCTCTGTGTCTCTGTGTCTCTGTGTCTCTGTCTCTGTCTCTCTGTCTCTGTGTCTCTGTCTCTGTGTCTCTGTCTCTGTGTCACTGTCTCTGTGTCTCTGTCTCTGTGTGTCTGTCTCTGTCTCTGTGTCTCTGTCTCTGTGTCTCTGTCTCTGTGTCTCTGTCTCTGTGTCTCTGTCTCTGTGTCTCTGTCTCTGTGCCTCTGTCTCTGCATCTCTGTCTCTGCATCTCTCTCTCAGTGTCTCTGTCTCTGTGTCTCTGTCTCTGTGTCTCTGTCTCTGTGTCTCTGTCTCTGTGTCTCTGTCTCTGTCTCTGTGCCTCTGTCTCTGTGTCTCTGTCTCTGTATCTCTGTCTCTGTGTCTCTGTCTCTGTGTCTCTGTCTCTGTGTCTCAGTCTCTGTGCCTCTGTCTCTGTGCCTCTGTCTCCGTGTCTCTGTCCCTGTGTCTCTGTCTCTGTGTCTCTGTCTCTGTGTCTCTGTCTCTGTGTCTCCGTCTCTGTGACTCTGTCTCTTTTGCTCTGTATCTGTGTCTGTGGCTATGTGTCTCTGTGTCTGTGTCTTTGCCTCTGTGTCCCTGTCTCTGTGTCCGTGTCTCTGTATCTCTGTCTCCGTGTCTCTGTCTCTGTGTTTCTGTCTCGGTGTCTCTGTGTCTCTGCCTCTGCCTCTGTGTCTCTGTCTCTGTATCTCTGTCTCCGTGTCTCTGTCTCTCTCTCTCTGTCTCTGTGGTCCTGTCTCTGTGTCTCTGTCTCTGTGTCTCTGTCTCTGTGTCTCTGTCTCTGTGTCTCTGTCTCTGTCTCTGTGTCTCTGTCTCTGTCTCTGTCTCTGTCTCTGTGTCTCTGTCTCTGTGTCTCTGTGTCTCTGTCTCTCTGTCTCTCTGTCTCTGTGTCTCTGTCTCTCTCTCTCTCTCTGTCTCTGTGTCTCTGTCTCTGTGTCTCTGTCTCTGTCTCTGTCTCTGTCTATGTGTCTCTGTCTCTGTGTCTCTGTCTCTGTTTCTCTGTCTCTGTGTCTCTGTCTCCGTGTCTCTGTCTCCGTGTCTCTGTCTCGGTATCTCTGTCTCTGTTTCTCTGTCTCTGTGTCTCTGTCTCTGTGTCTCCGCCTCTGTGTCACTGTCTCTGTGTCTCTGTCTCTGTGTCTCTGTCTCTGTGTCTCTGTCTCTGTGTCTCTGTCTCTGTGTCTCTGTCTCTGTGTCTCCGCCTCTGTGTCTCTGTCTCTGTGTCTCTGTCTCTGTGTCGCTGTCTCTGTGTCTCTGTCTCTGTGTCTCTGTCTCTGTGTCTCTGTCTCTGTGTCTCTGTCTCTGTGTCTCTGTATCTGTGTCGCTGTCTCTGTGTGGCTGTGTGTCTCTGTCTCTGAATCTCCGTCTCTGTGTCTATGTCTCTGCGTCTCTGTGTCTGTGTCTCTGTGTCTCTGTCTCCGTGTCTCTGTATCCGTGTCTTTGTCTCTGAGTCTGTGTCCCTGTCACTGTGTCCGAGTCAGTGCCTCTGTCTCCGTGACCCTGTCTGTGTCACTGTCCATGTGACCCTGTCTCTGCCCCTGTGTCTCTGTCTCTGTGCCTCTGTCTCTGTGTCTTCGTTTCTGTGTTCCAGTCTCCGTGTCTCTGCCTCTGTGTCTCTGTCTCTCTCTCTGTCTCTGTCTCCGTATCTCTGTCTCTGTGTTTCTGTGTCTCTGTCTCTGTGTCTCTGTCTCTGTGTCTCTGTCTCTGTGTCTCTGTCTCTGTGTCTCTGTCTCTGTGTCTCTGTGTCTCTGTCTCTGTGTCTCTGTCTCTGCGTCGCTGTCGCTGTGTCTCTGTCCCTGTGTTTCTGTCTCTGTGTCCCTGTCACTGTGTCTCTGTCTCTGGGTCTCTGTCTCTGTGTCCCTGTCTCTGTGTCTCTGTCTCTGCGTCTCTGTCTCAGTGTCTCTGTTTCTGTGTATCTGTCTCTGTGTCCCTGTCTCTGTGTCTCTGTCCCTGCTTCTCTGCCTGTCTGTCCCTGACTCTGTGTCTCTGTTTCTGCGTCCCTGTCGCTGTGTCTCTGTCTCTGTGTTTCTGTCTCTGTGTCTCTGTGTCTCTCTCTCTGTGTATCTGTCTCTGTGTCTCTGTCCCTCTGTCTCTCTCTATCTGTGACCCTGTCCCTGTCTCTCTCATTGTGTCTCTGTCTCTGTGACCCAGTCTCTCTCTCTGTCTATCTGTCTCTGTCTCTGTGTCTCTGTGTCGCTGTCTCTGTGTGTCTGTGTGTCTCTGTCTCTGAATCTGCGTCTCTGTGTCTATGTCTCTGTGTCTCTGTTTCTGTGTCTCTTTGTCTCCGTCTCTGTGTCTCTGTCCCTGCTTCTCTGTCTCTCTGCCCGTGACTCTGTGTCTCTGTTTCTGCGTCCCTGTCCCTGTGTCTCTCTCTCTGTGTTTCTCTCTCTGTGTCCCAGTCTCTGTGTCTCTGTCTCTGGGTCTCTGTCTCTGTGTCCCTGTCTCTGTGTCTCTGTCTCTGCGTCTCTGTCTCTGTGTCTCTGTTTCTGTGTATCTGTCTCTGTGTCCCTGTCTCTGTGTCTCTGTCTCTGTGTCTCTGTCTCTGTGTCTCTGTCTCTGTGTCTCTGTCTCTGTGTCTCTGTCACTGTGTCTCTCTCTATCTGTGACCCTGTCTCTCTCCTTGTGTCTCTGTCTCTGTGACCCAGTCTCTCTCTCTGTCTATCTGTCTCTGTCTCTCTGTCTCTGTGTCGCTGTCTCTGTGTGGCTGTGTGTCTCTGTCTCTGAATCTCCGTCTCTGTGTCTCTGTCTCTGTGTCTCTGCCTCTGTGTCTCCGTCTCTGTGTCTCTGTCCCTGCTTCTCTGCCTGTCTGTCCCTGACTCTGTGTCTCTGTTTCTGCGTCCCTGTCGCTGTGTCTCTGTCTCTGTGTTTCTGTCTCTGTGTCTCTCTCTCTGTGTCTCTGTGTCTCTCTCTCTGTGTCTCTGTCTCTGTGTCTCTGTCCCTGTGTCTCTCTCTATTTGTGACCCTGTCCCTGTCTCTCTCCTTGTGTCTCTGTCTCTGTGACCCAGTCTCTCTCTCTGTCTGTCAGTCTCTGTCTCTGTGTCTCTGTGTCGCTGTCTCTGTGTGTCTGTGTGTCTCTGTCTCTGAATCTGCGTCTCTGTGTCTATGTCTCTGTGTCTCTGTTTCTGTGTCTCTTTGTCTCCGTCTCTGTGTCTCTGTCCCTGCTTCTCTGTCTCTCTGTCCGTGACTCTGTGTCTCTGTTTCTGTCTCTGTGTCATTGTCTCTGTATCTCTGTCTCTGTGTCTCTGTCTCTGTCACTGTCCATGTGACCCTGTCTCTGCCCCTGTGTCTCTGTCTCTGTGCCTCTGTCTCTGTGTCTTCGTTTCTGTGTTCCAGTCTCCGTGTCTCTGCCTCTGTGTCTCTGTCTCTCTCTCTGTCTCTGTCTCCGTATCTCTGTCTCTGTGTCTCTGTGTCTCTGTCTCTGTGTCTCTGTCTCTGTGTCTCTGTCTCTGTGTCTCTGTGTCTCTGTCTCTGTGTCTCTGTCTCTGTGTCTCTGTCTCTGCGTCGCTGTCGCTGTGTCTCTGTCCCTGTGTTTCTGTCTCTGTGTCCCTGTCTCTGTGTCTCTGTCTCTGGGTCTCTGTCTCTGTGTCCCTGTCTCTGTGTCACTGTCACTGCGTCTCTGTCTCTGTGTCTCTGTTTCTGTGTATCTGTCTCTGTGTCCCTGTCTCTGTGTCTCTGTCTCTGTGTCCCTGTCTCTGTGTCTCTGTCTCTGCGTCTCTGTCTCTGTGTCTCTGTTTCTGTGTATCTGTCTCTGTGTCCCTGTCTCTGTGTCTGTGTCTCTGTCTCTGTGTCTCTGTCTCTGTGTCTCTGTCTCTGTGTCTCTGTCTCTGTGTCTCTGTCTCTGTGTCTCTGTCACTGTGTCTCTCTCTATCTGTGACCCTGTCTCTCTCCTTGTGTCTCTGTCTCTGTGACCCAGTCTCTCTCTCTGTCTATCTGTCTCTGTCTCTCTGTCTCTGTGTCGCTGTCTCTGTGTGGCTGTGTGTCTCTGTCTCTGAATCTCCGTCTCTGTGTCTATGTCTCTGCGTCTCTGTTTCTGTGTCTCTGTGTCTCTGTCTCCGTGCCTCTGTCTCTGTGTCTCTGTCTCTGTGTCTCTGCCTCTGTGTCTCCGTCTCTGTGTCTCTGTCCCTGCTTCTCTGTCTGTCTGTCCCTGACTCTGTGTCTCTGTTTCTGCGTCCCTGTCGCTGTGTCTCTGTCTCTGTGTTTCTGTCTCTGTGTCTCTGTGTCTCTCTCTCTGTGTCTCTGTCTCTGTGTCCCAGTCTCTGTGTCTCTGTCTCTGGGTCTCTGTCACTGTGTCTCTGTCTCCGTATCTCTGTCTCTGTGCCTCTGTGTCTCTGTCTCTGTGTCTCTGTCTCTGAGGCGCTGTTTCTGTGACTCTATCTCTGTGTCTCTGTCTCTGTGCCTCTGTCTCTGTGTCTTCGTTTCTGTGTTCCAGTCTCCGTGTCTCTGTCTGTGTGTCTCTGTCTCTGTGTCTCTGTGTCTCTGTGTCTCTGTCTCTGTCTCTCTGTCTCTGTGTCTCTGTCTCTGTGTCTCTGTCTCTGTGTCACTGTCTCTGTGTCTCTGTCTCTGTGTCTCTGTCTCTGTCTCTGTGTCTCTGTCTCTGTGTCTCTGTCTCTGTGTCTCTGTCTCTGTGTCTCTGTCTCTGTGTCTCTGTCTCTGTGTCTCTGTCTCTGTGTCCCTGTCTCTGTGCCTCTGTCTCTGCATCTCTGTCTCTGCATCTCTCTCTCAGTGTCTCTGTCTCTGTGTCTCTGTCTCTGTGTCTCTGTCTCTGTGTCTCTGTCTCTGTGTCTCTGTCTCTGTCTCTGTGCCTCTGTCTCTGTGTCTCTGTCTCTGTGTCTCTGTCTCTGTGTCTCTGTCTCTGTGTCTCTGTCTCTGTGTCTCTGTCCCTGTGTCTCTGTCTCTGTGTCTCAGTCTCTGTGCCTCTGTCTCTGTGCCTCTGTCTCCGTGTCTCTGTCCCTGTGTCTCTGTCTCTGTGTCTCTGTCTCTGTGTCTCCGTCTCTGTGACTCTGTCTCTTTTGCTCTGTATCTGTGTCTGTGTCTATGTGTCTCTGTGTCTGTGTCTTTGCCTCTGTGTCCCTGTCTCTGTGTCCGTGTCTCTGTATCTCTGTCTCCGTGTCTCTGTCTCTGTGTTTCTGTCTCGGTGTCTCTGTGTCTCTGCCTCTGCCTCTGTGTCTCTGTCTCTGTATCTCTGTCTCCGTGTCTCTGTCTCTCTCTCTCTGTCTCTGTGGTCCTGTCTCTGTGTCTCTGTCTCTGTGTCTCTGTCTCTGTGTCTCTGTCTCTGTGTCTCTGTCTCTGTGTCTCTGTCTCTGTCTCTGCGTCTCTGTCTCTGTCTCTGTCTCTGTCTCTGTCTCTGTGTCTCTGTCTCTGTGTCTCTGTGTCTCTGTCTCTCTGTCTCTCTGTCTCTGTGTCTCTGTCTCTCTCTCTCTCTCTGTCTCTGTGTCTCTGTCTCTGTGTCTCTGTCTCTGTCTCTGTCTCTGTCTCTGTGTCTCTGTCTCTGTGTCTCTGTCTCTGTGTCTCTGTCTCTGTGTCGCTGTCTCTGTGTCTCTGTCTCTGTGTCTCTGTCTCTGTGTCTCTGTCTCTGTGTCTCTGTCTCTGTGTCTCTGTCTCTGTGTCTCTGTCTCTGTGTCTCTGTATCTGTGTCGCTGTCTCTGTGTGGCTGTGTGTCTCTGTCTCTGAATCTCCGTCTCTGTGTCTATGTCTCTGCGTCTCTGTTTCTGTGTCTCTGTGTCTCTGTCACCGTGCCTCTGTCTCTGTGTCTCTGTCTCTGTGTCTCTGCCTCTGTGTCTCCGTCTCTGTGTCTCTGTCCCTGCTTCTCTGTCTGTCTGTCCCTGACTCTGTGTCTCTGTTTCTGCGTCCCTGTCGCTGTGTCTCTGTCTCTGTGTTTCTGTCTCTGTGTCTCTGTGTCTCTCTCTCTGCGTCTCTGTCTCTGTGTCTCTGTCCCTGTGTCTCTCTCTATCTGTGACCCTGTCCCTGTCTCTCTCATTGTGTCTCTGTCTCTGTGACCCAGTCTCTCTCTCTGTCTATCTGTCTCTGTCTCTGTGTCTCTGTGTCGCTGTCTCTGTGTGTCTGTGTGTCTCTGTCTCTGAATCTGCGTCTCTGTGTCTATGTCTCTGTGTCTCTGTTTCTGTGTCTCTTTGTCTCCGTCTCTGTGTCTCTGTCCCTGCTTCTCTGTCTCTCTGTCCGTGACTCTGTGTCTCTGTTTCTGCGTCCCTGTCCCTGTGTCTCTCTCTCTGTGTTTCTGTCTCTGTGTCCCAGTCTCTGTGTCTCTGTCTCTGGGTCTCTGTCACTGTGTCTCTGTCTCCGTATCTCTGTCTCTATGCCTCTGTGTCTCTGTCTCTGTGTCTCTGTCTCTGAGACGCTGTTTCTGTGACTCTATCTCTGTGTCTCTGTCTCTGTGCCTCTGTCTCTGTGTCTTCGTTTCTGTGTTCCAGTCTCCGTGTCTGTGCCTCTGTGTCTCTGTCTCTCTCTCTGTCTCTGTGTCTCTGTCTCTGTGTCTCTGTCTCCGTATCTCTGTCTCTGTGCCTCTGTGTCTCTGTCTCTGTGTCTCTGTCTCTGTGTCTCTGTCTCTGTGCCTCTGTCTCTGTGTCTCTGTCTCTGTGTCTTTGTCTCTGTGTCTCTGCCTCTGTGTCTCTGTGGCACTGTCTCTGTCTCTGTGTCTCTGTCTCTGTGTCTCTGTCTCTGTGTCTCTGTGTCTCTGTGTCTCTGTCTCTGTGTCTCTGTCTCTGTGTCTCTGTCTCTGTGTCTCTGTCTCTGTGTCACTGTCTGTGTGTCTCTGTCTCTGTGTCTCTGTCTCTGTCTCTGTGTCTCTGTCTCTGTGTCTCTGTCTCTGTGTCTCTGTCTCTGTGTCTCTGTCTCTGTGTCTCTGTCTCTGTGCCTCTGTCTCTGCATCTCTGTCTCTGCATCTCTCTCTCAGTGTCTCTGTCTCTGTGTCTCTGTCTCTGTGTCTCTGTCTCTGTGTCTCTGTCTCTGTGTCTCTGTCTCTGTCTCTGTGCCTCTGTCTCTGTGTCTTTGTCTCTGTGTCTCTGTCTCTGTGCCTCTGTCTCTGTGTCTCTGTCTCTGTGTCTTTGTCTCTGTGTCTCTGCCTCTGTGTCTCTGTGGCACTGTCTCTGTCTCTGTGTCTCTGTCTCTGTGTCTCTGTCTCTGTGTCTCTGTGTCTCTGTGTCTCTGTCTCTGTGTCTCTGTCTCTGTGTCTCTGTCTCTGTGTCTCTGTCTCTGTGTCACTGTCTGTGTGTCTCTGTCTCTGTGTCTCTGTCTCTGTCTCTGTGTCTCTGTCTCTGTGTCTCTGTCTCTGTGTCTCTGTCTCTGTGTCTCTGTCTCTGTGTCTCTGTCTCTGTGTCTCTGTCTCCGTATCTCTGTCTCTGTGCCTCTGTGTCTCTGTCTCTGTGTCTCTGTCTCTGTGTCTCTGTCTCTGTGCCTCTGTCTCTGTGTCTCTGTCTCTGTGTCTTTGTCTCTGTGTCTCTGCCTCTGTGTCTCTGTGGCACTGTCTCTGTCTCTGTGTCTCTGTCTCTGTGCCTCTGTCTCTGTGCCTCTGTCTCCGTGTCTCTGTCTCTGTGTCTCTGTCTCTGTGTCTCTGTCTCTGTGTCTCTGTCTCTGTGTCTCTGTCTCTGTCTCTGTCTCTGTCTCTGTCTCTGTGTCTCTGTCTCTGTGTCTCTGTGTCTCTGTCTCTCTGTCTCTCTGTCTCTGTGTCTCTGTCTCTCTCTCTCTCTCTGTCTCTGTGTCTCTGTCTCTGTGTCTCTGTCTCTGTGTCTCTGTCTCTGTGTCTCTGTCTCTGTGTCTCTGTCTCTGTGTCTCTGTCTCTGTGTCTCTGTCTCTGTGTCTCTGTCTCCGTATCTCTGTCTCTGTGCCTCTGTGTCTCTGTCTCTGTGTCTCTGTCTCTGTGTCTCTGTCTCTGTGTCTCTGTCTCTGTGTCTCTGTCTCTGTGCCTCTGTCTCTGTGTCTCTGTCTCTGTGTCTTTGTCTCTGTGTCTCTGCCTCTGTGTCTCTGTGGCACTGTCTCTGTCTCTGTGTCTCTGTCTCTGTGTCTCTGTCTCTGTGTCTCTGTGTCTCTGTGTCTCTGTCTCTGTCTCTCTGTCTCTGTGTCTCTGTCTCTGTGTCTCTGTCTCTGTGTCTCTGTCTCTGTGTCACTGTCTCTGTGTCTCTGTCTCTGTGTCTCTGTCTCTGTCTCTGTGTCTCTGTCTCTGTGTCTCTGTCTCTGTGTCTCTGTCTCTGTGTCTCTGTCTCTGTGTCTCTGTCTCTGCGCCTCTGTCTCTGCATCTCTCTCTCAGTGTCTCTGTCTCTGTGTCTCTGTCTCTGTGTCTCTGTCTCTGTGTCTCTGTCTCTGTGTCTCTGTCTCTGTGTCTCTGTCTCTGTGTCTCTGTCTCCGTATCTCTGTCTCTGTGCCTCTGTGTCTCTGTCTCTGTGTCTCTGTCTCTGTGTCTCTGTCTCTGTGTCTCTGTCTCTGTGCCTCTGTCTCTGTGTCTCTGTCTCTGTGTCTTTGTCTCTGTGTCTCTGCCTCTGTGTCTCTGTGGCACTGTCTCTGTCTCTGTGTCTCTGTCTCTGTGTCTCTGTCTCTGTGTCTCTGTCTCTGTGTCTCTGTCTCTGTGTCTCAGTCTCTGTGCCTCTGTCTCTGTGCCTCTGTCTCCGTGTCTCTGTCCCTGTGTCTCTGTCTCTGTGTCTCTGTCTCTGTGTCTCTGTCTCTGTGTCTCTGTCTCTGTGTCTCTGTCTCTGTGGCTCCGTCTCTGTGACTCTGTCTCTTTTGCTCTGTATCTGTGTCTGTGTCTATGTGTCTCTGTGTCTGTGTCTTTGCCTCTGTGTCCCTGTCTCTGTGTCCGTGTCTCTGTATCTCTGTCTCCGTATCTCTGTCTCTGTGTTTCTGTCTCGGTGTCTCTGTGTCTCTGCCTCTGCCTCTGTGTCTCTGTCTCTGTATCTCTGTCTCCGTGTCTCTGTCTCTCTCTCTCTGTCTCTGTGGTCCTGTCTCTGTGTCTCTGTCTCTGTGTCTCTGTCTCTGTGTCTCTGTCTCTGTGTCTCTGTCTCTGTCTCTGTGTCTCTGTCTCTGTCTCTGTCTCTGTCTCTGTGTCTCTGTCTCTGTGTCTCTGTGTCTCTGTCTCTCTGTCTCTCTGTCTCTGTGTCTCTGTCTCTCTCTCTCTCTCTGTCTCTGTGTCTCTGTCTCTGTGTCTCTGTCTCTGTCTCTGTCTCTGTGTCTCTGTCTCTGTGTCTCTGTCTCTGTGTCTCTGTCTCCGTGTCTCTGTCTCCGTGTCTCTGTCTCGGTATCTCTGTCTCTGTGTCTCCGTCTCTGTGTCTCTGTCTCTGTGTCTCTGTCTCTGTGTCTCCGCCTCTGTGTCTCTGTCTCTGTGTCTCTGTCTCTGTGTCTCTGTCTCTGTGTCTCTGTCTCTGTGTCTCTGTCTCTGTGTCTCTGTCTCTGTGTCTCAGTCTCTGTGTCTCTGTCTCTGTGTCTCCGCCTCTGTGTCTCTGTCTCTGTGTCTCTGTCTCTGTGTCGCTGTCTCTGTGTCTCTGTCTCTGTGTCTCTGTCTCTGTGTCTCTGTCTCTGTGTCTCTGTCTCTGTGTCTCTGTCTCTGTGTCTCTGTATCTGTGTCGCTGTCTCTGTGTGGCTGTGTGTCTCTGTCTCTGAATCTCCGTCTCTGTGTCTATGTCTCTGCGTCTCTGTTTCTGTGTCTCTGTGTCTCTGTCTCCGTGTCTCTGTATCCGTGTCTTTGTCTCTGAGTCTGTGTCCCTGTCACTGTGTCCGAGTCAGTGCCTCTGTCTCCGTGACCCTGTCTCTGTCACTGTCCATGTGACCCTGTCTCTGCCCCTGTGTCTCTGTTTCTGTGCCTCTGTCTCTGTGTCTTCGTTTCTGTGTTCCAGTCTCCGTGTCTCTGCCTCTGTGTCTCTGTCTCTCTCTCTGTCTCTGTCTCCGTATCTCTGTCTCTGTGTCTCTGTGTCTCTGTCTCTGTGTCTCTGTCTCTGTGTCTCTGTCTCTGTGTCTCTGTCTCTGTGTCTCTGTCTCTGTGTCTCTGTGTCTCTGTCTCTGTGTCTCTGTCTCTGCGTCGCTGTCGCTGTGTCTCTGTCCCTGTGTTTCTGTCTCTGTGTCCCTGTCTCTGTGTCTCTGTCTCTGGGTCTCTGTCTCTGTGTCCCTGTCTCTGTGTCTCTGTCTCTGCGTCTCTGTCTCTGTGTCTCTGTTTCTGTGTATCTGTCTCTGTGTCCCTGTCTCTGTGTCTCTGTCTCTGTGTCTCTGTCTCTGTGTCTCTGTCTCTGTGTCTCTGTCTCTGTGTCTCTGTCTCTGTGTCTCTGTCTCTGTGTCACTGTCACTGTGTCTCTCTCTATCTGTGACCCTGTCTCTCTCCTTGTGTCTCTGTCTCTGTGACCCAGTCTCTCTCTCTGTCTATCTGTCTCTGTCTCTCTGTCTCTGTGTCGCTGTCTCTGTGTGCCTGTGTGTCTCTGTCTCTGAATCTCCGTCTCTGTGTCTATGTCTCTGCGTCTCTGTTTCTGTGTCTCTGTGTCTCTGTCACCGTGCCTCTGTCTCTGTGTCTCTGTCTCTGTGTCTCTGCCTCTGTGTCTCCGTCTCTGTGTCTCTGTCCCTGCTTCTCTGTCTGTCTGTCCCTGACTCTGTGTCCCTGTTTCTGCGTCCCTGTCGCTGTGTCTCTGTCTCTGTGTTTCTGTCTCTGTGTCTCTGTGTCTCTCTCTCTGTGTCTCTGTCTCTGTGTCTCTGTCCCTGTGTCTCTCTCTATCTGTGACCCTGTCCCTGTCTCTCTCATTGTGTCTCTGTCTCTGTGACCCAGTCTCTCTCTCTGTCTATCTGTCTCTGTCTCTGTGTCTCTGTGTCGCTGTCTCTGTGTGTCTGTGTGTCTCTGTCTCTGAATCTGCGTCTCTGTGTCTATGTCTCTGTGTCTCTGTTTCTGTGTCTCTTTGTCTCCGTCTCTGTGTCTCTGTCCCTGCTTCTCTGTCTCTCTGTCCGTGACTCTGTGTCTCTGTTTCTGCGTCCCTGTCCCTGTGTCTCTCTCTCTGTGTTTCTGTCTCTGTGTCCCAGTCTCTGTGTCTCTGTCTCTGGGTCTCTGTCACTGTGTCTCTGTCTCCGTATCTCTGTCTCTGTGCCTCTGTGTCTCTGTCTCTGTGTCTCTGTCTCTGAGACGCTGTTTCTGTGACTCTATCTCTGTGTCTCTGTCTCTGTGCCTCTGTCTCTGTGTCTTCGTTTCTGTGTTCCAGTCTCCGTGTCTGTGCCTCTGTGTCTCTGTCTCTCTCTCTGTCTCTGTGTCTCTGTCTCTGTGTCTCTGTCTCTGTGTCTCTGTCTCTGTGTCTCTGTCTCTGTGTCTCTGTGTCTCTGTCTCTGTGTCTCTGTCTCTGTGTCTCTGTCTCTGTGTCTCTGTCTCTGTGTCACTGTCTGTGTGTCTCTGTCTCTGTGTCTCTGTCTCTGTCTCTGTCTCTGTGTCTCTGTCTCTGTGTCTCTGTCTCTGTGTCTCTGTCTCTGTGTCTCTGTCTCTGTGTCTCTGTCTCTGTGCCTCTGTCTCTGCATCTCTGTCTCTGCATCTCTCTCTCAGTGTCTCTGTCTCTGTGTCTCTGTCTCTGTGTCTCTGTTTCTGTGTCTCTGTCTCTGTCTCTGTCTCTGTGCCTCTGTCTCTGTGTCTCTGTCTCTGTGTCTCTGTCTCTGTGTCTCTGTCTCTGTGTCTCTGTCTCTGTGTCTCAGTCTCTGTGCCTCTGTCTGTGTGCCTCTGTCTCCGTGTCTCTGTCCCTGTGTCTCTGTCTCTGTGTCTCTGTCTCTGTGTCTCTGTCTCTGTGTCTCCGTCTCTGTGACTCTGTCTCTTCTGCTCTGTATCTGTGTCTGTGTCTATGTGTCTCTGTGTCTGTGTCTTTGCCTCTGTGTCCGTGTCTCTGTATCTCTGTCTCCGTGTCTCTGTCTCTGTGTTTCTGTCTCGGTGTCTCTGTGTCTCTGCCTCTGCCTCTGTGTCTCTGTCTCTGTATCTCTGTCTCCGTGTCTCTGTCTCTCTCTCTCTGTCTCTGTGGTCCTGTCTCTGTGTCTCTGTCTCTGTGTCTCTGTCTCTGTGTCTCTGTCTCTGTCTCTGTCTCTGTCTCTGTGTCTCTGTCTCTGTGTCTCTGTCTCTGTGTCTCTGTCTCCGTGTCTCTGTCTCCGTGTCTCTGTCTCGGTATCTCTGTCTCTGTGTCTCCGTCTCTGTGTCTCTGTCTCTGTGTCTCTGTCTCTGTGTCTCCGCCTCTGTGTCTCTGTCTCTGTGTCTCTGTCTCTGTGTCTCTGTCTCTGTGTCTCTGTCTCTGTGTCTCTGTCTCTGTGTCTCTGTCTCTGTGTCTCCGCCTCTGTGTCTCTGTCTCTGTGTCTCTGTCTCTGTGTCGCTGTCTCTGTGTCTCTGTCTCTGTGTCTCTGTCTCTGTGTCTCTGTCTCTGTGTCTCTGTCTCTGTGTCTCTGTCTCTGTGTCTCTGTATCTGTGTCGCTGTCTCTGTGTGGCTGTGTGTCTCTGTCTCTGAATCTCCGTCTCTGTGTCTATGTCTCTGCGTCTCTGTTTCTGTGTCTCTGTGTCTCTGTCTCCGTGTCTCTGTATCCGTGTCTTTGTCTCTGAGTCTGTGTCCCTGTCACTGTGTCCGAGTCAGTGCCTCTGTCTCCGTGACCCTGTCTCTGTCACTGTCCATGTGACCCTGTCTCTGCCCCTGTGTCTCTGTTTCTGTGCCTCTGTCTCTGTGTCTTCGTTTCTGTGTTCCAGTCTCTGCGTCTCTGTCTCTGTGTCTCTGTTTCTGTGTATCTGTCTCTGTGTCCCTGTCTCTGTGTCTCTGTCTCTGTGTCTCTGTCTCTGTGTCTCTGTCTCTGTGTCTCTGTCTCTGTGTCTCTGTCACTGTGTCTCTCTCTATCTGTGACCCTGTCTCTCTCCTTGTGTCTCTGTCTCTGTGACCCAGTCTCTCTCTCTGTCTATCTGTCTCTGTCTCTCTGTCTCTGTGTCGCTGTCTCTGTGTGGCTGTGTGTCTCTGTCTCTGAATCTCCGTCTCTGTGTCTATGTCTCTGCGTCTCTGTTTCTGTGTCTCTGTGTCTCTGTCTCCGAGCCTCTGTCTCCGTGTCTCTGCCTCTGTGTCTCTGTCTCTCTCTCTGTCTCTGTCTCCGTATCTCTGTCTCTGTGTCTCTGTGTCTCTGTCTCTGTGTCTCTGTCTCTGTGTCTCTGTCTCTGTGTCTCTGTGTCTCTGTCTCTGTGTCTCTGTGTCTCTGTCTCTGCGTCGCTGTCGCTGTGTCTCTGTCCCTGTGTTTCTATCTCTGTGTCCCTGTCTCTGTGTCTCTGTCTCTGGGTCTCTGTCTCTGTGTCCCTGTCTCTGTGTCTCTGTCTCCGTGCCTCTGTCTCTGTGTCTCTGTCTCTGTGTCTCTGCCTCTGTGTCTCCGTCTCTGTGTCTCTGTCCCTGCTTCTCTGTCTGTCTGTCCCTGACTCTGTGTCTCTGTTTCTGCGTCCCTGTCGCTGTGTCTCTGTCTCTGTGTTTCTGTCTCTGTGTCTCTGTGTCTCTCTCTCTGTGTCTCTGTCTCTGTGTCTCTGTGTCTCTGTCTCTGTGTCTCTGTCTCTGTGTCTCTGTCTCTGCGTCGCTGTCGCTGTGTCTCTGTCCCTGTGTTTCTGTCTCTGTGTCCCTGTCTCTGTGTCTCTGTCTCTGGGTCTCTGTCTCTGTGTCCCTGTCTCTGTGTCACTGTCACTGCGTCTCTGTCTCTGTGTCTCTGTTTCTGTGTATCTGTCTCTGTGTCCCTGTCTCTGTGTCTCTGTCTCTGTGTCTCTGTCTCTGTGTCTCTGTCTCTGCGTCTCTGTTTCTGTGTCTCTGTGTCTCTGTCTCCGTGCCTCTGTCTCTGTGTCTCTGTCTCTGTGTCTCTGCCTCTGTGTCCCTGTCTCTGTGTCTCTGTCTCTGGGTCTCTGTCTCTGTGTCCCTGTCTCTGTGTCTCTGTCTCTGCGTCTCTGTCTCTGTGTCTCTGTTTCTGTGTATCTGTCTCTGTGTCCCTGTCTCTGTGTCTCTGTCTCTGTGTCTCTGTCTCTGTGTCTCTGTCTCTGTGTCTCTGTCTCTGCGTCTCTGTCTCTGTGTCTCTGTTTCTGTGTATCTGTCTCTGTGTCTCTGTCTCTGTGTCTCTGTCTCTGTGTCTCTGTCTCTGTGTCTCTGCCTCTGTGTCTCTGCCTCTGTGTCTCTGTCTCTGTGTCTCTGTCTCTGTGTCTCTGTCTCTGTGTCTCTGTCTCTGTGTCTCTGTCTCTGTGTCTCTGTCTCTGTGTCTCTGTCTCTGTGTCTCTGCCTCTGTGTCTCCGTCTCTGTGACTCTGTCTCCTTTTCTCTGTATCTGTGTCTGTGCCTATGTGTCTCTGTGTCTGTGTCTTTGCCTCTGTGTCCCTGTATCTGTGTCCGTGTCTCTGTATCTCTGTCTCCGTGTCTCTGTCTCTGTGTTTCTGTCTCGGTGTCTCTGTGTCTCTGCCTCTGCCTCTGTGTCTCTGTCTCTGTATCTCTGTCTCCGTGTCTCTGTCTCTCTCTCTCTGTCTCTGTGGTCCTGTCTCTGTGTCTCTGTCTCTGTGTCTCTGGCTCTGTGTCTCTGTCTCTGTCTCTGTCTCTGTCTCTGCGTCTCTGTCTCTGTGTCTCTGTCTCTGTGTCTCTGTCTCTGTGTCTCTGTGTCTCTGTCTCTGTGTCTCCGCCTCTGTGTCTCTGTCTCTGTGTCCCTGCCTCTGTGTCACTCTCTCTGTGTCTCTGTCTCTGTGTCTCTGTCTCTGTGTCTCTGTCTCTGCGTCTCTGTCTCTGTGTCTCTGTCTCTGTGTCTCTGTCTCTGTGTCTCTGTCTCTGTGTCTCTGTCTCTGTGTCTCTGTCTCTGTGTCTCTGTCTCTGTGTCTCTGTCCCTGTGTCTCTGTCTCCGTGCCCCTGTCTCTGTGTCTCTGTCTCTGTGTCTCTACCTCTGTGTCTCTGTCTCTGTGTCTCTGTCTCTGTATCTCTGTCTCTGTATCTCTGTCTCCGTGTCTCTGTCTCTCTCTCTCTGTCTCTGTGGTCCTGTCTCTGTGTCTCTGTCTCTGTGTCTCTGTCTCTGTGTCTCTGTCTCTGTGTCTCTGTCTCTGTGTCTCTGTCTCTGTGTCTCTGTCTCTGTGTCTCTGTCTCTGTGTCTCTGTCCCTGTGTCTCTGTCTCCGTGCCCCTGTCTCTGTGTCTCTGTCTCTGTGTCTCTACCTCTGTGTCTCCGTCTCTGTGTCTCTGTCCCTGCTTCTCTGTCTGTCTGTCCCTGACTCTGTGCCTCTGTTTCTGCGTCCCTGTCGCTGTGTCTCTGTCTCTGTGTTTCTGTCTCTGTGTCTCTGTGTCTCTCTCTCTGTGTCTCTGTCTCTGTGTCTCTGTCCCTGTGTCTCTCTCTATCTGTGACCCTGTCCCTGTCTCTATCCTTGTGTCTCTGTCTCTGTGAACCAGTCTCTCTCTCTGTCTATCTGTCTCTGTCTCTGTGTCTCTGTGTCGCTGTCTCTGTGTCTCTGTCTCTGTGTCTCTGTCTCTGTGTCTCTGTCTCTGTGTCTCTGTCTCTGTGTCTCTGTCTCTGTGTCTCTGTCTCTGTGTCTCTGTCTCTGTGTCTCTGTCTCTGTGTCTCTGTCTCTGTGTCTCTGTCTCTGTGCCTCTGTCTCTGTGTCTCTGTCTCTGTGTCTCTGTCACTGTGTCTCTGTCTCTGTGTCTCTGTCTCTGTGTCTCTGTCTCTGTGTCTCTGTCTCTGTGTCTCTGTCTCTGTGTCCCTGTCTCTGTGTCTCTGTCTCTGTGTCTCTGTCTCTGTGCCTCTGTCTCTGTGTCTCTGTCTCTGTGTCTCTGTCGATGTGTCTAAGTCTCCTTGTCTCTGTCTCTGTGTCTCTGCCTCTGTCTCCGTGTGTCTTAATCTGTGTCTCTGTCTGTGCGCCTATGTATCTGTGTATCCGTCTCTGTGTCTGTGCTCTGTGTCTCTGTCTCTGACTCTGTCTCCGTCTCTGTCTCTGTGTTTCTGTCTCTGTGTCTATGTCTCCTTGTCTCTGTCTCTGTGTCTCTGCCTCTGTCTCCGTGTGTCTTAATCTGTGTCTCTGTCTGTGCGCCTATGTATCTGTGTATCCGTCTCTGTGTCTGTGCTCTGTGTCTCTGTGTCTGTGTCTCTGTCTCTGTCTCCGTGTCTCTCTCTCTCTGTGTCTATGTCCCTGTGCCTATGTATCTGTGTCTCTGTCTCTGCGACTTTGTCTCTGCGTATCTGTCTCTGTGTCTCTGCCTCTGTGTCTCTGTCTCTGTGTCTCTGTCTCTGTGTCTCTGTCTCTGTGTCTCTGTCTCTGTGTCTCTGTCTCTGTGTCTCTGTCTCTGTGTCTCTGTCTCTGTGTCTCTGTCTCTGTGTCTCTGTCTCTGTGTCTCTGTCTCTGTGTCTCTGTCTCTGTGTCTCTGTCTCTGTGTCTCTGTCTCTGTGTCTCTGTCGATGTGTCTAAGTCTCCTTGTCTCTGTCTCTGTGTCTCTGCCTCTGTCTCCGTGTGTCTTAACCTGTGTCTCTGTCTGTGCGCCTATGTATCTGTGTATCCGTCTCTGTGTCTCTGTCTCTGTGTCTCTGTCTCTGTGTCTCTGTGTCTGTGTCTCTGTCTCTGTGTCTCTGTCTCTGTGTCTCTCTCTCGGTGTCTCTCTCTCTGTGTCTCTCTCTCTGTGTCTCTGTCTCTGTGTCTCTGTCTCTGTGTCTCTGTCTCTGTGTCTCTGTCTCTGTCTCTGTCTCTGTGTCTCTGTCTCTGTCTCTGTCTCTGTCTCTGTCTCTGTCTCTGTCTCTGTCTCTGCCTCTGTCTCTATCCCTGTCTCTGACTCTCTCACTGTCTCTGTCTGTGTCTCTGTCGCTGTCTCTCTTTGTCTGTCTCTGTGTCTCTGTCTCTGTCTCTGTCTCTGTCTCTGTCTCTGTCTCTGTCTCTGTCTCTGTCTCTATCTCTCTCTCTGTCTCCGTCTCTGTCTCTGTGTCTCTGTCTCTGTGTCTCTGTCTCTGTGTCTCTGTCTCTGTGTCTCTGTCTCTGTGTCTCTGCCTCTGTGTCTCCGTCTCTGTGACTCTGTCTCCTTTTCTCTGTATCTGTGTCTGTGCCTATGTGTCTCTGTGTCTGTGTCTTTGCCTCTGTGTCCCTGTATCTGTGTCCGTGTCTCTGTATCTCTGTCTCCGTGTCTCTGTCTCTGTGTTTCTGTCTCGGTGTCTCTGTGTCTCTGCCTCTGCCTCTGTGTCTCTGTCTCTGTATCTCTGTCTCCGTGTCTCTGTCTCTCTCTCTCTGTCTCTGTGGTCCTGTCTCTGTGTCTCTGTCTCTGTGTCTCTGGCTCTGTGTCTCTGTCTCTGTCTCTGTCTCTGTCTCTGCGTCTCTGTCTCTGTGTCTCTGTCTCTGTGTCTCTGTCTCTGTGTCTCTGTGTCTCTGTCTCTGTGTCTCCGCCTCTGTGTCTCTGTCTCTGTGTCCCTGCCTCTGTGTCACTGTCTCTGTGTCTCTGTCTCTGTGTCTCTGTCTCTGTGTCTCTGTCTCTGCGTCTCTGTCTCTGTGTCTCTGTCTCTGTGTCTCTGTCTCTGTGTCTCTGTCTCTGTGTCTCTGTCTCTGTGTCTCTGTCTCTGTGTCTCTGTCTCTGTGTCTCTGTCCCTGTGTCTCTGTCTCCGTGCCCCTGTCTCTGTGTCTCTGTCTCTGTGTCTCTACCTCTGTGTCTCTGTCTCTGTGTCTCTGTCTCTGTATCTCTGTCTCTGTATCTCTGTCTCCGTGTCTCTGTCTCTCTCTCTCTGTCTCTGTGGTCCTGTCTCTGTGTCTCTGTCTCTGTGTCTCTGTCTCTGTGTCTCTGTCTCTGTGTCTCTGTCTCTGTGTCTCTGTCTCTGTGTCTCTGTCTCTGTGTCTCTGTCTCTGTGTCTCTGTCCCTGTGTCTCTGTCTCCGTGCCCCTGTCTCTGTGTCTCTGTCTCTGTGTCTCTACCTCTGTGTCTCCGTCTCTGTGTCTCTGTCCCTGCTTCTCTGTCTGTCTGTCCCTGACTCTGTGCCTCTGTTTCTGCGTCCCTGTCGCTGTGTCTCTGTCTCTGTGTTTCTGTCTCTGTGTCTCTGTGTCTCTCTCTCTGTGTCTCTGTCTCTGTGTCTCTGTCCCTGTGTCTCTCTCTATCTGTGACCCTGTCCCTGTCTCTATCCTTGTGTCTCTGTCTCTGTGAACCAGTCTCTCTCTCTGTCTATCTGTCTCTGTCTCTGTGTCTCTGTGTCGCTGTCTCTGTGTCTCTGTCTCTGTGTCTCTGTCTCTGTGTCTCTGTCTCTGTGTCTCTGTCTCTGTGTCTCTGTCTCTGTGTCTCTGTCTCTGTGTCTCTGTCTCTGTGTCTCTGTCTCTGTGTCTCTGTCTCTGTGCCTCTGTCTCTGTGTCTCTGTCTCTGTGTCTCTGTCACTGTGTCTCTGTCTCTGTGTCTCTGTCTCTGTCTCCGTGTGTCTTAACCTGTGTCTCTGTCTGTGCGCCTATGTATCTGTGTATCCGTCTCTGTGTCTCTGTCTCTGTGTCTCTGTCTCTGTGTCTCTGTGTCTGTGTCTCTGTCTCTGTGTCTCTGTCTCTGTGTCTCTCTCTCGGTGTCTCTCTCTCTGTGTCTCTCTCTCTGTGTCTCTGTCTCTGTGTCTCTGTCTCTGTGTCTCTGTCTCTGTGTCTCTGTCTCTGTCTCTGTCTCTGTGTCTCTGTCTCTGTCTCTGTCTCTGTCTCTGTCTCTGTCTCTGTCTCTGTCTCTGCCTCTGTCTCTATCCCTGTCTCTGACTCTCTCACTGTCTCTGTCTGTGTCTCTGTCGCTGTCTCTCTTTGTCTGTCTCTGTGTCTCTGTCTCTGTCTCTGTCTCTGTCTCTGTCTCTGTCTCTGTCTCTGTCTCTATCTCTCTCTCTGTCTCCGTCTCTGTCTCTGTGTCTCTGTCTCTGTGTCTCTGTCTCTGTGTCTCTGTCTCTGTGTCTCTGCCTCTGTGTCTCCGTCTCTGTGACTCTGTCTCCTTTTCTCTGTATCTGTGTCTGTGCCTATGTGTCTCTGTGTCTGTGTCTTTGCCTCTGTGTCCCTGTATCTGTGTCCGTGTCTCTGTATCTCTGTCTCCGTGTCTCTGTCTCTGTGTTTCTGTCTCGGTGTCTCTGTGTCTCTGCCTCTGCCTCTGTGTCTCTGTCTCTGTATCTCTGTCTCCGTGTCTCTGTCTCTCTCTCTCTGTCTCTGTGGTCCTGTCTCTGTGTCTCTGTCTCTGTGTCTCTGGCTCTGTGTCTCTGTCTCTGTCTCTGTCTCTGTCTCTGCGTCTCTGTCTCTGTGTCTCTGTCTCTGTGTCTCTGTCTCTGTGTCTCTGTGTCTCTGTCTCTGTGTCTCCGCCTCTGTGTCTCTGTCTCTGTGTCTCTGTCTCTGTGTCCCTGTCTCTGTGTCTCTGTCTCTGTGTCTCTGTCTCTGTGCCTCTGTCTCTGTGTCTCTGTGTCTCTGTCTCTGTGTCTCTGTCGATGTGTCTAAGTCTCCTTGTCTCTGTCTCTGTGTCTCTGCCTCTGTCTCCGTGTGTCTTAATCTGTGTCTCTGTCTGTGCGCCTATGTATCTGTGTATCCGTCTCTGTGTCTGTGCTCTGTGTCTCTGTCTCTGACTCTGTCTCCGTCTCTGTCTCTGTGTTTCTGTCTCTGTGTCTATGTCTCCTTGTCTCTGTCTCTGTGTCTCTGCCTCTGTCTCCGTGTGTCTTAATCTGTGTCTCTGTCTGTGCGCCTATGTATCTGTGTATCCGTCTCTGTGTCTGTGCTCTGTGTCTCTGTGTCTGTGTCTCTGTCTCTGTCTCCGTGTCTCTCTCTCTCTGTGTCTATGTCCCTGTGCCTATGTATCTGTGTCTCTGTCTCTGCGACTTTGTCTCTGCGTATCTGTCTCTGTGTCTCTGCCTCTGTGTCTCTGTCTCTGTGTCTCTGTCTCTGTGTCTCTGTCTCTGTGTCTCTGTCTCTGTGTCTCTGTCTCTGTGTCTCTGTCTCTGTCTCTGTGTCTCTGTCTCTGTCTCTGTGTCTCTGTGTCTCTGTCTCTGTGTCTCTGTCTCTGTGTCTCTGTCTCTGCGTCTCTGTCTCTGCGTCTCTGTCTCTGTGTCTCTGTCTCTGTGTCTCTGTCTCTGTGTCTCTGTCTCTGTGTCTCTGTCTCTGTGTCTCTGTCTCTGTGTCTCTGTCTCTGTGTCTCTGTCTCTGTGTCTCTGTCTCTGTGTCTCTGTCTCTGTGTCTCTGTCTCTGTGTCTCTGTCTCTGTGTCTCTGTCTCTGTGTCTCTGTCTCTGTGTCTCTGTCTCTGTGTCTCTGTCTCTGTGTCTCTGTCGATGTGTCTAAGTCTCCTTGTCTCTGTCTCTGTGTCTCTGCCTCTGTCTCCGTGTGTCTTAACCTGTGTCTCTGTCTGTGCGCCTATGTATCTGTGTATCCGTCTCTGTGTCTCTGTCTCTGTGTCTCTGTCTCTGTGTCTCTGTGTCTGTGTCTCTGTCTCTGTGTCTCTGTCTCTGTGTCTCTCTCTCGGTGTCTCTCTCTCTGTGTCTCTCTCTCTGTGTCTCTGTCTCTGTGTCTCTGTCTCTGTGTCTCTGTCTCTGTGTCTCTGTCTCTGTCTCTGTCTCTGTGTCTCTGTCTCTGTCTCTGTCTCTGTCTCTGTCTCTGTCTCTGTCTCTGTCTCTGCCTCTGTCTCTATCCCTGTCTCTGACTCTCTCACTGTCTCTGTCTGTGTCTCTGTCGCTGTCTCTCTTTGTCTGTCTCTGTGTCTCTGTCTCTGTCTCTGTCTCTGTCTCTGTCTCTGTCTCTGTCTCTGTCTCTGTCTCTATCTCTCTCTCTGTCTCCGTCTCTGTCTCTGTGTCTCTGTCTCTGTGTCTCTGTCTCTGTGTCTCTGTCTCTGTGTCTCTGCCTCTGTGTCTCCGTCTCTGTGACTCTGTCTCCTTTTCTCTGTATCTGTGTCTGTGCCTATGTGTCTCTGTGTCTGTGTCTTTGCCTCTGTGTCCCTGTATCTGTGTCCGTGTCTCTGTATCTCTGTCTCCGTGTCTCTGTCTCTGTGTTTCTGTCTCGGTGTCTCTGTGTCTCTGCCTCTGCCTCTGTGTCTCTGTCTCTGTATCTCTGTCTCCGTGTCTCTGTCTCTCTCTCTCTGTCTCTGTGGTCCTGTCTCTGTGTCTCTGTCTCTGTGTCTCTGGCTCTGTGTCTCTGTCTCTGTCTCTGTCTCTGTCTCTGCGTCTCTGTCTCTGTGTCTCTGTCTCTGTGTCTCTGTCTCTGTGTCTCTGTGTCTCTGTCTCTGTGTCTCCGCCTCTGTGTCTCTGTCTCTGTGTCTCTGTCTCTGTGCCTCTGTCTCTGTGTCTCTGTGTCTCTGTCTCTGTGTCTCTGTCGATGTGTCTAAGTCTCCTTGTCTCTGTCTCTGTGTCTCTGCCTCTGTCTCCGTGTGTCTTAATCTGTGTCTCTGTCTGTGCGCCTATGTATCTGTGTATCCGTCTCTGTGTCTGTGCTCTGTGTCTCTGTCTCTGACTCTGTCTCCGTCTCTGTCTCTGTGTTTCTGTCTCTGTGTCTATGTCTCCTTGTCTCTGTCTCTGTGTCTCTGCCTCTGTCTCCGTGTGTCTTAATCTGTGTCTCTGTCTGTGCGCCTATGTATCTGTGTATCCGTCTCTGTGTCTGTGCTCTGTGTCTCTGTGTCTGTGTCTCTGTCTCTGTCTCCGTGTCTCTCTCTCTCTGTGTCTATGTCCCTGTGCCTATGTATCTGTGTCTCTGTCTCTGCGACTTTGTCTCTGCGTATCTGTCTCTGTGTCTCTGCCTCTGTGTCTCTGTCTCTGTGTCTCTGTCTCTGTGTCTCTGTCTCTGTGTCTCTGTCTCTGTGTCTCTGTCTCTGTGTCTCTGTCTCTGTCTCTGTGTCTCTGTCTCTGTCTCTGTGTCTCTGTGTCTCTGTCTCTGTGTCTCTGTCTCTGTGTCTCTGTCTCTGCGTCTCTGTCTCTGCGTCTCTGTCTCTGTGTCTCTGTCTCTGTGTCTCTGTCTCTGTGTCTCTGTCTCTGTGTCTCTGTCTCTGTGTCTCTGTCTCTGTGTCTCTGTCTCTGTGTCTCTGTCTCTGTGTCTCTGTCTCTGTGTCTCTGTCTCTGTGTCTCTGTCTCTGTGTCTCTGTCTCTGTGTCTCTGTCTCTGTGTCTCTGTCTCTGTGTCTCTGTCTCTGTGTCTCTGTCTCTGTGTCTCTGTCGATGTGTCTAAGTCTCCTTGTCTCTGTCTCTGTGTCTCTGCCTCTGTCTCCGTGTGTCTTAACCTGTGTCTCTGTCTGTGCGCCTATGTATCTGTGTATCCGTCTCTGTGTCTCTGTCTCTGTGTCTCTGTCTCTGTGTCTCTGTGTCTGTGTCTCTGTCTCTGTGTCTCTGTCTCTGTGTCTCTCTCTCGGTGTCTCTCTCTCTGTGTCTCTCTCTCTGTGTCTCTGTCTCTGTGTCTCTGTCTCTGTGTCTCTGTCTCTGTGTCTCTGTCTCTGTCTCTGTCTCTGTGTCTCTGTCTCTGTCTCTGTCTCTGTCTCTGTCTCTGTCTCTGTCTCTGCCTCTGTCTCTATCCCTGTCTCTGACTCTCTCACTGTCTCTGTCTGTGTCTCTGTCGCTGTCTCTCTTTGTCTGTCTCTGTGTCTCTGTCTCTGTCTCTGTCTCTGTCTCTGTCTCTGTCTCTGTCTCTGTCTCTATCTCTCTCTCTGTCTCCGTCTCTGTCTCTGTGTCTCTGTCTCTGTGTCTCTGCCTCTGTGTCTCTGTCTCTGTGTCTCTGTCTCTGTGTCTCTGTGTCTCTGTGTCTCTGTCTCTGTGTCTCTGTCTCTGTGTCTCTGTCTCTGTGTCTCTGTCTCTGTGTCTCTGTCTCGGTGTCTCTGTCCCTGTGTCTCTGTCTCTGTGACTCTGTCTCTGTGTCTCTGTCTCTGTGTCTCTGTCTCTGTGTCTCTGTCTCTGTGTCTCTGTCTCTGTGTCTCTGTCTCTGTGTCTCTGTCTCTGTGTCTCTGTCTCTGTGTCTCTGTCTCTGTGTCTCTGTCTCTGTCTCTGTCTCTGTCTCTGTCTCTGTCTCTGTCTCTATGTCTCTGCCTCTGTCTCCGTGTGTCTGAATCTGTGTCTCTGTCTGTGCGCCTATGTATCTGTGTATCCGTCTCTGTGTCTCTGTCTCTGTGTCTCTGTCTCTGTGTCTCTGTCTCTGTGTCTCTTTCTCTGTGTCGCTGTCTCTGTGTCTCTGTCTCTGTGTCTCTGTCTCTGTGTCTCTGTCTCTGTGTCTCTGTCTCTGTGTCTCTGTCTCTGTGTCTCTGTCTCTGTGTCTCTGTCTCTGTGTCTCTGTCTCTGTGCCTCTGTCTCTGTGTCTCTGTCTCTGTGTCTCTGTCACTGTGTCTCTGTCTCTGTGTCTCTGTCTCTGTGTCTCTGTCTCTGTGTCTCTGTCTCTGTGTCTCTGTCTCTGTGTCCCTGTCTCTGTGTCTCTGTCTCTGTGTCTCTGTCTCTGTGCCTCTGTCTCTGTGTCTCTGTCTCTGTGTCTCTGTCGATGTGTCTAAGTCTCCTTGTCTCTGTCTCTGTGTCTCTGCCTCTGTCTCCGTGTGTCTTAATCTGTGTCTCTGTCTGTGCGCCTATGTATCTGTGTATCCGTCTCTGTGTCTGTGCTCTGTGTCTCTGTCTCTGACTCTGTCTCCGTCTCTGTCTCTGTGTTTCTGTCTCTGTGTCTATGTCTCCTTGTCTCTGTCTCTGTGTCTCTGCCTCTGTCTCCGTGTGTCTTAATCTGTGTCTCTGTCTGTGCGCCTATGTATCTGTGTATCCGTCTCTGTGTCTGTGCTCTGTGTCTCTGTGTCTGTGTCTCTGTCTCTGTCTCCGTGTCTCTCTCTCTCTGTGTCTATGTCCCTGTGCCTATGTATCTGTGTCTCTGTCTCTGCGACTTTGTCTCTGCGTATCTGTCTCTGTGTCTCTGCCTCTGTGTCTCTGTCTCTGTGTCTCTGTCTCTGTGTCTCTGTCTCTGTGTCTCTGTCTCTGTGTCTCTGTCTCTGTGTCTCTGTCTCTGTGTCTCTGTCTCTGTGTCTCTGTCTCTGTGTCTCTGTCTCTGTCTCTGTGTCTCTGTCTCTGTCTCTGTGTCTCTGTGTCTCTGTCTCTGTGTCTCTGTCTCTGTGTCTCTGTCTCTGCGTCTCTGTCTCTGCGTCTCTGTCTCTGTGTCTCTGTCTCTGTGTCTCTGTCTCTGTGTCTCTGTCTCTGTGTCTCTGTCTCTGTGTCTCTGTCTCTGTGTCTCTGTCTCTGTGTCTCTGTCTCTGTGTCTCTGTCTCTGTGTCTCTGTCTCTGTGTCTCTGTCGATGTGTCTAAGTCTCCTTGTCTCTGTCTCTGTGTCTCTGCCTCTGTCTCCGTGTGTCTTAACCTGTGTCTCTGTCTGTGCGCCTATGTATCTGTGTATCCGTCTCTGTGTCTCTGTCTCTGTGTCTCTGTCTCTGTGTCTCTGTGTCTGTGTCCCTGTCTCTGTGTCTCTGTCTCTGTGTCTCTCTCTCGGTGTCTCTCTCTCTGTGTCTCTCTCTCTGTGTCTCTGTCTCTGTGTCTCTGTCTCTGTGTCTCTGTCTCTGTGTCTCTGTCTCTGTCTCTGTCTCTGTGTCTCTGTCTCTGTCTCTGTCTCTGTCTCTGTCTCTGTCTCTGTCTCTGCCTCTGTCTCTATCCCTGTCTCTGACTCTCTCACTGTCTCTGTCTGTGTCTCTGTCGCTGTCTCTCTTTGTCTGTCTCTGTGTCTCTGTCTCTGTCTCTGTCTCTGTCTCTGTCTCTGTCTCTGTCTCTGTCTCTGTCTCTATCTCTCTCTCTGTCTCCGTCTCTGTCCCTGTGTCTCTGTCTCTGTGTCTCTGCCTCTGTGTCTCTGTCTCTGTGTCTCTGTCTCTGTGTCTCTGTGTCTCTGTGTCTCTGGCTCTGTGTCTCTGTCTCTGTGTCTCTGTCCCTGTGTCTCTGTCTCTGTGTCTCTGTCTCTGTGTCTCTGTCTCGGTGTCTCTGTCCCTGTGTCTCTGTCTCTGTGACTCTGTCTCTGTGTCTCTGTCTCTGTGTCTCTGTCTCTGTGTCTCTGTCTCTGTGTCTCTGTCTCTGTGTCTCTGTCTCTGTGTCTCTGTCTCTGTGTCTCTGTCTCTGTGTCTCTGTCTCTGTGTCTCTGTCTCTGTCTCTGTCTCTGTCTCTGTCTCTGTCTCTGTCTCTATGTCTCTGCCTCTGTCTCCGTGTGTCTTAATCTGTGTCTCTGTCTGTGCGCCTATGTATCTGTGTATCCGTCTCTGTGTCTGTGCTCTGTGTCTCTGGCTCTGTGTCTCTCTCTCTGTGTCTCTGTCTCTGTGCCTCTGTATCTCTCTCTGTGTCTCTGTCTCTGTGTCTCTGTCTCTGTGTCTCTGTCTCTGGGTCTCTGTCTCTGTGTCTCTGTCTCTGTGTCTCCGTCTCTGTGTCTCTGTCTCTGTGTCTAAGTCTCCTTGTCTCTGTCTCTGTGTCCCTGCCTCTGTCTCCGTGTGTCTTAATCTGTGTCTCTGTCTGTGCGCCTTTGTATCTGTGTCTCTATCGCTCTCTCTGTCTCCGTCTCTGTCTCTGTGTCTCTGTCTCTGTGTCTCTGTCTCTGTGTCTCTGTCTCTGTGTCTCTGTCTCTGTGTCTCTGTCTCTGTCTCTGTCTCTGTGTCTCTGTCTCTGTGTCTCTCTCCCTGTGTCTCTGTCTCTGTGCCTCTGTCTCTGTCTCTGTGTCTCTGTCTCTGTGTCTCTGTCTCTGGGTCTCTGTCTCTGTGTCTCTGTCTCTGTGTCTCCGTCTCTGTGTCTCTGTCTCTGTGTCTCTGTCTCTGTGTCTCTGTCTCTGTGTCTCTGTCTCTGTGTCTCTGTCTCTGTGTCTCTGTCTCTGAGTCTCTGTCTCTGTGTCTCTGTCTCTGTGTCTCTGTCTCTGTGTCTCTGTCTCTGTGTCTCTGTCTCTGTGTCTGTGTCTCTGTCTCTGTCGCTGTGTTTCTCTCTCTCTGTGTCTATGTCCCTGTGCCTATGTATCTGTGTCTCTGTCTCTGTGACTTTGTCTCTGCGTATCTGTCTCTGTGTCTCTGCCTCTGTGTCTCTGCCTCTGTGTCTCTGTCTCTGTGTCTCTGTCTCTGTGTCTCTGTCTCTGTGTCTCTGTCTCTGTGTCTCTGTCTCTGTGTCTCTGTCCCTGCGTCTCTGTCTCTGCGTCTCTGTCTCTGCGTCTCTGTCTCTGTGTCTCTGTCTCTGTGTCTCTGTCTCTGTGTCTCTGTCGATGTGTCTAAGTCTCCTTGTCTCTGTCTCTGTGTCTCTGCCTCTGTCCCCGTGTGTCTTAATCTGTGCCTCTGTCTATGCGCCTATGTATCTGTGTATCCGTCTCTGTGTCTCTGTCTCTGTGTCTCTGTCTCTGTGTCTCTGTCTCTGTTTCTCTTTCTCTGTTTCTCTTTCTCTGTGTCTCTGTCTCTGTGTCTCTGTCTCTGTGTCTCTGTCTCTGTCTCTGTCTCTGTCTCTGTCTCTGTCTCTGTCTCTGTCTCTGTCTCTGTCTCTGTCTCTGTCTCTGTCTCTGTCTCTGTCTCTGTCTCTGTGTCTCTGTGTCTCTGTGTCTCTGGCTCTGTGTCTCTGTCTCTGTGTCTCTGTCCCTGTGTCTCTGTCTCTGTGTCTCTGTCTCTGTGTCTCTGTCTCGGTGTCTCTGTCCCTGTGTCTCTGTCTCTGTGTCTCTGTCTCTGTGTCTCTGTCTCTGTGTCTCTGTCTCTGTGTCTCTGTCTCTGTGTCTCTGTCTCTGTGTCTCTGTCTCTGTGTCTCTGTCTCTGTGTCTCTGTCTCTGTGTCTCTGTCTCTGTGTCTCTGTCTCTGTCTCTGTCTCTGTCTCTGTCTCTGTCTCTGTCTCTATGTCTCTGCCTCTGTCTCCGTGTGTCTTAATCTGTGTCTCTGTCTGTGCGCCTATGTATCTGTGTATCCGTCTCTGTGTCTGTGCTCTGTGTCTCTGGCTCTGTGTCTCTCTCTCTGTGTCTCTGTCTCTGTGCCTCTGTATCTCTCTCTGTGTCTCTGTCTCTGTGTCTCTGTCTCTGTGTCTCTGTCTCTGGGTCTCTGTCTCTGTGTCTCTGTCTCTGTGTCTCCGTCTCTGTGTCTCTGTCTCTGTGTCTAAGTCTCCTTGTCTCTGTCTCTGTGTCTCTGCCTCTGTCTCCGTGTGTCTTAATCTGTGTCTCTGTCTGTGCGCCTTTGTATCTGTGTCTCTATCGCTCTCTCTGTCTCCGTCTCTGTCTCTGTGTCTCTGTCTCTGTGTCTCTGTCTCTGTGTCTCTGTCTCTGTGTCTCTGTCTCTGTGTCTCTGTCTCTGTCTCTGTCTCTGTGTCTCTGTCTCTGTGTCTCTCTCCCTGTGTCTCTGTCTCTGTGCCTCTGTCTCTGTCTCTGTGTCTCTGTCTCTGTGTCTCTGTCTCTGGGTCTCTGTCTCTGTGTCTCTGTCTCTGTGTCTCCGTCTCTGTGTCTCTGTCTCTGTGTCTCTGTCTCTGTGTCTCTGTCTCTGTGTCTCTGTCTCTGTGTCTCTGTCTCTGTGTCTCTGTCTCTGAGTCTCTGTCTCTGTGTCTCTGTCTCTGTGTCTCTGTCTCTGTGTCTCTGTCTCTGTGTCTCTGTCTCTGTGTCTGTGTCTCTGTCTCTGTCGCTGTGTTTCTCTCTCTCTGTGTCTATGTCCCTGTGCCTATGTATCTGTGTCTCTGTCTCTGTGACTTTGTCTCTGCGTATCTGTCTCTGTGTCTCTGCCTCTGTGTCTCTGCCTCTGTGTCTCTGTCTCTGTGTCTCTGTCTCTGTGTCTCTGTCTCTGTGTCTCTGTCTCTGTGTCTCTGTCTCTGTGTCTCTGTCCCTGCGTCTCTGTCTCTGCGTCTCTGTCTCTGCGTCTCTGTCTCTGTGTCTCTGTCTCTGTGTCTCTGTCTCTGTGTCTCTGTCGATGTGTCTAAGTCTCCTTGTCTCTGTCTCTGTGTCTCTGCCTCTGTCCCCGTGTGTCTTAATCTGTGCCTCTGTCTATGCGCCTATGTATCTGTGTATCCGTCTCTGTGTCTCTGTCTCTGTGTCTCTGTCTCTGTGTCTCTGTCTCTGTTTCTCTTTCTCTGTTTCTCTTTCTCTGTGTCTCTGTCTCTGTGTCTCTGTCTCTGTGTCTCTGTCTCTGTCTCTGTCTCTGTCTCTGTCTCTGTCTCTGTCTCTGTCTCTGTCTCTGTCTCTGTCTCTGTCTCTGTCTCTGTCTCTGTCTCTGTCTCTGTGTCTCTGTGTCTCTGTCTCTGTGTCTCTGTCTCTGTGTCTGTGTCTCTGTGTCTGTGTCTCTGTCTCTGTGTCTCTGTCTCTGTGTCTCTGTCTCTGTGTCTCTGTCTCTGTGTCTCTGTCTCTGTGTCTCTGTCTCTGTGTCTCTGTCTCTGTGTCTCTGTCTCTGTGTCTCTGTCTCTGTGTCTCTGTCTCTGTGTCTCTGTCTCTGTGTCTCTGTCGATGTGTCTAAGTCTCCTTGTCTCTGTCTCTGTGTCTCTGCCTCTGTCTCCGTGTGTCTTAACCTGTGTCTCTGTCTGTGCGCCTATGTATCTGTGTATCCGTCTCTGTGTCTCTGTCTCTGTGTCTCTGTCTCTGTGTCTCTGTGTCTGTGTCTCTGTCTCTGTGTCTCTGTCTCTGTGTCTCTCTCTCGGTGTCTCTCTCTCTGTGTCTCTCTCTCTCTCTCTCTGTCTCCGTCTCTGTCTCTGTGTCTCTGTCTCTGTGTCTCTGCCTCTGTGTCTCTGTCTCTGTGTCTCTGTCTCTGTGTCTCTGTGTCTCTGTGTCTCTGTCTCTGTGTCTCTGTCTCTGTGTCTCTGTCTCTGTGTCTCTGTCTCTGTGTCTCTGTCTCGGTGTCTCTGTCCCTGTGTCTCTGTCTCTGTGACTCTGTCTCTGTGTCTCTGTCTCTGTGTCTCTGTCTCTGTGTCTCTGTCTCTGTGTCTCTGTCTCTGTGTCTCTGTCTCTGTGTCTCTGTCTCTGTGTCTCTGTCTCTGTCTCTGTCTCTGTCTCTGTCTCTGTCTCTGTCTCTATGTCTCTGCCTCTGTCTCCGTGTGTCTGAATCTGTGTCTCTGTCTGTGCGCCTATGTATCTGTGTATCCGTCTCTGTGTCTCTGTCTCTGTGTCTCTGTCTCTGTGTCTCTGTCTCTGTGTCTCTTTCTCTGTGTCGCTGTCTCTGTGTCTCTGTCTCTGTGTCTCTGTCTCTGTGTCTCTGTCTCTGTGTCTCTGTCTCTGTGTCTCTGTCTCTGTGTCTCTGTCTCTGTGTCTCTGTCTCTGTGTCTCTGTCTCTGTGCCTCTGTCTCTGTGTCTCTGTCTCTGTGTCTCTGTCACTGTGTCTCTGTCTCTGTGTCTCTGTCTCTGTGTCTCTGTCTCTGTGTCTCTGTCTCTGTGTCTCTGTCTCTGTGTCCCTGTCTCTGTGTCTCTGTCTCTGTGTCTCTGTCTCTGTGCCTCTGTCTCTGTGTCTCTGTCTCTGTGTCTCTGTCGATGTGTCTAAGTCTCCTTGTCTCTGTCTCTGTGTCTCTGCCTCTGTCTCCGTGTGTCTTAATCTGTGTCTCTGTCTGTGCGCCTATGTATCTGTGTATCCGTCTCTGTGTCTGTGCTCTGTGTCTCTGTCTCTGACTCTGTCTCCGTCTCTGTCTCTGTGTTTCTGTCTCTGTGTCTATGTCTCCTTGTCTCTGTCTCTGTGTCTCTGCCTCTGTCTCCGTGTGTCTTAATCTGTGTCTCTGTCTGTGCGCCTATGTATCTGTGTATCCGTCTCTGTGTCTGTGCTCTGTGTCTCTGTGTCTGTGTCTCTGTCTCTGTCTCCGTGTCTCTCTCTCTCTGTGTCTATGTCCCTGTGCCTATGTATCTGTGTCTCTGTCTCTGCGACTTTGTCGCTGCGTATCTGTCTCTGTGTCTCTGCCTCTGTGTCTCTGTCTCTGTGTCTCTGTCTCTGTGTCTCTGTCTCTGTGTCTCTGTCTCTGTGTCTCTGTCTCTGTGTCTCTGTCTCTGTGTCTCTGTCTCTGTGTCTCTGTCTCTGTGTCTCTGTCTCTGTGTCTCTGTCTCTGTCTCTGTGTCTCTGTCTCTGTCTCTGTGTCTCTGTGTCTCTGTCTCTGTGTCTCTGTCTCTGTGTCTCTGTCTCTGCGTCTCTGTCTCTGCGTCTCTGTCTCTGTGTCTCTGTCTCTGTGTCTCTGTCTCTGTGTCTCTGTCTCTGTGTCTCTGTCTCTGTGTCTCTGTCTCTGTGTCTCTGTCTCTGTGTCTCTGTCTCTGTGTCTCTGTCTCTGTGTCTCTGTCTCTGTGTCTCTGTCGATGTGTCTAAGTCTCCTTGTCTCTGTCTCTGTGTCTCTGCCTCTGTCTCCGTGTGTCTTAACCTGTGTCTCTGTCTGTGCGCCTATGTATCTGTGTATCCGTCTCTGTGTCTCTGTCTCTGTGTCTCTGTCTCTGTGTCTCTGTGTCTGTGTCCCTGTCTCTGTGTCTCTGTCTCTGTGTCTCTCTCTCGGTGTCTCTCTCTCTGTGTCTCTCTCTCTGTGTCTCTGTCTCTGTGTCTCTGTCTCTGTGTCTCTGTCTCTGTGTCTCTGTCTCTGTCTCTGTCTCTGTGTCTCTGTCTCTGTCTCTGTCTCTGTCTCTGTCTCTGTCTCTGTCTCTGCCTCTGTCTCTATCCCTGTCTCTGACTCTCTCACTGTCTCTGTCTGTGTCTCTGTCGCTGTCTCTCTTTGTCTGTCTCTGTGTCTCTGTCTCTGTCTCTGTCTCTGTCTCTGTCTCTGTCTCTGTCTCTGTCTCTGTCTCTATCTCTCTCTCTGTCTCCGTCTCTGTCTCTGTGTCTCTGTCTCTGTGTCTCTGCCTCTGTGTCTCTGTCTCTGTGTCTCTGTCTCTGTGTCTCTGTGTCTCTGTGTCTCTGGCTCTGTGTCTCTGTCTCTGTGTCTCTGTCTCTGTGTCTCTGTCTCTGTGTCTCTGTCTCTGTGTCTCTGTCTCGGTGTCTCTGTCCCTGTGTCTCTGTCTCTGTGACTCTGTCTCTGTGTCTCTGTCTCTGTGTCTCTGTCTCTGTGTCTCTGTCTCTGTGTCTCTGTCTCTGTGTCTCTGTCTCTGTGTCTCTGTCTCTGTGTCTCTGTCTCTGTGTCTCTGTCTCTGTGTCTCTGTCTCTGTCTCTGTCTCTGTCTCTGTCTCTGTCTCTGTCTCTATGTCTCTGCCTCTGTCTCCGTGTGTCTTAATCTGTGTCTCTGTCTGTGCGCCTATGTATCTGTGTATCCGTCTCTGTGTCTGTGCTCTGTGTCTCTGGCTCTGTGTCTCTCTCTCTGTGTCTCTGTCTCTGTGCCTCTGTATCTCTCTCTGTGTCTCTGTCTCTGTGTCTCTGTCTCTGTGTCTCTGTCTCTGGGTCTCTGTCTCTGTGTCTCTGTCTCTGTGTCTCCGTCTCTGTGTCTCTGTCTCTGTGTCTAAGTCTCCTTGTCTCTGTCTCTGTGTCTCTGCCTCTGTCTCCGTGTGTCTTAATCTGTGTCTCTGTCTGTGCGCCTTTGTATCTGTGTCTCTATCGCTCTCTCTGTCTCCGTCTCTGTCTCTGTGTCTCTGTCTCTGTGTCTCTGTCTCTGTGTCTCTGTCTCTGTGTCTCTGTCTCTGTGTCTCTGTCTCTGTCTCTGTCTCTGTGTCTCTGTCTCTGTGTCTCTCTCCCTGTGTCTCTGTCTCTGTGCCTCTGTCTCTGTCTCTGTGTCTCTGTCTCTGTGTCTCTGTCTCTGGGTCTCTGTCTCTGTGTCTCTGTCTCTGTGTCTCTGTCTCTGTGTCTCCGTCTCTGTGTCTCTGTCTCTGTGTCTCTGTCTCTGTGTCTCTGTCTCTGTGTCTCTGTCTCTGTGTCTCTGTCTCTGTGTCTCTGTCTCTGAGTCTCTGTCTCTGTGTCTCTGTCTCTGTGTCTCTGTCTCTGTGTCTCTGTCTCTGTGTCTCTGTCTCTGTGTCTGTGTCTCTGTCTCTGTCGCTGTGTTTCTCTCTCTCTGTGTCTATGTCCCTGTGCCTATGTATCTGTGTCTCTGTCTCTGTGACTTTGTCTCTGCGTATCTGTCTCTGTGTCTCTGCCTCTGTGTCTCTGCCTCTGTGTCTCTGTCTCTGTGTCTCTGTCTCTGTGTCTCTGTCTCTGTGTCTCTGTCTCTGTGTCTCTGTCTCTGTGTCTCTGTCCCTGCGTCTCTGTCTCTGCGTCTCTGTCTCTGCGTCTCTGTCTCTGTGTCTCTGTCTCTGTGTCTCTGTCTCTGTGTCTCTGTCGATGTGTCTAAGTCTCCTTGTCTCTGTCTCTGTGTCTCTGCCTCTGTCCCCGTGTGTCTTAATCTGTGCCTCTGTCTATGCGCCTATGTATCTGTGTATCCGTCTCTGTGTCTCTGTCTCTGTGTCTCTGTCTCTGTGTCTCTGTCTCTGTTTCTCTTTCTCTGTTTCTCTTTCTCTGTGTCTCTGTCTCTGTGTCTCTGTCTCTGTGTCTCTGTCTCTGTCTCTGTCTCTGTCTCTGTCTCTGTCTCTGTCTCTGTCTCTGTCTCTGTCTCTGTCTCTGTCTCTGTCTCTGTCTCTGTCTCTGTCTCTGTCTCTGTCTCTGTGTCTCTGTGTCTCTGTCTCTGTGTCTCTGTCTCTGTGTCTGTGTCTCTGTGTCTGTGTCTCTGTCTCTGTGTCTCTGTCTCTGTGTCTCTGTCTCTGTGTCTCTGTCTCTGTGTCTCTGTCTCTGTGTCTCTGTCTCTGTGTCTCTGTCTCTGTGTCTCTGTCTCTGTGTCTCTGTCTCTGTGTCTCTGTCTCTGTGTCTCTGTCTCTGTGTCTCTGTCGATGTGTCTAAGTCCCCTTGTCTCTGTCTCTGTGTCTCTGCCTCTGTCTCCGTGTGTCTTAATCTGTGTCTCTGTCTGTGCGCCTATGTATCTGTGTATCCGTCTCTGTGTCTCTGTCTCTGTGTCTCTGTCTCTGTGTCTCTTTCTCTGTGTCTCTGTCTCTGTGTCTCTGTCTCTGTGTCTCTGTCTCTGTCTCTGTCTCTGTCACTGTCTCTGTCTCTGTCTCTGTCTCTGTCTCTGTCTCTGTCTCTGTGTCCCTGTGTCTCTGTCTCTGTGTCTCTGTCTCTGTGTCTCTGTCTCTGTGACTTTGTCTCTGCGTATCTGTCTCTGTGTCTCTGCCTCTGTGTCTGTGTCTCTGTGTCTCTGTCTCTGTGTCTCTGTCTCTGTGTCTCTGTCTCTGTGTCTCTGTCTCTGTGTCTCTGTCTCTGTGTCTCTGTCTCTGTGTCTCTGTCTCTGTGTCTCTGTCTCTGTGTCTCTGCCTCTGTGTCTCTGTCTCTGTGTCTCTGTCTCTGTGTCTCTGTCTCTGTGTCTCTGTCTCTGTGTCTCTGTCTCTGTGTCTCTGTCCCTGCGTCTCTGTCTCTGCGTCTCTGTCTCTGCGTCTCTGTCTCTGTGTCTCTGTCTCTGTGTCTCTGTCTCTGTGTCTCTGTCTCTGTGTCTAAGTCTCCTTGTCTCTGTCTCTGTGTCTCTGCCTCTGTCCCCGTGTGTCTTAATCTGTGCCTCTGTCTATGCGCCTATGTATCTGTGTATCCGTCTCTGTGTCTCTGTCTCTGTGTCTCTGTCTCTGTGTCACTGTCTCTGTTTCTCTTTCTCTGTGTCTCTGTCTCTGTGTCTCTGTCTCTGTGTCTCTGTCTCTGTCTCTGTCTCTGTCTCTGTCTCTGTCTCTGTCTCTGTCTCTGTCTCTGTCTCTGTCTCTGTCTCTGTCTCTGTCTCTGTCTCTGTGTCTCTGTGTCTCTGTCTCTGTGTCTCTGTCTCTGTGTCTGTGTCTCTGTCTCTGTGTCTCTGTCTCTGTGTCTCTGTCTCTGTGTCTCTGTCTCTGTGTCTCTGTCTCTGTGTCTCTGTCTCTGTGTCTCTGTCTCTGTGTCTCTGTCTCTGTGTCTCTGTCTCTGTGTCTCTGTCTCTGTGTCTCTGTCTCTGTGTCTCTGTCTCTGTGTCTCTGTCTCTGTGTCTCTGTCTCTGTGTCTCTGTCTCTGTGTCTCTGTCTCTGTGTCTCTGTCTCTGTGTCTCTGTCTCTGTGTCTCTGTCTCTGTGTCTCTGTCTCTGTGTCTCTGTCGATGTGTCTAAGTCCCCTTGTCTCTGTCTCTGTGTCTCTGCCTCTGTCTCCGTGTGTCTTAATCTGTGTCTCTGTCTGTGCGCCTATGTATCTGTGTATCCGTCTCTGTGTCTCTGTCTCTGTGTCTCTGTCTCTGTGTCTCTGTCTCTGTGTCTCTTTCTCTGTGTCGCTGTCTCTGTCTCTGTCTCTGTCTCTGTCTCTGTCTCTGTCTCTGTCTCTGTCTCTGTCTCTGTCTCTGTCTCTGTCTCTGTCTCTGTCTCTGTCTCTGTGTCTCTGTGTCTCTGTCTCTGTGTCTCTGTCTCTGTGTCTGTGTCTCTGTGTCTGTGTCTCTGTCTCTGTGTCTCTGTCTCTGTGTCTCTGTCTCTGTGTCTCTGTCTCTGTGTCTCTGTCTCTGTGTCCCTGTCTCTGTGTCTCTGTCTCTGTGTCTCTGTCTCTGTGCCTCTGTCTCTGTGTCTCTGTCTCTGTGTCTCTGTCGATGTGTCTAAGTCTCCTTGTCTCTGTCTCTGTGTCTCTGCCTCTGTCTCCGTGTGTCTTAATCTGTGTCTCTGTCTGTGCGCCTATGTATCTGTGTATCCGTCTCTGTGTCTGTGCTCTGTGTCTCTGTCTCTGACTCTGTCTCCGTCTCTGTCTCTGTGTTTCTGTCTCTGTGTCTATGTCTCCTTGTCTCTGTCTCTGTGTCTCTGCCTCTGTCTCCGTGTGTCTTAATCTGTGTCTCTGTCTGTGCGCCTATGTATCTGTGTATCCGTCTCTGTGTCTGTGCTCTGTGTCTCTGTGTCTGTGTCTCTGTCTCTGTCTCCGTGTCTCTCTCTCTCTGTGTCTATGTCCCTGTGCCTATGTATCTGTGTCTCTGTCTCTGCGACTTTGTCTCTGCGTATCTGTCTCTGTGTCTCTGCCTCTGTGTCTCTGTCTCTGTGTCTCTGTCTCTGTGTCTCTGTCTCTGTGTCTCTGTCTCTGTGTCTCTGTCTCTGTGTCTCTGTCTCTGTGTCTCTGTCTCTGTGTCTCTGTCTCTGTCTCTGTGTCTCTGTCTCTGTCTCTGTGTCTCTGTGTCTCTGTCTCTGTGTCTCTGTCTCTGTGTCTCTGTCTCTGCGTCTCTGTCTCTGCGTCTCTGTCTCTGTGTCTCTGTCTCTGTGTCTCTGTCTCTGTGTCTCTGTCTCTGTGTCTCTGTCTCTGTGTCTCTGTCTCTGTGTCTCTGTCTCTGTGTCTCTGTCTCTGTGTCTCTGTCTCGGTGTCTCTGTCCCTGTGTCTCTGTCTCTGTGACTCTGTCTCTGTGTCTCTGTCTCTGTGTCTCTGTCTCTGTGTCTCTGTCTCTGTGTCTCTGTCTCTGTGTCTGTGTCTCTGTCTCTGTGTCTCTGTCTCTGTGTCTCTGTCTCTGTGTCTCTGTCTCTGTGTCTCTGTCTCTGTCTCTGTCTCTGTCTCTGTCTCTGTCTCTGTCTCTATGTCTCTGCCTCTGTCTCCGTGTGTCTTAATCTGTGTCTCTGTCTGTGCGCCTATGTATCTGTGTATCCGTCTCTGTGTCTCTGTCTCTGTGTCTCTGTCTCTGTGTCTCTGTCTCTGTGTCTCTGTCTCTGTGTCTCTGTCTCTGTGCCTCTGTCTCTGTGTCTCTGTCTCTGTGTCTCTGTCACTGTGTCTCTGTCTCTGTGTCTCTGTCTCTGTGTCTCTGTCTCTGTGTCTCTGTCTCTGTGTCTCTGTCTCTGTGTCCCTGTCTCTGTGTCTCTGTCTCTGTGTCTCTGTCTCTGTGCCTCTGTCTCTGTGTCTCTGTCTCTGTGTCTCTGTCGATGTGTCTAAGTCTCCTTGTCTCTGTCTCTGTGTCTCTGCCTCTGTCTCCGTGTGTCTTAATCTGTGTCTCTGTCTGTGCGCCTATGTATCTGTGTATCCGTCTCTGTGTCTGTGCTCTGTGTCTCTGTCTCTGACTCTGTCTCCGTCTCTGTCTCTGTGTTTCTGTCTCTGTGTCTATGTCTCCTTGTCTCTGCCTCTGTGTCCGTGTGTCTTAATCTGTGTCTCTGTCTGTGCGCCTATGTATCTGTGTATTCGTCTCTGTGTCTGTGCTCTGTGTCTCTGTGTCTGTGTCTCTGTCTCTGTCTCCGTGTCTCTCTCTCTCTGTGTCTATGTCCCTGTGCCTATGTATCTGTGTCTCTGTCTCTGCGACTTTGTCTCTGCGTATCTGTCTCTGTGTCTCTGCCTCTGTGTCTCTGTCTCTGTGTCTCTGTCTCTGTGTCTCTGTCTCTGTGTCTCTTTCTCTGTGTCTCTGTCTCTGTGTCTCTGTCTCTGTGTCTCTGTCTCTGTGTCTCTGTCTCTGTCTCTGTGTCTCTGTCTCTGTCTCTGTGTCTCTGTGTCTCTGTGTCTCTGTCTCTGTGTCTCTGTCTCTGTGTCTCTGTCTCTGCGTCTCTGTCTCTGCGTCTCTGTCTCTGTGTCTCTGTCTCTGTGTCTCTGTCTCTGTGTCTCTGTCTCTGTGTCTCTGTCTCTGTGTCTCTGTCTCTGTGTCTCTGTCTCTGTGTCTCTGTCTCTGTGTCTCTGTCTCTGTGTCTCTGTCTCTGTGTCTCTGTCTCTGTGTCTCTGTCTCTGTGTCTCTGTCGATGTGTCTAAGTCTCCTTGTCTCTGTCTCTGTGTCTCTGCCTCTGTCTCCGTGTGTCTTAACCTGTGTCTCTGTCTGTGCGCCTATGTATCTGTGTATCCGTCTCTGTGTCTCTGTCTCTGTGTCTCTGTCTCTGTGTCTCTGTGTCTGTGTCTCTGTCTCTGTGTCTCTGTCTCTGTGTCTCTCTCTCGGTGTCTCTCTCTCTGTGCCTCTCTCTCTGTGTCTCTGTCTCTGTGTCTCTGTCTCTGTGTCTCTGTCTCTGTGTCTCTGTCTCTGTCTCTGTCTCTGTGTCTCTGTCTCTGTCTCTGTCTCTGTCTCTGTCTCTGTCTCTGTCTCTGCCTCTGTCTCTATCCCTGTCTCTGACTCTCTCACTGTCTCTGTCTGTGTCTCTGTCGCTGTCTCTCTTTGTCTGTCTCTGTGTCTCTGTCTCTGTGTCTGTCTCTGTCTCTGTCTCTGTCTCTGTCTCTGTCTCTGTCTCTATCTCTCTCTCTGTCTCCGTCTCTGTCTCTGTGTCTCTGTCTCTGTGTCTCTGCCTCTGTGTCTCTGTCTCTGTGTCTCTGTCTCTGTGTCTCTGTGTCTCTGTGTCTCTGTCTCTGTGTCTCTGTCTCTGTGTCTCTGTCTCTGTGTCTCTGTCTCGGTGTCTCTGTCCCTGTGTCTCTGTCTCTGTGACTCTGTCTCTGTGTCTCTGTCTCTGTGTCTCTGTCTCTGTGTCTCTGTCTCTGTGTCTCTGTCTCTGTGTCTCTGTCTCTGTGTCTCTGTCTCTGTGTCTCTGTCTCTGTGTCTCTGTCTCTGTCTCTGTCTCTGTCTCTGTCTCTGTCTCTGTCTCTATGTCTCTGCCTCTGTCTCCGTGTGTCTTAATCTGTGTCTCTGTCTGTGCGCCTATGTATCTGTGTATCCGTCTCTGTGTCTGTGCTCTGTGTCTCTGGCTCTGTGTCTCCCTCTCTGTGTCTCTGTCTCTGTGCCTCTGTATCTCTCGCTGTGTCTCTGTCTCTGTGTCTCTGTCTCTGTGTCTCTGTCTCTGGGTCTCTGTCTCTGTGTCTCTGTCTCTGTGTCTCCGTCTCTGTGTCTCTGTCTCTGTGTCTAAGTCTCCTTGTCTCTGTCTCTGTGTCTCTGCCTCTGTCTCCGTGTGTCTTAATCTGTGTCTCTGTCTGTGCGCCTTTGTATCTGTGTCTCTATCGCTCTCTCTGTCTCCGTCTCTGTCTCTGTGTCTCTGTCTCTGTGTCTCTGTCTCTGTGTCTCTGTCTCTGTGTCTCTGTCTCTGTGTCTCTGTCTCTGTCTCTGTCTCTGTGTCTCTGTCTCTGTGTCTCTCTCCCTGTGTCTCTGTCTCTGTGCCTCTGTCTCTGTCTCTGTGTCTCTGTCTCTGTGTCTCTGTCTCTGGGTCTCTGTCTCTGTGTCTCTGTCTCTGTGTCTCTGTCTCTGTGTCTCCGTCTCTGTGTCTCTGTCTCTGTGTCTCTGTCTCTGTGTCTCTGTCTCTGTGTCTCTGTCTCTGTGTCTCTGTCTCTGAGTCTCTGTCTCTGTGTCTCTGTCTCTGTGTCTCTGTCACTGTGTCTCTGTCTCTGTGTCTCTGTCTCTGTGTCTGTGTCTCTGTCTCTGTCGCTGTGTTTCTCTCTCTCTGTGTCTATGTCCCTGTGCCTATGTATCTGTGTCTCTGTCTCTGTGACTTTGTCTCTGCGTATCTGTCTCTGTGTCTCTGCCTCTGTGTCTCTGCCTCTGTGTCTCTGTCTCTGTGTCTCTGTCTCTGTGTCTCTGTCTCTGTGTCTCTGTCTCTGTGTCTCTGTCCCTGCGTCTCTGTCTCTGCGTCTCTGTCTCTGCGTCTCTGTCTCTGTGTCTCTGTCTCTGTGTCTCTGTCTCTGTGTCTCTGTCGATGTGTCTAAGTCTCCTTGTCTCTGTCTCTGTGTCTCTGCCTCTGTCCCCGTGTGTCTTAATCTGTGCCTCTGTCTATGCGCCTATGTATCTGTGTATCCGTCTCTGTGTCTCTGTCTCTGTGTCTCTGTCTCTGTGTCTCTGTCTCTGTTTCTCTTTCTCTGTGTCTCTGTCTCTGTGTCTCTGTCTCTGTGTCTCTGTCTCTGTCTCTGTCTCTGTCTCTGTCTCTGTCTCTGTCTCTGTCTCTGTCTCTGTCTCTGTCTCTGTCTCTGTCTCTGTCTCTGTCTCTGTCTCTGTCTCTGTCTCTGTCTCTGTCTCTGTCTCTGTCTCTGTGTCTCTGTGTCTCTGTCTCTGTGTCTCTGTCTCTGTGTCTGTGTCTCTGTGTCTGTGTCTCTGTCTCTGTGTCTCTGTCTCTGTGTCTCTGTCTCTGTGTCTCTGTCTCTGTGTCTCTGTCTCTGTGTCTCTGTCTCTGTGTCTCTGTCTCTGTGTCTCTGTCGATGTGTCTAAGTCCCCTTGTCTCTGTCTCTGTGTCTCTGCCTCTGTCTCCGTGTGTCTTAATCTGTGTCTCTGTCTGTGCGCCTATGTATCTGTGTATCCGTCTCTGTGTCTCTGTCTCTGTGTCTCTGTCTCTGTGTCTCTGTCTCTGTGTCTCTTTCTCTGTGTCTCTGTCTCTGTGTCTCTGTCTCTGTGTCTCTGTCTCTGTCTCTGTCTCTGTCACTGTCTCTGTCTCTGTCTCTGTCTCTGTCTCTGTCTCTGTCTCTGTGTCTCTGTGTCTCTGTCTCTGTGTCTCTGTCTCTGTGTCTCTGTCTCTGTGACTTTGTCTCTGCGTATCTGTCTCTGTGTCTCTGCCTCTGTGTCTGTGTCTCTGTGTCTCTGTCTCTGTGTCTCTGTCTCTGTGTCTCTGTCTCTGTGTCTCTGTCTCTGTGTCTCTGTCTCTGTGTCTCTGTCTCTGTGTCTCTGTCTCTGTGTCTCTGTCTCTGTGTCTCTGCCTCTGTGTCTCTGTCTCTGTGTCTCTGTCTCTGTGTCTCTGTCTCTGTGTCTCTGTCTCTGTGTCTCTGTCTCTGTGTCTCTGTCCCTGCGTCTCTGTCTCTGCGTCTCTGTCTCTGCGTCTCTGTCTCTGTGTCTCTGTCTCTGTGTCTCTGTCTCTGTGTCTCTGTCGATGTGTCTAAGTCTCCTTGTCTCTGTCTCTGTGTCTCTGCCTCTGTCCCCGTGTGTCTTAATCTGTGCCTCTGTCTATGCGCCTATGTATCTGTGTATCCGTCTCTGTGTCTCTGTCTCTGTGTCTCTGTCTCTGTGTCTCTGTCTCTGTGTCTCTGTCGATGTGTCTAAGTCTCCTTGTCTCTGTCTCTGTGTCTCTGCCTCTGTCCCCGTGTGTCTTAATCTGTGCCTCTGTCTATGCGCCTATGTATCTGTGTATCCGTCTCTGTGTCTCTGTCTCTGTGTCTCTGTCTCTGTGTCTCTGTCTCTGTTTCTCTTTCTCTGTGTCTCTGTCTCTGTGTCTCTGTCTCTGTGTCTCTGTCTCTGTCTCTGTCTCTGTCTCTGTCTCTGTCTCTGTCTCTGTCTCTGTCTCTGTCTCTGTCTCTGTCTCTGTCTCTGTCTCTGTCTCTGTCTCTGTCTCTGTCTCTGTCTCTGTCTCTGTCTCTGTCTCTGTGTCTCTGTGTCTCTGTCTCTGTGTCTCTGTCTCTGTGTCTGTGTCTCTGTGTCTGTGTCTCTGTCTCTGTGTCTCTGTCTCTGTGTCTCTGTCTCTGTGTCTCTGTCTCTGTGTCTCTGTCTCTGTGTCTCTGTCTCTGTGTCTCTGTCTCTGTGTCTCTGTCGATGTGTCTAAGTCCCCTTGTCTCTGTCTCTGTGTCTCTGCCTCTGTCTCCGTGTGTCTTAATCTGTGTCTCTGTCTGTGCGCCTATGTATCTGTGTATCCGTCTCTGTGTCTCTGTCTCTGTGTCTCTGTCTCTGTGTCTCTGTCTCTGTGTCTCTTTCTCTGTGTCTCTGTCTCTGTGTCTCTGTCTCTGTGTCTCTGTCTCTGTCTCTGTCTCTGTCACTGTCTCTGTCTCTGTCTCTGTCTCTGTCTCTGTCTCTGTCTCTGTGTCTCTGTGTCTCTGTCTCTGTGTCTCTGTCTCTGTGTCTCTGTCTCTGTGACTTTGTCTCTGCGTATCTGTCTCTGTGTCTCTGCCTCTGTGTCTGTGTCTCTGTGTCTCTGTCTCTGTGTCTCTGTCTCTGTGTCTCTGTCTCTGTGTCTCTGTCTCTGTGTCTCTGTCTCTGTGTCTCTGTCTCTGTGTCTCTGTCTCTGTGTCTCTGTCTCTGTGTCTCTGCCTCTGTGTCTCTGTCTCTGTGTCTCTGTCTCTGTGTCTCTGTCTCTGTGTCTCTGTCTCTGTGTCTCTGTCTCTGTGTCTCTGTCCCTGCGTCTCTGTCTCTGCGTCTCTGTCTCTGCGTCTCTGTCTCTGTGTCTCTGTCTCTGTGTCTCTGTCTCTGTGTCTCTGTCGATGTGTCTAAGTCTCCTTGTCTCTGTCTCTGTGTCTCTGCCTCTGTCCCCGTGTGTCTTAATCTGTGCCTCTGTCTATGCGGCTATGTATCTGTGTATCCGTCTCTGTGTCTCTGTCTCTGTGTCTCTGTCTCTGTGTCTCTGTCTCTGTTTCTCTTTCTCTGTGTCTCTGTCTCTGTGTCTCTGTCTCTGTGTCTCTGTCTCTGTCTCTGTCTCTGTCTCTGTCTCTGTCTCTGTCTCTGTCTCTGTCTCTGTCTCTGTCTCTGTCTCTGTCTCTGTCTCTGTCTCTGTCTCTGTCTCTGTGTCTCTGTGTCTCTGTCTCTGTGTCTCTGTCTCTGTGTCTGTGTCTCTGTGTCTGTGTCTCTGTCTCTGTGTCTCTGTCTCTGTGTCTCTGTCTCTGTGTCTCTGTCTCTGTGTCTCTGTCTCTGTGTCTCTGTCTCTGTGTCTCTGTCTCTGTGTCTCTGTCTCTGTGTCTCCGTCTCTGTGTCTCTGTCTCTGTGTCTCTGTCTCTGTGTCTCTGTCTCTGTGTCTCTGTCGATGTGTCTAAGTCCCCTTGTCTCTGTCTCTGTGTCTCTGCCTCTGTCTCCGTGTGTCTTAATCTGTGTCTCTGTCTGTGCGCCTATGTATCTGTGTATCCGTCTCTGTGTCTCTGTCTCTGTGTCTCTGTCTCTGTGTCTCTGTCTCTGTGTCTCTTTCTCTGTGTCGCTGTCTCTGTCTCTGTCTCTGTCTCTGTCTCTGTCTCTGTCTCTGTCTCTGTCTCTGTCTCTGTCTCTGTCTCTGTCTCTGTCTCTGTCTCTGTCTCTGTCTCTGTCTCTGTGTCTCTGTGTCTCTGTCTCTGTGTCTCTGTCTCTGTGTCTGTGTCTCTGTGTCTGTGTCTCTGTCTCTGTGTCTCTGTCTCTGTGTCTCTGTCTCTATGTCTCTGTCTCTGTGTCTCTGTCTCTGTGTCCCTGTCTCTGTGTCTCTGTCTCTGTGTCTCTGTCTCTGTGCCTCTGTCTCTGTGTCTCTGTCTCTGTGTCTCTGTCGATGTGTCTAAGTCTCCTTGTCTCTGTCTCTGTGTCTCTGCCTCTGTCTCCGTGTGTCTTAATCTGTGTCTCTGTCTGTGCGCCTATGTATCTGTGTATCCGTCTCTGTGTCTGTGCTCTGTGTCTCTGTCTCTGACTCTGTCTCCGTCTCTGTCTCTGTGTTTCTGTCTCTGTGTCTATGTCTCCTTGTCTCTGTCTCTGTGTCTCTGCCTCTGTCTCCGTGTGTCTTAATCTGTGTCTCTGTCTGTGCGCCTATGTATCTGTGTATCCGTCTCTGTGTCTGTGCTCTGTGTCTCTGTGTCTGTGTCTCTGTCTCTGTCTCCGTGTCTCTCTCTCTCTGTGTCTATGTCCCTGTGCCTATGTATCTGTGTCTCTGTCTCTGCGACTTTGTCGCTGCGTATCTGTCTCTGTGTCTCTGCCTCTGTGTCTCTGTCTCTGTGTCTCTGTCTCTGTGTCTCTGTCTCTGTGTCCCTGTCTCTGTGTCTCTGTCTCTGTGTCTCTGTCTCTGTGTCTCTGTCTCTGTCTCTGTGTCTCTGTCTCTGTCTCTGTGTCTCTGTGTCTCTGTCTCTGTGTCTCTGTCTCTGTGTCTCTGTCTCTGCGTCTCTGTCTCTGCGTCTCTGTCTCTGTGTCTCTGTCTCTGTCTCTGTGTCTCTGTCTCTGTGTCTCTGTCTCTGTGTCTCTGTCTCTGTGTCTCTGTCTCTGTGTCTCTGTCTCTGTGTCTCTGTCTCTGTGTCTCTGTCTCTGTGTCTCTGTCGATGTGTCTAAGTCTCCTTGTCTCTGTCTCTGTGTCTCTGCCTCTGTCTCCGTGTGTCTTAACCTGTGTCTCTGTCTGTGCGCCTATGTATCTGTGTATCCGTCTCTGTGTCTCTGTCTCTGTGTCTCTGTCTCTGTGTCTCTGTGTCTGTGTCTCTGTCTCTGTGTCTCTGTCTCTGTGTCTCTCTCTCGGTGTCTCTCTCTCTGTGTCTCTCTCTCTGTGTCTCTGTCTCTGTGTCTCTGTCTCTGTGTCTCTGTCTCTGTGTCTCTGTCTCTGTCTCTGTCTCTGTGTCTCTGTCTCTGTCTCTGTCTCTGTCTCTGTCTCTGTCTCTGTCTCTGCCTCTGTCTCTATCCCTGTCTCTGACTCTCTCACTGTCTCTGTCTGTGTCTCTGTCGCTGTCTCTCTTTGTCTGTCTCTGTGTCTCTGTCTCTGTCTCTGTCTCTGTCTCTGTCTCTGTCTCTGTCTCTGTCTCTGTCTCTATCTCTCTCTCTGTCTCCGTCTCTGTCTCTGTGTCTCTGTCTCTGTGTCTCTGCCTCTGTATCTCTGTCTCTGTGTCTCTGTCTCTGTGTCTCTGTGTCTCTGTCTCTGTGTCTCTGTCTCTGTGTCTCTGTCGATGTGTCTAAGTCTCTTTGTCTCTGTCTCTGTGTCTCTGCCTCTGTCTCCGTGTGTCTTAATCTGTGTCTCTGTCTGTGCGCCTATGTATCTGTGTATCCGTCTCTGTGTCTGTGCTCTGTGTCTCTGTCTCTGACTCTGTCTCCGTCTCTGTCTCTGTGTTTCTGTCTCTGTGTCTATGTCTCCTTGTCTCTGTCTCTGTGTCTCTGTCTCTGTGTCTCTGTCTCTGTGTCTCTGTCTCTGTGTCTCTGTCTCTGTGTCTCTGTCTCTGTCTCTGTGTCTCTGTCTCTGTCTCTGTGTCTCTGTGTCTCTGTCTCTGTGTCTCTGTCTCTGTGTCTCTGTCTCTGCGTCTCTGTCTCTGCGTCTCTGTCTCTGTGTCTCTGTCTCTGTGTCTCTGTCTCTGTGTCTCTGTCTCTGTGTCTCTGTCTCTGTGTCTCTGTCTCTGTGTCTCTGTCTCTGTGTCTCTGTCTCTGTGTCTCTGTCGATGTGTCTAAGTCTCCTTGTCTCTGTCTCTGTGTCTCTGCCTCTGTCTCCGTGTGTCTTAACCTGTGTCTCTGTCTGTGCGCCTATGTATCTGTGTATCCGTCTCTGTGTCTCTGTCTCTGTGTCTCTGTCTCTGTGTCTCTGTGTCTGTGTCTCTGTCTCTGTGTCTCTGTCTCTGTGTCTCTCTCTCGGTGTCTCTCTCTCTGTGTCTCTCTCTCTGTGTCTCTGTGTCTGTGTCTCTGTCTCTGTGTCTCTGTCTCTGTGTCTCTGTCTCTGTCTCTGTCTCTGTCTCTGTCTCTGTCTCTGTCTCTGTCTCTGTCTCTGTCTCTGTCTCTGTGTCTCTGTGTCTCTGTCTCTGTGTCTCTGTCTCTGTGTCTGTGTCTCTGTGTCTGTGTCTCTGTCTCTGTGTCTCTGTCTCTGTGTCTCTGTCTCTGTGTCTCTGTCTCTGTGTCTCTGTCTCTGTGTCTCTGTCTCTGTGTCTCTGTCTCTGTGTCTCTGTCTCTGTGTCTCTGTCTCTGTGTCTCTGTCTCTGTGTCTCTGTCTCTGTGTCTCTGTCTCTGTGTCTCTGTCTCTGTGTCTCTGTCGATGTGTCTAAGTCCCCTTGTCTCTGTCTCTGTGTCTCTGCCTCTGTCTCCGTGTGTCTTAATCTGTGTCTCTGTCTGTGCGCCTATGTATCTGTGTATCCGTCTCTGTGTCTCTGTCTCTGTGTCTCTGTCTCTGTGTCTCTGTCTCTGTGTCTCTTTCTCTGTGTCTCTGTCTCTGTGTCTCTGTCTCTGTGTCTCTGTCTCTGTCTCTGTCTCTGTCACTGTCTCTGTCTCTGTCTCTGTCTCTGTCTCTGTCTCTGTCTCTGTGTCTCTGTGTCTCTGTCTCTGTGTCTCTGTCTCTGTGTGTCTGCCTCTGTCTCCGTGTGTCTTAATCTGTGTCTCTGTCTGTGCGCCTATGTATCTGTGTATCCGTCTCTGTGTCTCCGTCTCTGTGTCTCCGTCTCTGTGTCTCTGTCTCTGTGTCTCTGTCTCTGTGTCTCTGTCGATGTGTCTCTGTCTCTGTGTTTCTGTCTCTGTATCTCTGTCTCTGTGTCTCTGTCTCAGTCTCTGTCTCTGTCTCTGTCTCTGTGTCTCTGTCTCTGTCTCTGTCTCTGTGTCTCTGTCTCTGCGTCTCTGTCTCTGTGTCTCTGTCTCTGTGTCTCTGTGTCTCTGTGTCTCTGTCTCTGTGTCTCTGTCTCTGTGTCTCTGTCTCTCTGTCTCTGTCTCGGTGTCTCTGTCCCTGTGTCTCTGTCTCTGTGACTCTGTCTCTGTGTCTCTGTCTCTGTGTCTCTGTCTCTGTGTCTCTGTCTCTGTGTCTCTGTCTCTGTGTCTCTGTCTCTGTGTCTCTGTCTCTGTGTCTCTGTCTCTGTGTCTCTGTCTCTGTCTCTGTCTCTGTCTCTGTCTCTGTCTCTGTCTCTGTCTCTATGTCTCTGCCTCTGTCTCCGTGTGTCTTAATCTGTGTCTCTGTCTGTGCGCCTATGTATCTGTGTATCCGTCTCTGTGTCTGTGCTCTGTGTCTCTGGCTCTGTGTCTCTCTCTCTGTGTCTCTGTCTCTGTGCCTCTGTATCTCTCTCTGTGTCTCTGTCTCTGTGTCTCTGTCTCTGTGTCTCTGTCTCTGGGTCTCTGTCTCTGTGTCTCTGTCTCTGTGTCTCCGTCTCTGTGTCTCTGTCTCTGTGTCTAAGTCTCCATGTCTCTGTCTCTGTGTCTCTGCCTCTGTCTCCGTGTGTCTTAATCTGTGTCTCTGTCTGTGCGCCTTTGTATCTGTGTCTCTATCGCTCTCTCTGTCTCCGTCTCTGTCTCTGTGTCTCTGTCTCTGTGTCTCTGTCTCTGTGTCTCTGTCTCTGTGTCTCTGTCTCTGTGTCTCTGTCTCTGTGCCTCTGTCTCTGTCTCTGTCTCTGTGTCTCTGTCTCTGTGTCTCTCTCCCTGTGTCTCTGTCTCTGTGCCTCTGTCTCTGTCTCTGTGTCTCTGTCTCTGGGTCTCTGTCTCTGTGTCTCTGTCTCTGTGTCTCTGTCTCTGTGTCTCCGTCTCTGTGTCTCTGTCTCTGTGTCTCTGTCTCTGTGTCTCTGTCTCTGTGTCTCTGTGTCTGTGTCTCTGTCTCTGTGTCTCTGTCTCTGTGTCTCTGTCTCTGTGTCTCTGTCTCTGTGTCTCTGTCTCTGTGTCTCTGTCTCTGTGTCTCTGTCTCTGTGTCTCTGTTTCTGTGTCTCTGTCTCTGTGTCTCTGTCGATGTGTCTAAGTCCCCTTGTCTCTGTCTCTGTGTCTCTGCCTCTGTCTCCGTGTGTCTTAATCTGTGTCTCTGTCTGTGCGCCTATGTATCTGTGTATCCGTCTCTGTGTCTCTGTCTCTGTGTCTCTGTCTCTGTGTCTCTGTCTCTGTGTCTCTTTCTCTCTGTCTCTGTCTCTGTGTCTCTGTCTCTGTGTCTCTGTCTCTGGCTCTGTCTCTGTCACTGTCTCTGTCTCTGTCTCTGTCTCTGTCTCTGTCTCTGTCTCTGTGTCTCTGTGTCTCTGTCTCTGTGTCTCTGTGTCTCTGTCTCTGTGTCTCTGTCTCTGTGTCTCTGTCTCTGTGTCTCTGTCTCTGTGTCTCTGTCTCGGTGTCTCTGTCCCTGTGTCTCTGTCTCTGTGACTCTGTCTCTGTGTCTCTGTCTCTGTGTCTCTGTCTCTGTGTCTCTGTCTCTGTGTCTCTGTCTCTGTGTCTCTGTCTCTGTGTCTCTGTCTCTGTGTCTCTGTCTCTGTGTCTCTGTCTCTGTCTCTGTCTCTGTCTCTGTCTCTATGTCTCTGCCTCTGTCTCCGTGTGTCTTAATCTGTGTCTCTGTCTGTGCGCCTATGTATCTGTGTATCCGTCTCTGTGTCTGTGCTCTGTGTCTCTGGCTCTGTGTCTCTCTCTCTGTGTCTCTGTCTCTGTGCCTCTGTATCTCTCTCTGTGTCTCTGTCTCTGTGTCTCTGTCTCTGTGTCTCTGTCTCTGGGTCTCTGTCTCTGTGTCTCTGTCTCTGTGTCTCCGCCTCTGTGTCTCTGTCTCTGTGTCTAAGTCTCCTTGTCTCTGTCTCTGTGTCTCTGCCTCTGTCTCCGTGTGTCTTAATCTGTGTCTCTGTTTGTGCGCCTTTGTATCTGTGTCTCTATCGCTCTCTCTGTCTCCGTCTCTGTCTCTGGGTCTCTGTCTCTGTGTCTCTGTCTCTGTGTCTCTATCTCTGTGTCTCTGTCTCTGTCTCTGTCTCTGTGTCTCTGTCTCTGTGTCTCTGTCTCTGTGTCTCTCTCCCTGTGTCTCTGTCTCTGTGCCTCTGTCTCTGTCTCTGTGTCTCTGTCTCTGTGTCTCTGTCTCTGTGTCTCTGTCTCTGTGTCTCCGTCTCTGTGTCTCTGTCTCTGTGTCTCTGTCTCTGTGTCTCTGTCTCTGTGTCTCTGTGTCTGTGTCTCTGTCTCTGTGTCTCTGTCTCTGTGTCTCTGTCTCTGTGTCTCTGTCTCTGTGTCTCTGTCTCTGTGTCTCTGTCTCTGTGTCTCTGTCTCTGTGTCTCTGTCTCTGTGTCTCTGTCTCTGTGTCTCTGTCTCTGTGTCTCTGTCTCTGTGTCTCTGTCTCTGTGTCTGTGTCTCTGTCTCTGTCGCTGTGTCTCTCTCTCTCTGTGTCTATGTCCCTGTGCCTATGTATCTGTGTCTCTGTCTCTGTGACTTTGTCTCTGCGTATCTGTCTCTGTGTCTCTGCCTCTGTGTCTCTGCCTCTGTGTCTCTGTCTCTGTGTCTCTGTCTCTGTGTCTCTGTCTCTGTGTCTCTGTCTCTGTGTCTCTGTCTCTGTGTCTCTGTCCCTGCGTCTCTGTCTCTGCGTCTCTGTCTCTGCGTCTCTGTCTCTGTGCCTCTGTCTCTGTGTCTCTGTCGATGTGTCTAAGTCTCCTTGTCTCTGTCTCTGTGTCTCTGCCTCTGTCCCCGTGTGTCTTAATCTGTGCCTCTGTCTGTGCGCCTGTGTATCTGTGTATCCGTCTCTGTGTCTCTGTCTCTGTGTCTCTGTCTCTGTGTCTCTGTCTCTGTTTCTCTTTCTCTGTGTCTCTGTCTCTGTGTCTCTGTCTCTGTGTCTCTGTCTCTGTGTCTCTGTCTCTGTGTCTCTGTCTCTGTGTCTCTGTCTCTGTGTCTCTGTCTCTGTGTCTCTGTCTCTGTGTCTCTGTCTCTGTGTCTCTGTCTCTGTGTCTCTGTCTCTGTGTCTCTGTCTCTGTGTCTGTGTCTCTGTCTCTGTCGCTGTGTCTCTCTCTCTCTGTGTCTATGTCCCTGTGCCTATGTATCTGTGTCTCTGTCTCTGTGACTTTGTCTCTGCGTATCTGTCTCTGTGTCTCTGCCTCTGTGTCTCTGCCTCTGTGTCTCTGTCTCTGTGTCTCTGTCTCTGTGTCTCTGTCTCTGTGTCTCTGTCTCTGTGTCTCTGTCCCTGCGTCTCTGTCTCTGCGTCTCTGTCTCTGCGTCTCTGTCTCTGTGCCTCTGTCTCTGTGTCTCTGTCGATGTGTCTAAGTCTCCTTGTCTCTGTCTCTGTGTCTCTGCCTCTGTCCCCGTGTGTCTTAATCTGTGCCTCTGTCTGTGCGCCTTTGTATCTGTGTATCCGTCTCTGTGTCTCTGTCTCTGTGTCTCTGTCTCTGTTTCTCTTTCTCTGTGTCTCTGTCTCTGTGTCTCTGTCTCTGTGTCTCTGTCTCTGTCTCTGTCTCTGTCTCTGTCTCTGTCTCTGTCTCTGTCTCTGTCTCTGTCTCTGTCTCTGTCTCTGTCTCTGTCTCTGTCTCTGTCTCTGTCTCTGTCTCTGTCTCTGTCTCTGTCTCTGTCTCTGTCTCTGTCTCTGTGTCTCTGTGTCTCTGTCTCTGTGTCTCTGTCCCTGTGTCTGTGTCTCTGTGTCTGTGTCTCTGTCTCTGTGTCTCTGTCTCTGTGTCTCTGTCTCTGTGTCTCTGTCTCTGTCTCTCTGTCTCTGTGTCTCTGTCTCTGTGTCTCTGTCTCTGTGTCTCTGCCTCTGTGTCTCTGTCTCTGTGTCTCTGTCTCTGTGTCTCTGTCTCTGTGTCTCTGTCTCTGTGTCTCTGTCTCTGTGTCTCTGTCTCTGTGTCTCTGTCTCTGTGTCTCCGTCTCTGTGTCTCTGTCTCTGTGTCTCTGTCTCTGTGTCTCTGTCTCTGTGTCTCTGTCGATGTGTCTCTGTCTCTGTGTCTCTGTCTCTGTGTCTCTGTCTCTGTGTCTCTGTCTCTGTGTCTCTGTCTCTGTCTCTGTCTCTGTCTCTGTCTCTGTGTCTCTGTCTCTGCGTCTCTGTCTCTGTGTCTCTGTCTCTGTGTCTCTGTCTCTGTGCCTCTGTCTCTGTGTCTCTGTCTCTGTGTCTCTGCCTCTGCCTCCGTGTGTCTTAATCTGTGTCTCTGTCTGTGCGCCTATGTATCTGTGTATCCGTCTCTGTGTCTTTGTCTCTGTGTCTCTGTCTCTGTGTCTCCTTCTCTGTGTCTCTGTCTCTGTGTCTCTGTCTCTGTGTCTCTGTCTCTCTGTCTCTGTCTCTGTGTCTCTGTCGATGTGTCTAAGTCTCCTTGTCTCTGTCTCTGTGTGTCTGCCTCTGTCTCCGTGTGTCTTAATCTGTGTCTCTGTCTGTGCGCCTATGTATCTGTGTATCCGTCTCTGTGCCTCCGTCTCTGTGTCTCTGTCTCTGTGTCTCTGTCGATGTGTCTCTGTCTCTGTGTTTCTGTCTCTGTGTCTCTGTCTCTGTGTCTCTGTCTCTGTCTCTGTCTCTGTCTCTGTCTCTGTGTCTCTGTCTCTGCGTCTCTGTCTCTGTGTCTCTGTCTCTGTGTCTCTGTCTCTGTGTCTCTGTCTCTGTGTCTCTGTCTGTGTGTCTCTGTCTCTGTGTCTCTGTCTCTGTGTCTCTTTCTCTGTGTCTCTGTCTCTGTGTCTCTGTCTCTGTGTCTCGGTATCTGTGTCTCTGTCTCTGTGTCTCTGTCGATGTGTCACAGTCTCCTCGTCTCTGTCTCTGGGTCTCTGTCTCTGTGTCTCTGTCTCTGTGTCTCTGTCTCTGTGTCTCTGTCTCTGTCTCTGTCTCTGTGTCTCTGTCTCTGTGTCTCTCTCCCTGTGTCTCTGTCTCTGTGCCTCTGTCTCTGTCTCTGTGTCTCTGTCTCTGTGTCTCTGTCCCTGGGTCTCTGTCTCTGTGTCTCTGTCTCTGTGTCTCCATCTCTGTGTCTCTGTCTCTGTGTCTCTGTCTCTGTGTCTCTGTCTCTGTGTCTCTGTGTCTGTGTCTCTGTCTCTGTGTCTCTGTCTCTGTGTCTCTGTCTCTGTGTCTCTGTCTCTGTGTCTCTGTCTCTGTGTCTCTGTCTCTGTGTCTCTGTCTCTGTGTCTCTGTCTCTGTGTCTCTGTCTCTGTGTCTGTGTCTCTGTCTCTGTCGCTGTGTCTCTCTCTCTCTGTGTCTATGTCCCTGTGCCTATGTATCTGTGTCTCTGTCTCTGTGACTTTGTCTCTGCGTATATGTCTCTGTGTCTCTGCCTCTGTGTCTCTGCCTCTGTGTCTCTGTCTCTGTGTCTCTGTCTCTGTGTCTCTGTCTCTGTGTCTCTGTCTCTGTGTCTGTGTCTCTGTCTCTGTCGCTGTGTCTCTCTCTCTCTGTGTCTATGTCCCTGTGCCTATGTCTCTGTGTCTCTGTCCCTGTGTCTGTGTCTCTGTGTCTGTGTCTCTGTCTCTGTGTCTCTGTCTCTGTGTCTCTGTCTCTGTGTCTCTGTCTCTGTCTCTCTGTCTCTGTGTCTCTGTCTCTGTGTCTCTGTCTCTGTGTCTCTGCCTCTGTGTCTCTGTCTCTGTGTCTCTGTCTCTGTGTCTCTGTCTCTGTGTCTCTGTCTCTGTGTCTCTGTCTCTGTGTCTCTGTCTCTGTGTCTCTGTCTCTGTGTCTCCGTCTCTGTGTCTCTGTCTCTGTGTCTCTGTCTCTGTGTCTCTGTCTCTGTGTCTCTGTCGATGTGTCTCTGTCTCTGTGTCTCTGTCTCTGTGTCTCTGTCTCTGTGTCTCTGTCTCTGTGTCTCTGTCTCTGTCTCTGTCTCTGTCTCTGTCTCTGTGTCTCTGTCTCTGCGTCTCTGTCTCTGTGTCTCTGTCTCTGTGTCTCTGTCTCTGTGCCTCTGTCTCTGTGTCTCTGTCTCTGTGTCTCTGCCTCTGCCTCCGTGTGTCTTAATCTGTGTCTCTGTCTGTGCGCCTATGTATCTGTGTATCCGTCTCTGTGTCTTTGTCTCTGTGTCTCTGTCTCTGTGTCTCCTTCTCTGTGTCTCTGTCTCTGTGTCTCTGTCTCTGTGTCTCTGTCTCTCTGTCTCTGTCTCTGTGTCTCTGTCGATGTGTCTAAGTCTCCTTGTCTCTGTCTCTGTGTGTCTGCCTCTGTCTCCGTGTGTCTTAATCTGTGTCTCTGTCTGTGCGCCTATGTATCTGTGTATCCGTCTCTGTGCCTCCGTCTCTGTGTCTCTGTCTCTGTGTCTCTGTCGATGTGTCTCTGTCTCTGTGTTTCTGTCTCTGTGTCTCTGTCTCTGTGTCTCTGTCTCTGTCTCTGTCTCTGTCTCTGTCTCTGTGTCTCTGTCTCTGCGTCTCTGTCTCTGTGTCTCTGTCTCTGTGTCTCTGTCTCTGTGTCTCTGTCTCTGTGTCTCTGTCTGTGTGTCTCTGTCTCTGTGTCTCTGTCTCTGTGTCTCTTTCTCTGTGTCTCTGTCTCTGTGTCTCTGTCTCTGTGTCTCGGTATCTGTGTCTCTGTCTCTGTGTCTCTGTCGATGTGTCACAGTCTCCTCGTCTCTGTCTCTGGGTCTCTGTCTCTGTGTCTCTGTCTCTGTGTCTCTGTCTCTGTGTCTCTGTCTCTGTCTCTGTCTCTGTGTCTCTGTCTCTGTGTCTCTCTCCCTGTGTCTCTGTCTCTGTGCCTCTGTCTCTGTCTCTGTGTCTCTGTCTCTGTGTCTCTGTCCCTGGGTCTCTGTCTCTGTGTCTCTGTCTCTGTGTCTCCATCTCTGTGTCTCTGTCTCTGTGTCTCTGTCTCTGTGTCTCTGTCTCTGTGTCTCTGTGTCTGTGTCTCTGTCTCTGTGTCTCTGTCTCTGTGTCTCTGTCTCTGTGTCTCTGTCTCTGTGTCTCTGTCTCTGTGTCTCTGTCTCTGTGTCTCTGTCTCTGTGTCTCTGTCTCTGTGTCTCTGTCTCTGTGTCTGTGTCTCTGTCTCTGTCGCTGTGTCTCTCTCTCTCTGTGTCTATGTCCCTGTGCCTATGTATCTGTGTCTCTGTCTCTGTGACTTTGTCTCTGCGTATATGTCTCTGTGTCTCTGCCTCTGTGTCTCTGCCTCTGTGTCTCTGTCTCTGTGTCTCTGTCTCTGTGTCTCAGTCTCTGTGTCTCTGTCTCTGTGTCTCTGTCTCTGTGTCTCTGTCCCTGCGTCTCTGTCTCTGTGTCTCCGTCTCTGTGTCTCTGTCTCTGTGTCTCTGTCTCTGTGTCTCTGTCTCTGTGTCTCTGTCTCTGTGTCTCTGTCTCTGTGTCTCTGTCTCTGTGTCTCTGTCGATGTGTCTCTGTCTCTGTGTTTCTGTCTCTGTGTCTCTGTCTCTGTGTCTCTGTCTCTGTCTCTGTCTCTGTCTCTGTCTCTGTGTCTCTGTCTCTGTGTCTCTGTCTCTGTGTCTCTGTCTCTGTGTCTCTGTCTCTGTCTCTGTCTCTGTCTCTGTCTCTGTCTCTGTCTCTGTCTCTGTCTCTGTGTCTCTGTCTCTGCGTCTCTGTCTCTGTGTCTCTGTCTCTGTGTCTCTGTCTCTGTGTCTCTGTCTCTGTGTCTCTGTCTCTGTGTCTCTGTCGATGTGTCTCTGTCTCTGTGTTTCTGTCTCTGTGTCTCTGTCTCTGTGTCTCTGTCTCTGTCTCTGTCTCTGTCTCTGTCTCTGTGTCTCTGTCTCTGTGTCTCCATCTCTGTGTCTCTGTCTCTGTGTCTCTGTCTCTGTGTCTCTGTCTCTGTGTCTCTGTGTCTGTGTCTCTGTCTCTGTGTCTCTGTCTCTGTGTCTCTGTCTCTGTGTCTCTGTCTCTGTGTCTCTGTCTCTGTGTCTCTGTCTCTGTGTCTCTGTCTCTGTGTCTCTGTCTCTGTGTCTCTGTCTCTGTGTCTGTGTCTCTGTCTCTGTCGCTGTGTCTCTCTCTCTCTGTGTCTATGTCCCTGTGCCTATGTATCTGTGTCTCTGTCTCTGTGACTTTGTCTCTGCGTATATGTCTCTGTGTCTCTGCCTCTGTGTCTCTGCCTCTGTGTCTCTGTCTCTGTGTCTCTGTCTCTGTGTCTCTGTCTCTGTGTCTCTGTCTCTGTGTCTGTGTCTCTGTCTCTGTCGCTGTGTCTCTCTCTCTCTGTGTCTATGTCCCTGTGCCTATGTCTCTGTGTCTCTGTCCCTGTGTCTGTGTCTCTGTGTCTGTGTCTCTGTCTCTGTGTCTCTGTCTCTGTGTCTCTGTCTCTGTGTCTCTGTCTCTGTCTCTCTGTCTCTGTGTCTCTGTCTCTGTGTCTCTGTCTCTGTGTCTCTGCCTCTGTGTCTCTGTCTCTGTGTCTCTGTCTCTGTGTCTCTGTCTCTGTGTCTCTGTCTCTGTGTCTCTGTCTCTGTGTCTCTGTCTCTGTGTCTCTGTCTCTGTGTCTCCGTCTCTGTGTCTCTGTCTCTGTGTCTCTGTCTCTGTGTCTCTGTCTCTGTGTCTCTGTCGATGTGTCTCTGTCTCTGTGTCTCTGTCTCTGTGTCTCTGTCTCTGTGTCTCTGTCTCTGTGTCTCTGTCTCTGTCTCTGTCTCTGTCTCTGTCTCTGTGTCTCTGTCTCTGCGTCTCTGTCTCTGTGTCTCTGTCTCTGTGTCTCTGTCTCTGTGCCTCTGTCTCTGTGTCTCTGTCTCTGTGTCTCTGCCTCTGCCTCCGTGTGTCTTAATCTGTGTCTCTGTCTGTGCGCCTATGTATCTGTGTATCCGTCTCTGTGTCTTTGTCTCTGTGTCTCTGTCTCTGTGTCTCCTTCTCTGTGTCTCTGTCTCTGTGTCTCTGTCTCTGTGTCTCTGTCTCTCTGTCTCTGTCTCTGTGTCTCTGTCGATGTGTCTAAGTCTCCTTGTCTCTGTCTCTGTGTGTCTGCCTCTGTCTCCGTGTGTCTTAATCTGTGTCTCTGTCTGTGCGCCTATGTATCTGTGTATCCGTCTCTGTGCCTCCGTCTCTGTGTCTCTGTCTCTGTGTCTCTGTCGATGTGTCTCTGTCTCTGTGTTTCTGTCTCTGTGTCTCTGTCTCTGTGTCTCTGTCTCTGTCTCTGTCTCTGTCTCTGTCTCTGTGTCTCTGTCTCTGCGTCTCTGTCTCTGTGTCTCTGTCTCTGTGTCTCTGTCTCTGTGTCTCTGTCTCTGTGTCTCTGTCTGTGTGTCTCTGTCTCTGTGTCTCTGTCTCTGTGTCTCTTTCTCTGTGTCTCTGTCTCTGTGTCTCTGTCTCTGTGTCTCGGTATCTGTGTCTCTGTCTCTGTGTCTCTGTCGATGTGTCACAGTCTCCTCGTCTCTGTCTCTGGGTCTCTGTCTCTGTGTCTCTGTCTCTGTGTCTCTGTCTCTGTGTCTCTGTCTCTGTCTCTGTCTCTGTGTCTCTGTCTCTGTGTCTCTCTCCCTGTGTCTCTGTCTCTGTGCCTCTGTCTCTGTCTCTGTGTCTCTGTCTCTGTGTCTCTGTCCCTGGGTCTCTGTCTCTGTGTCTCTGTCTCTGTGTCTCCATCTCTGTGTCTCTGTCTCTGTGTCTCTGTCTCTGTGTCTCTGTCTCTGTGTCTCTGTGTCTGTGTCTCTGTCTCTGTGTCTCTGTCTCTGTGTCTCTGTCTCTGTGTCTCTGTCTCTGTGTCTCTGTCTCTGTGTCTCTGTCTCTGTGTCTCTGTCTCTGTGTCTCTGTCTCTGTGTCTCTGTCTCTGTGTCTGTGTCTCTGTCTCTGTCGCTGTGTCTCTCTCTCTCTGTGTCTATGTCCCTGTGCCTATGTATCTGTGTCTCTGTCTCTGTGACTTTGTCTCTGCGTATATGTCTCTGTGTCTCTGCCTCTGTGTCTCTGCCTCTGTGTCTCTGTCTCTGTGTCTCTGTCTCTGTGTCTCAGTCTCTGTGCCTCTGTCTCTGTGTCTCTGTCTCTGTGTCTCTGCCTCTGTCTCCGTGTGTCTTAATCTGTGTCTCTGTCTGTGCGCCTATGTATCTGTGTATCCGTCTCTGTGTCTTTGTCTCTGTGTCTCTGTCTCTGTGTCTCTTTCTCTGTGTCTCTGTCTCTGTGTCTCTGTCTCTGTGTCTCTGTCTCTGTGTCTCTGTCGATGTGTCTAAGTCTCCTTGTCTCTGTCTCTGTGTCTCTGTCTCTGTGTCTCTGTCTCTGTGTCTCTGTCTCTGTGTCTCCGTCTCTGTGTCTCCGTCTCTGTGTCTCTGTCTCTGTGTCTCTGTCTCTGTGTCTCTGTCTCTGTGTCTCTGTCTCTGTGTCTCTGTCTCTGCGTCTCTGTCTCTGTGTCTCCGTCTCTGTGTCTCTGTCTCTGTGTCCCTGTCGATGTGTCTAAGTCTCCTTGTCTCTGTCTCTGTGTCTCTGCCTCTGTCTCCGTGTGTCTTAATCTGTGTCTCTGTCTGTGCGCCTATGTATTTGTGTATCCGTCTCTGTGTCTCTGTCTCTGTGTCTCTGTCTCTGTGTCTCTGTCTCTGTGTCTCTGTCTCTGTGTCTCTGTCTCTGTGTCTCTGTCTCTGTCTCTGTCTCTGTCTCTGTCTCTGTCTCTGTCTCTGTCTCTGTCTCTGTCTCTGTCTCTGTCTCTGTCTCTGTCTCTGTCTCTGTGTCGCTGTGTCTCTGTCTCTGTGTCTCTGTCTCTGTGTCTCTGTCTCTGTGTCTCTGTCTCTGTGTCTCTGTCTCTGTGTCTCTGTCTCTGTGTCTCTGTCTCTGTGTCTCTGTCTCTGTCTCTCTGTCTCTGTGTATCCGTCTCTGTGTCTCCGTCTCTGTGTCTCTGTCTCTGTGTCTCTGTCTCTGTGTCTCTGTCTCTGTCTCTGTCTCTGTCTCTGTCTCTGTCTCTGTGTCTCTGTCTCTGCGTCTCCGTCTCTGTGTCTCTGTCTCTGTGTCTCTGTCGATGTGTCTAAGTCTCCTTGTCTCTGTCTCTGTGTCTCTGCCTCTGTCTCCGTGTGTCTTAATCTGTGTCTCTGTCTGTGCGCCTATGTATCTGTGTATCCGTCTCTGTGTCTCTGTCTCTGTGTCTCTGTCTCTGTGTCTCTGTCTCTGTGTCCCTGTCGATGTGTCTCTGTCTCTGTGTCTCTGTCTCTGTGTCTCTGTCTCTGTGTCTCTGTCTCTGTGTCTCTGTCTCTGTGTCTCTGTGTCTGTCTCTGTCTCTGTGTCTCTGTCTCTGCGTCTCTGTCTCTGTGTCTCGGTCTCTGTGTCTCTGTCTCTGTGCCTCTGTCTCTGTGTCTCTGTCTCTGTGTCTCTGCCTCTGTCTCCGTGTGTCTTAATCTGTGTCTCTGTCTGTGCGCCTATGTATCTGTGTATCCGTCTCTGTATCTCTGTCTCTGTGTCTCTGTCTCAGTCTCTGTCTCTGTCTCTGTCTCTGTGTCTCTGTCTCTGTCTCTGTCTCTGTGTCTCTGTCTCTGCGTCTCTGTCTCTGTGTCTCTGTCTCTGTGTCTCTGTGTCTCTGTGTCTCTGTCTCTGTGTCTCTGTCTCTGTGTCTCTGTCTCTCTGTCTCTGTCTCGGTGTCTCTGTCCCTGTGTCTCTGTCTCTGTGACTCTGTCTCTGTGTCTCTGTCTCTGTGTCTCTGTCTCTGTGTCTCTGTCTCTGTGTCTCTGTCTCTGTGTCTCTGTCTCTGTGTCTCTGTCTCTGTGTCTCTGTCTCTGTGTCTCTGTCTCTGTCTCTGTCTCTGTCTCTGTCTCTGTCTCTGTCTCTGTCTCTGTCTCTATGTCTCTGCCTCTGTCTCCGTGTGTCTTAATCTGTGTCTCTGTCTGTGCGCCTATGTATCTGTGTATCCGTCTCTGTGTCTGTGCTCTGTGTCTCTGGCTCTGTGTCTCTCTCTCTGTGTCTCTGTCTCTGTGCCTCTGTATCTCTCTCTGTGTCTCTGTCTCTGTGTCTCTGTCTCTGTGTCTCTGTCTCTGGGTCTCTGTCTCTGTGTCTCTGTCTCTGTGTCTCCGTCTCTGTGTCTCTGTCTCTGTGTCTAAGTCTCCATGTCTCTGTCTCTGTGTCTCTGCCTCTGTCTCCGTGTGTCTTAATCTGTGTCTCTGTCTGTGCGCCTTTGTATCTGTGTCTCTATCGCTCTCTCTGTCTCCGTCTCTGTCTCTGTGTCTCTGTCTCTGTGTCTCTGTCTCTGTGTCTCTGTCTCTGTGTCTCTGTCTCTGTGTCTCTGTCTCTGTGCCTCTGTCTCTGTCTCTGTGTCTCTGTCTCTGTGTCTCTCTCCCTGTGTCTCTGTCTCTGTGCCTCTGTCTCTGTCTCTGTGTCTCTGTCTCTGGGTCTCTGTCTCTGTGTCTCTGTCTCTGTGTCTCTGTCTCTGTGTCTCCGTCTCTGTGTCTCTGTCTCTGTGTCTCTGTCTCTGTGTCTCTGTCTCTGTGTCTCTGTGTCTGTGTCTCTGTCTCTGTGTCTCTGTCTCTGTGTCTCTGTCTCTGTGTCTCTGTCTCTGTGTCTCTGTCTCTGTGTCTCTGTCTCTGTGTCTCTGTCTCTGTGTCTCTGTTTCTGTGTCTCTGTCTCTGTGTCTCTGTCGATGTGTCTAAGTCCCCTTGTCTCTGTCTCTGTGTCTCTGCCTCTGTCTCCGTGTGTCTTAATCTGTGTCTCTGTCTGTGCGCCTATGTATCTGTGTATCCGTCTCTGTGTCTCTGTCTCTGTGTCTCTGTCTCTGTGTCTCTCTCTCTGTGTCTCTGTCTCTGTGCCTCTGTATCTCTCTCTGTGTCTCTGTCTCTGTGTCTCTGTCTCTGTGTCTCTGTCTCTGGGTCTCTGTCTCTGTGTCTCTGTCTCTGTGTCTCCGCCTCTGTGTCTCTGTCTCTGTGTCTAAGTCTCCTTGTCTCTGTCTCTGTGTCTCTGCCTCTGTCTCCGTGTGTCTTAATCTGTGTCTCTGTTTGTGCGCCTTTGTATCTGTGTCTCTATCGCTCTCTCTGTCTCCGTCTCTGTCTCTGGGTCTCTGTCTCTGTGTCTCTGTCTCTGTGTCTCTGTCTCTGTGTCTCTGTCTCTGTCTCTGTCTCTGTGTCTCTGTCTCTGTGTCTCTCTCCCTGTGTCTCTGTCTCTGTGCCTCTGTCTCTGTCTCTGTGTCTCTGTCTCTGTGTCTCTGTCTCTGGGTCTCTGTCTCTGTGTCTCGGTCTCTGTGTCTCCGTCTCTGTGTCTCTGTCTCTGTGTCTCTGTCTCTGTGTCTCTGTCTCTGTGTCTCTGTGTCTGTGTCTCTGTCTCTGTGTCTCTGTCTCTGTGTCTCTGTCTCTGTGTCTCTGTCTCTGTGTCTCTGTCTCTGTGTCTCTGTCTCTGTGTCTCTGTCTCTGTGTCTCTGTCTCTGTGTCTCTGTCTCTGTGTCTCTGTCTCTGTGTCTCTGTCTCTGTGTCTCTGTCTCTGTGTCTCTGTCTCTGTGTCTGTGTCTCTGTCTCTGTCGCTGTGTCTCTCTCTCTCTGTGTCTATGTCCCTGTGCCTATGTATCTGTGTCTCTGTCTCTGTGACTTTGTCTCTGCGTATCTGTCTCTGTGTCTCTGCCTCTGTGTCTCTGCCTCTGTGTCTCTGTCTCTGTGTCTCTGTCTCTGTGTCTCTGTCTCTGTGTCTCTGTCTCTGTGTCTCTGTCTCTGTGTCTCTGTCCCTGCGTCTCTGTCTCTGCGTCTCTGTCTCTGCGTCTCTGTCTCTGTGCCTCTGTCTCTGTGTCTCTGTCGATGTGTCTAAGTCTCCTTGTCTCTGTCTCTGTGTCTCTGCCTCTGTCCCCGTGTGTCTTAATCTGTGCCTCTGTCTGTGCGCCTGTGTATCTGTGTATCCGTCTCTGTGTCTCTGTCTCGGTGTCTCTGTCTCTGTGTCTCTGTCTCTGTTTCTCTTTCTCTGTGTCTCTGTCTCTGTGTCTCTGTCTCTGTCTCTGTCTCTGTGTCTCTGTCTCTGGGTCTCTGTCTCTGTGTCTCTGTCTCTGTGTCTCCGCCTCTGTGTCTCTGTCTCTGTGTCTAAGTCTCCTTGTCTCTGTCTCTGTGTCTCTGCCTCTGTCTCCGTGTGTCTTAATCTGTGTCTCTGTCTGTGCGCCTATGTATCTGTGTATCCGTCTCTGTGTCTGTGCTCTGTGTCTCTGGCTCTGTGTCTCTCTCTCTGTGTCTCTGTCTCTGTGCCTCTGTATCTCTCTCTGTGTCTCTGTCTCTGTGTCTCTGTCTCTGTGTCTCTGTCTCTGGGTCTCTGTCTCTGTGTCTCTGTCTCTGTGTCTCCGCCTCTGTGTCTCTGTCTCTGTGTCTAAGTCTCCTTGTCTCTGTCTCTGTGTCTCTGCCTCTGTCTCCGTGTGTCTTAATCTGTGTGTCTGTTTGTGCGCCTTTGTATCTGTGTCTCTATCGCTCTCTCTGTCTCCGTCTCTGTCTCTGGGTCTCTGTCTCTGTGTCTCTGTCTCTGTGTCTCTGTCTCTGTGTCTCTGTCTCTGTCTCTGTCTCTGTGTCTCTGTCTCTGTGTCTCTCTCCCTGTGTCTCTGTCTCTGTGCCTCTGTCTCTGTCTCTGTGTCTCTGTCTCTGTGTCTCTGTCTCTGGGTCTCTGTCTCTGTGTCTCTGTCTCTGTGTCTCCGTCTCTGTGTCTCTGTCTCTGTGTCTCTGTCTCTGTGTCTCTGTCTCTGTGTCTCTGTGTCTGTGTCTCTGTCTCTGTGTCTCTGTCTCTGTGTCTCTGTCTCTGTGTCTCTGTCTCTGTGTCTCTGTCTCTGTGTCTCTGTCTCTGTGTCTCTGTCTCTGTGTCTCTGTCTCTGTGTCTCTGTCTCTGTGTCTCTGTCTCTGTGTCTCTGTCTCTGTGTCTCTGTCTCTGTGTCTCTGTCTCTGTGTCTCTGTCTCTGTGTCTGTGTCTCTGTCTCTGTCGCTGTGTCTCTCTCTCTCTGTGTCTATGTCCCTGTGCCTATGTATCTGTGTCTCTGTCTCTGTGACTTTGTCTCTGCGTATCTGTCTCTGTGTCTCTGCCTCTGTGTCTCTGCCTCTGTGTCTCTGTCTCTGTGTCTCTGTCTCTGTGTCTCTGTCTCTGTGTCTCTGTCTCTGTGTCTCTGTCTCTGTGTCTCTGTCCCTGCGTCTCTGTCTCTGCGTCTCTGTCTCTGCGTCTCTGTCTCTGTGCCTCTGTCTCTGTGTCTCTGTCGATGTGTCTAAGTCTCCTTGTCTCTGTCTCTGTGTCTCTGCCTCTGTCCCCGTGTGTCTTAATCTGTGCCTCTGTCTGTGCGCCTGTGTATCTGTGTATCCGTCTCTGTGTCTCTGTCTCTGTGTCTCTGTCTCTGTGTCTCTGTCTCTGTTTCTCTTTCTCTGTGTCTCTGTCTCTGTGTCTCTGTCTCTGTGTCTCTGTCTCTGTCTCTGTCTCTGTCTCTGTCTCTGTCTCTGTCTCTGTCTCTGTCTCTGTCTCTGTCTCTGTCTCTGTCTCTGTCTCTGTCTCTGTCTCTGTCTCTGTCTCTGTCTCTGTCTCTGTCTCTGTCTCTGTCTCTGTCTCTGTCTCTGTCTCTGTGTCTCTGTGTCTCTGTCTCTGTGTCTCTGTCCCTGTGTCTGTGTCTCTGTGTCTGTGTCTCTGTCTCTGTGTCTCTGTCTCTGTGTCTCTGTCTCTGTGTCTCTGTCTCTGTCTCTCTGTCTCTGTGTCTCTGTCTCTGTGTCTCTGCCTCTGTGTCTCTGTCTCTGTGTCTCTGTCTCTGTGTCTCTGTCTCTGTGTCTCTGTCTCTGTGTCTCCGTCTCTGTGTCTCTGTCTCTGTGTCTCTGTCTCTGTGTCTCTGTCTCTGTGTCTCTGTCGATGTGTCTCTGTCTCTGTGTCTCTGTCTCTGTGTCTCTGTCTCTGTGTCTCTGTCTCTGTGTCTCTGTCTCTGTCTCTGTCTCTGTCTCTGTGTCTCTGTCTCTGCGTCTCTGTCTCTGTGTCTCTGTCTCTGTGTCTCTGTCTCTGTGCCTCTGTCTCTGTGTCTCTGTCTCTGTGTCTCTGCCTCTGCCTCCGTGTGTCTTAATCTGTGTCTCTGTCTGTGCGCCTATGTATCTGTGTATCCGTCTCTGTGTCTTTGTCTCTGTGTCTCTGTCTCTGTGTCTCCTTCTCTGTGTCTCTGTCTCTGTGTCTCTGTCTCTGTGTCTCTGTCTCTCTGTCTCTGTCTCTGTGTCTCTGTCGATGTGTCTAAGTCTCCTTGTCTCTGTCTCTGTGTGTCTGCCTCTGTCTCCGTGTGTCTTAATCTGTGTCTCTGTCTGTGCGCCTATGTATCTGTGTATCCGTCTCTGTGCCTCCGTCTCTGTGTCTCTGTCTCTGTGTCTCTGTCTCTGTGTCTCTGTCGATGTGTCTCTGTCTCTGTGTTTCTGTCTCTGTGTCTCTGTCTCTGTGTCTCTGTCTCTGTCTCTGTCTCTGTCTCTGTCTCTGTGTCTCTGTCTCTGCGTCTCTGTCTCTGTGTCTCTGTCTCTGTGTCTCTGTCTCTGTGTCTCTGTCTCTGTGTCTCTGTCTGTGTGTCTCTGTCTCTGTGTCTCTGTCTCTGTGTCTCTTTCTCTGTGTCTCTGTCTCTGTGTCTCTGTCTCTGTGTCTCGGTATCTGTGTCTCTGTCTCTGTGTCTCTGTCGATGTGCCACAGTCTCCTCGTCTCTGTCTCTGGGTCTCTGTCTCTGTGTCTCTGTCTCTGTGTCTCTGTCTCTGTGTCTCTGTCTCTGTCTCTGTCTCTGTGTCTCTGTCTCTGTGTCTCTCTCCCTGTGTCTCTGTCTCTGTGCCTCTGTCTCTGTCTCTGTGTCTCTGTCTCTGTGTCTCTGTCTCTGGGTCTCTGTCTCTGTGTCTCTGTCTCTGTGTCTCCGTCTCTGTGTCTCTGTCTCTGTGTCTCTGTCTCTGTGTCTCTGTCTCTGTGTCTCTGTGTCTGTGTCTCTGTCTCTGTGTCTCTGTCTCTGTGTCTCTGTCTCTGTGTCTCTGTCTCTGTGTCTCTGTCTCTGTGTCTCTGTCTCTGTGTCTCTGTCTCTGTGTCTCTGTCTCTGTGTCTGTGTCTCTGTCTCTGTCGCTGTGTCTCTCTCTCTCTGTGTCTATGTCCCTGTGCCTATGTATCTGTGTCTCTGTCTCTGTGACTTTGTCTCTGCGTATATGTCTCTGTGTCTCTGCCTCTGTGTCTCTGCCTCTGTGTCTCTGTCTCTGTGTCTCTGTCTCTGTGTCTCAGTCTCTGTGTCTCTGTCTCTGTGTCTCTGTCTCTGTGTCTCTGTCCCTGCGTCTCTGTCTCTGTGTCTCCGTCTCTGTGTCTCTGTCTCTGTGTCTCTGTCTCTGTGTCTCTGTCTCTGTGTCTCTGTCTCTGTGTCTCTGTCTCTGTGTCTCTGTCGATGTGTCTCTGTCTCTGTGTTTCTGTCTCTGTGTCTCTGTCTCTGTGTCTCTGTCTCTGTCTCTGTCTCTGTCTCTGTCTCTGTGTCTCTGTCTCTGTGTCTCTGTCTCTGTGTCTCTGTCTCTGTGTCTCTGTCTCTGTCTCTGTCTCTGTCTCTGTCTCTGTCTCTGTCTCTGTCTCTGTCTCTGTGTCTCTGTCTCTGCGTCTCTGTCTCTGTTTCTCTGTCTCTGTGTCTCTGTCTCTGTGCCTCTGTCTCTGTGTCTCTGTCTCTGTGTCTCTGCCTCTGTCTCCGTGTGTCTTAATCTGTGTCTCTGTCTGTGCGCCTATGTATCTGTGTATCCGTCTCTGTGTCTTTGTCTCTGTGTCTCTGTCTCTGTGTCTCTTTCTCTGTGTCTCTGTCTCTGTGTCTCTGTCTCTGTGTCTCTGTCTCTGTGTCTCTGTCGATGTGTCTAAGTCTCCTTGTCTCTGTCTCTGTGTCTCTGTCTCTGTGTCTCTGTCTCTGTGTCTCTGTCTCTGTGTCTCCGTCTCTGTGTCTCCGTCTCTGTGTCTCTGTCTCTGTGTCTCTGTCTCTGTGTCTCTGTCTCTGTGTCTCTGTCTCTGTGTCTCTGTCTCTGCGTCTCTGTCTCTGTGTCTCCGTCTCTGTGTCTCTGTCTCTGTGTCCCTGTCGATGTGTCTAAGTCTCCTTGTCTCTGTCTCTGTGTCTCTGCCTCTGTCTCCGTGTGTCTTAATCTGTGTCTCTGTCTGTGCGCCTATGTATTTGTGTATCCGTCTCTGTGTCTCTGTCTCTGTGTCTCTGTCTCTGTGTCTCTGTCTCTGTGTCTCTGTCTCTGTGTCTCTGTCTCTGTGTCTCTGTCTCTGTCTCTGTCTCTGTCTCTGTCTCTGTCTCTGTCTCTGTCTCTGTCTCTGTCTCTGTCTCTGTCTCTGTCTCTGTCTCTGTCTCTGTGTCTCTGTCTCTGTGTCTCTGTCTCTGTGTCTCTGTCTCTGTGTCTCTGTCTCTGTGTCTCTGTCTCTGTGTCTCTGTCTCTGTGTCTCTGTCTCTGTCTCTCTGTCTCTGTGTATCCGTCTCTGTGTCTCCGTCTCTGTGTCTCTGTCTCTGTGTCTCTGTCTCTGTGTCTCTGTCTCTGTCTCTGTCTCTGTCTCTGTCTCTGTCTCTGTGTCTCTGTCTCTGCGTCTCCGTCTCTGTGTCTCTGTCTCTGTGTCTCTGTCGATGTGTCTAAGTCTCCTTGTCTCTGTCTCTGTGTCTCTGCCTCTGTCTCCGTGTGTCTTAATCTGTGTCTCTGTCTGTGCGCCTATGTATCTGTGTATCCGTCTCTGTGTCTCTGTCTCTGTGTCTCTGTCTCTGTGTCTCTGTCTCTGTGTCCCTGTCGATGTGTCTCTGTCTCTGTGTCTCTGTCTCTGTGTCTCTGTCTCTGTGTCTCTGTCTCTGTGTCTCTGTCTCTGTGTCTCTGTGTCTGTCTCTGTCTCTGTGTCTCTGTCTCTGCGTCTCTGTCTCTGTGTCTCGGTCTCTGTGTCTCTGTCTCTGTGCCTCTGTCTCTGTGTCTCTGTCTCTGTGTCTCTGCCTCTGTCTCCGTGTGTCTTAATCTGTGTCTCTGTCTGTGCGCCTATGTATCTGTGTATCCGTCTCTGTGTCTTTGTCTCTGTGTCTCTGTCTCTGTGTCTCTTTCTCTGTGTCTCTGTCTCTGTGTCTCTGTCTCTGTGTCTCTGTCTCTGTGTCTCTGTCTCTGTGTCTCTGTCTCTGTGTCTCTGTCTCTGTGTCTCTGTCTCTGTGTCTCTGTCGATGTGTCTAAGTCTCCTTGTCTCTGTCTCTGTGTGTCTGCCTCTGTCTCCGTGTGTCTTAATCTGTGTCTCTGTCTGTGCGCCTATGTTTCTGTGTATACGTCTATGTGTCTGTGCTCTGTGTCTCTGTCTCTGACTCTGTCTCTGTCTCTGTCTCTGTGTCTCTGTCTCTGTGTCTCTCTCTCTGTGTCTCTGTCTCTGTGTCTCTGTCTCTGTGTCTCTGTCTCTGTGTCTCTGTCTCTGTGTCTCTGTGTGTCTGTCTCTGTGTCTCTGTCTCTGTGTCTGTGTCTCTGTCTCTGTCTCTGTGTCTCTCTCTCTCTGTGTCTCTGTCTCTGTCTCTGTGTCTCTCTCTCTCTGTCTCTGTGACTTTGTCTCTGCGTATCTGTCTCTGTGTCTCTGCCTCTGTGTCTGTGTCTCTGTGTCTCTGTCTCTGTGTCTCTGTCTCTGTGTCTCTGTCTCTGTGTCTCTGTCTCTGTGTCTCTGTCTCTGTGTCTCTGTCTCTGTGTCTCTGTCTCTGCGTCTCTGTCCCTGCGTCTCTGTCTCTGTGTCTCTGTCTCTGTGTCTCTGTCTCTTTGTCTCTGTCGATGTGTCTAAGTCTCCTTGTCTCTGTCTCTGTGTCTCTGCCTCTGTCTCCGTGTGTCTTAATCTGTGTCTCTGTCTGTGCGCCTATGTGTCTGTGTATCCGTCTCTGTGTCTCTTTCTCTGTGTCTCTGTCTCTGTGTCTCTGTCTCTGTGTCTCTTTCTCTGTGTCTCTGTCTCTGTGTCTCTGTCTCTGTGTCTCTGTCTCTGTGTCTCTGTCTCTGTCTCTGTCTCTGTCTCTGTCTCTGTCTCTGTCTCTGTCTCTGTCTCTGTCTCTGTCTCTGTCTCTGTGTCTCTGTGTCTCTGTCTCTGTGTCTCTGTCTCTGTGTCTCTGTCTCTGTGTCTCTCTCTCTGTGTCTCTGTCTCTGTGTATCCGTCTCTGTGTCTCCGTCTCTGTGTCTCCGTCTCTGTGTCTCTGTCTCTGTGTCTCTGTCTCTGTGTCTCTGTCTCTGTGTCTCTGTCGATGTGTCTCTGTCTCTGTGTCTCTGTCTCTGTGTCTCTGTCTCTGTGTCTCTGTCTCTGTGTCTCTGTCTCTGTGTCTCTGTCTCTGTGTCTCTGTCTCTGTCTCTGTCTCTGTCTCTGTCTCTGTCTCTGTGTCTCTGTCTCTGCGTCTCTGTCTCTGTGTCTCTGTCTCTGTGTCTCTGTCTCTGTGTCTCTGTCGATGTGTCTAAGTCTCCTTGTCTCTGTCTCTGTGTCTCTGCCTCTGTCTCCGTGTGTCTTAATCTGTGTCTCTGTCTGTGCGCCTATGTATCTGTGTATCCGTCTCTGTGTCTCTGTCTCTGTGTCTCTGTCTCTGTGTCTCTGTCTCTGCGTCTCTGTCTCTGTGTCTCTGTCTCTGTGTCTCTGTCTCTGTGCCTCTGTCTCTGTGTCTCTGTCTCTGTGTCTCTGCCTCTGTCTCCGTGTGTCTTAATCTGTGTCTCTGTCTGTGCGCCTATGTATCTGCGTATCCGTCTCTGTGTCTTTGTCTCTGTGTCTCTGTCTCTGTGTCTCTTTCTCTGTGTCTCTGTCTCTGTGTCTCTGTCTCTGTGTCTCTGTCTCTGTGTCTTTGTCTCTGTGTCTCTGTCTCTGTGTCTCTTTCTCTGTGTCTCTGTCTCTGTGTCTCTGTCTCTGTGTCTCTGTCTCTGTGTCTCTGTCGATGTGTCTAAGTCTCCTTGTCTCTGTCTCTGTGTGTCTGCCTCTGTCTCCGTGTGTCTTAATCTGTGTCTCTGTCTGTGCGCCTATGTATCTGTGTATACGTCTCTGTGTCTGTGCTCTGTGTCTCTGTCTCTGACTCTGTCTCTGTCTCTGTCTCTGTGTCTCCGTCTCTGTGTCTCTGTCTCTGTGTCTCTGTCTCTGTGTCTCTGTCTCTGTGTCTCTGTGCCTGTGTCTCTGTCTCTGTGTCTCTGTCTCTGTGTCTCTGTCTCTGTGTCTCTGTGTCTCTGTCTCTGTGTCTCTGTCTCTGTCTCTGTGTCTCTGTCTCTGTGTCTGTGTCTCTGTCTCTGTCTCTGTGTCTCTCTCTCTCTGTGTCTCTGTCTCTGTCTCTGTGTCTCTGTCTCTGTGTCTCTGTCTCTGTGCCTCTGTCTCTGTGTCTCTGTCTCTGTGTCTCTGCCTCTGTCTCCGTGTGTCTTAATCTGTGTCTCTGTCTGTGCGCCTATGTATCTGTGTATCCGTCTCTGTGTCTTTGTCTCTGTGTCTCTGTCTCTGTGTCTCTTTCTCTGTGTCTCTGTCTCTGTGTCTCTGTCTCTGTGTCTCTGTCTCTGTGTCTCTGTCGATGTGTCTAAGTCTCCTTGTCTCTGTCTCTGTGTGTCTGCCTCTGTCTCCGTGTGTCTTAATCTGTGTCTCTGTCTGTGCGCCTATGTATCCGTGTATACGTCTCTGTGTCTGTGCTCTGTGTCTCTGTCTCCGACTCTGTCTCTGTCTCTGTCTCTGTGTCTCTGTCTCTGTGTCTCTCTCTCTGTGTCTCTGTCTCTGTGCCTCTGTCTCTGTCTCTGTGTCTCTGTCTCTGTGTCTCCGTCTCTGGGTCTCTGTCTCTGTGTCTCTGTCTCTGTGTCTCCGTCTCTGTGTCTCTGTCTCTGTGTCTCTGTCTCTGTGTCTCTGTCTCTGTGTCTCTGTGCCTGTGTCTCTGTCTCTGTGTCTCTGTCTCTGTGTCTCTGTCTCTGTGTCTCTGTGTCTCTGTCTCTGTGTCTCTGTCTCTGTCTCTGTGTCTCTGTCTCTGTGTCTGTGTCTCTGTCTCTGTCTCTGTGTCTCTCTCTCTCTGTGTCTCTGTCTCTGTCTCTGTGTCTCTCTCTCTCTGTCTCTGTGACTTTGTCTCTGCGTATCTGTCTCTGTGTCTCTGCCTCTGTGTCTCTGTCTCTGTGTCTCTTTCTCTGTGTCTCTGTCTCTGTGTCTCTGTCTCTGTGTCTCTGTCTCTGTGTCTCTGTCTCTGTCTCTGTCTCTGTCTCTGTCTCTGTCTCTGTCTCTGTCTCTGTCTCTGTCTCTGTCTCTGTCTCTGTCTCTGTCTCTGTCTCTGTCTCTGTCTCTGTGTCTCTGTCTCTGCGTCTCTGTCTCTGTGTCTCTGTCTCTGTGTTTCTGAGTCTGTGCCTCTGTCTCTGTGTCTCTGTCTCTGTGTCTCTGTCTCTGTGTCTCTGTCTCTGTGTCTCTGTCTCTGTGTCTCTGTCTCTGTGTCTCTGTCTCTGTGTCTCTGTCTCTGTGTCTCTGTCTCTGTGACTTTGTCTCTGCGTATCTGCCTCTGTGTCTCTGTCTCTGTGTCTCTGTCTCTGTGTCTCTGTCTCTGTGTCTCTGTCTCTGTGTCTCTGTCTCTGTGTCTCTGTCTCTGTGTCTCTGTCTCTGTGTGTCTCTCTCTGTGTCTCTGTCTCTGTGCCTCTGTCTCTGTCTCTGTGTCTCTGTCTCTGTGTCTCTGTCTCTGTGTCTCTGTCTCTGTGTCTCTGTCTCTGTCTCTGTGTCTCTGTCTCTGTGTCTCTGTCTCTGTGTCTGTGTCTCTGTCTCTGTCTCTGTGTCTCTCTCTCTCTGTGTCTTTGTCCCTGTGCCTATGTATCTGTGTCTCTGTCTCTGTGACTTTGTCTCTGCGTATCTGCCTCTGTGTCTCTGTCTCTGTGTCTCTGTCTCTGTGTCTCTGTCTCTGTGTCTCTGTGTCTCTGTCTCTGTGTCTCTGTCGATGTGTCTAAGTCTCCTTGTCTCTGTCTCTGTGTCTCTGCCTCTGTCTCCGTGTGTCTTAATCTGTGCCTCTGTCTGTGCGCCTATGTATCTGTGTATCCGTCTCTGTGTCTGTGCTCTGTGTCTCTGTCTCTCTGTCTCTGTCTCTGTGTCTAAGTCTCCTTGTCTCTGTCTCTGTGTCTCTGCCTCTGTCTCCGTGTGTCTTAATCTGTGTCTCTGTCTGTGCGCCAATGTATCTGTGTATCCGTCTCTGTGTCTGTGCTCTGTGTCTCTGTCTCTGACTCTGTCTCTGTCTCTGTCTCTGTGTCTCTGTCTCTGTGTCTCTCTCTCTGTGTCTCTGCCTCTGTGTCTCTGTCTCTGTCTCTGCGTCTCTGTCTCTGTGTCTCTGTCTCTGGGTCTCTGTCTCTGTGTCTCTGTCTCTGTGTCTCCGTCTCTGTGTCTCTGTCTCTGTGTCTCTGTCTCTGTGTCTCTGTCTCTGTATCTCTGTCTCTGTGTCTCTGTGTCTGTGTCTCTGTCTTTGTGTCTCAGTCTCTGTGTCTCTGTCTCTGTGTCTCTGTCTCTGTCTCTGTGTCTCTGTCTCTGTGTCTCTGTCTCTGTGTCTCTGTCTCTGTGTCTCTGTCTTTGTGTCTGTGTCTCTGTCTCTGTCTCTGTGTCTCTCGCTCTCTGTGTCTATGTCCCTGTGCCTATGTATCTGTGTCTCTGTCTCTGTGACTTTGTCTCTGCGTATCTGTCTCTGCCTCTGTGTCTCTGTCTCTGTCTCTGCGTCTCTGTCTCTGTGTCTCTGTCTCTGGGTCTCTGTCTCTGTGTCTCTGTCTCTGTGTCTCCGTCTCTGTGTCTCTGTGTCTGTGTCTCTGTCTTTGTGTCTCAGTCTCTGTGTCTCTGTCTCTGTGTCTCTGTCTCTGTCTCTGTGTCTCTGTCTCTGTGTCTCTGTCTCTGTGTCTCTGTCTCTGTGTCTCTGTCTCTGTGTCTCTGTCTCTGTGTCTCTGTCTCTGTGTCTCTGTCTCTGTGTCTCTGTCTCTGTGTCTGTGTCTCTGTCTCTGTCTCTGTGTCTCTCTCTCTCTGTGTCTATGTCCCTGTGCCTATGTATCTGTGTCTCTGTCTCTGTGACTTTGTCTCTGCGTATCTGTCTCTGTCTCTGTGTCTCTGTGTCTCTCTCTCTCTGTGTCTCTCTCTCTCTGTGTCTCTGTCTTTGTCTCTGTCTCTGTGCCTCTGTCTCTGTGTCTCTGTCTCTGTGTCTCTGTCTCTGTGTCTCTGTCTCTGTGTCTCTGTCTCTGTGTCTCTGTCTCTGTGTCTCTGTCTCTGTGTCTCTGTCTCTGTGTCTCTGTCTCTGTGTCTCTGTCTCTGTGTCTCTGTCTCTGTGTCTCTGTCTCTGTGTCTCTGTCTCTGTGTCTCTGTCTCTGTGTCTCTGTCTCTGTGTCTCTGTCTCTGTGTCTCTGTCTCTGTGTCTCTGTCTCTGTGTCTCTGTCTCTGTGTCTCTGTCTCTGTGTCTCTGTCTCTGTGGCTCTGTCTCTGTGCCTCTGTCTCTGTGTCTCTGTCTCTGTGTCTCTGTCTCTGTGTCTCTGTCTCTGTGTCTCTGTCTCTGTGTCTCTGTCTCTGTGTCTCTGTCTCTGTGTCTCTGTCTCTGTGTCTCTGTGTCTGTGTCTCTGTGTCTGTGTCTCTGTCTCTGTGTCTCTGTCTCTGTGTCTCTGTCTCTGTGTCTCTGTCTCTGTGTCTCTGTCTCTGTGTCTCTGTCTCTGTGTCTCTGTCTCTGTGTCTCTGTGTCTCTGTCTCTGTGTCTCTGTCTCTGTGTCTCTGTCTCTGTGTCTCTGGCTCTGTGACTTTGTCTCTGCGTATCTGTCTCTGTGTCTCTGTCTCTGTGTCTCTCTCTCTGTGTCTCTGTCTCTGTGTCTCTGTCTCTGTGTCTCTGTCTCTGTGTCTCTGTCTCTGTGTCTCTGTCTCTGTGTCTCAGTCTCTGTGTCTCTGTCTCTGTGTCTCTGTCTCTGTGTCTCTGTGTCTCTGTCTCTGTGTCTCTGTCTCTGTGTCTCTGTCTCTGTGACTCTGTCTCTGCGTATCTGTCTCTGTGTCTCTGTCTCTGTGTCTCTGTCTCTGTGTCTCTGTCTCTGTGTCTCTGTCTCTGTGTCTCTGTCTCTGTGTCTCTGTCTCTGTGACTTTGTCTCTGCGTATCTGCCTCTGTGTCTCTGTCTCTGTGTCTCTGTCTCTGTGTCTCTGTCTCTGTGTCTCTGTCTCTGTGTCTCTGTCTCTGTGTCTCTGTGTCTGTGTCTCTGTCTCTGTGTGTCTCTCTCTGTGTCTCTGTCTCTGTGCCTCTGTCTCTGTCTCTGTGTCTCTGTCTCTGTGTCTCTGTCTCTGTGTCTCTGTCTCTGTGTCTCTGTCTCTGTGTCTCTGTCTCTGTGTCTCTGTCTCTGTGTCTGTGTCTCTGTCTCTGTCTCTGTGTCTCTCTCTCTCTGTGTCTTTGTCCCTGTGCCTATGTATCTGTGTCTCTGTCTCTGTGACTTTGTCTCTGCGTATCTGCCTCTGTGTCTCTGTCTCTGTGTCTCTGTCTCTGTGTCTCTGTCTCTGTGTCTCTGTCTCTGTGTCTCTGTCTCTGTGTCTCTGTCTCTGTGTCTCTGTCTCTGTGTCTCTCTCTCTGTGTCTCTGTCTTTGTCTCTGTCTCTGTGCCTCTGTCTCTGTGTCTCTGTCTCTTTGTCTCTGTCTCAGTGTCTCTGTCTCTGTGTCTCTGTCTCTGTGTCTCTGTCTCTGTGTCTCTGTCTCTGTGTCTGTGTCTCTGTGTCTCTGTCTCTGTGTCTCTGTCTCTGCGTCTCTGTCTCTGTGTCTCTGTCTCTGTGTCTCTGTCTCTGTGTCTCTGTCTCTGTGTCTCTGTCTCTGTGTCTCTGTCTCTGTGTCTCTGTCTCTGTGTCTCTGTCTCTGTGTCTCTGTCTCTGTGTCTCTGTCTCTGTGTCTCTGTCGATGTGTCTAAGTCTCCTTGTCTCTGTCTCTGTGTCTCTGCCTCTGTCACCGTGTGTCTTAATCTGTGTCTCTATCTGTGCGCCTATGTATCTGTGTATCCGTCTCTGTGTCTCTGCTCTGTGTCTGTGTCTCTGTGTCTCTGTCTCTGTGTCTCTGTCGATGTGTCTAAGTCTCCTTGTCTCTGTCTCTGTGTCTCTGCCTCTGTCTCCGTGTGTCTTAATCTGTGCCTCTGTCTGTGCGCCTATGTATCTGTGTATCCGTCTCTGTGTCTGTGCTCTGTGTCTCTGTCTCTCTGTCTCTGTCTCTGTGTCTAAGTCTCCTTGTCTCTGTCTCTGTGTCTCTGCCTCTGTCTCCGTGTGTCTTAATCTGTGTCTCTGTCTGTGCGCCAATGTATCTGTGTATCCGTCTCTGTGTCTGTGCTCTGTGTCTCTGTCTCTGACTCTGTCTCTGTCTCTGTCTCTGTGTCTCTGTCTCTGTGTCTCTCTCTCTGTGTCTCTGCCTCTGTGTCTCTGTCTCTGTCTCTGCGTCTCTGTCTCTGTGTCTCTGTCTCTGGGTCTCTGTCTCTGTGTCTCTGTCTCTGTGTCTCCGTCTCTGTGTCTCTGTCTCTGTGTCTCTGTCTCTGTGTCTCTGTCTCTGTATCTCTGTCTCTGTGTCTCTGTGTCTGTGTCTCTGTCTTTGTGTCTCAGTCTCTGTGTCTCTGTCTCTGTGTCTCTGTCTCTGTCTCTGTGTCTCTGTCTCTGTGTCTCTGTCTCTGTGTCTCTGTCTCTGTGTCTCTGTCTCTGTGTCTCTGTCTCTGTGTCTGTGTCTCTGTCTCTGTCTCTGTGTCTCTCTCTCTCTGTGTCTATGTCCCTGTGCCTATGTCTCTGTGTCTCTGTCTCTGTGACTTTGTCTCTGCGTATCTGTCTCTGCCTCTGTGTCTCTGTCTCTGTCTCTGCGTCTCTGTCTCTGTGTCTCTGTCTCTGGGTCTCTGTCTCTGTGTCTCTGTCTCTGTGTCTCCGTCTCTGTGTCTCTGTCTCTGTGTCTCTGTCTCTGTGTCTCTGTCTCTGTATCTCTGTCTCTGTGTCTCTGTGTCTGTGTCTCTGTCTTTGTGTCTCAGTCTCTGTGTCTCTGTCTCTGTGTCTCTGTCTCTGTCTCTGTGTCTCTGTCTCTGTGTCTCTGTCTCTGTGTCTCTGTCTCTGTGTCTCTGTCTCTGTGTCTCTGTCTCTGTGTCTGTGTCTCTGTCTCTGTCTCTGTGTCTCTCTCTCTCTGTGTCTATGTCCCTGTGCCTATGTATCTGTGTCTCTGTCTCTGTGACTTTGTCTCTGCGTATCTGTCTCTGTCTCTGTGTCTCTGTGTCTCTCTCTCTCTGTGTCTCTCTCTCTCTGTGTCTCTGTCTTTGTCTCTGTCTCTGTGCCTCTGTCTCTGTGTCTCTGTCTCTGTGTCTCTGTCTCTGTGTCTCTGTCTCTGTGTCTCTGTCTCTGTGTCTCTGTCTCTGTGTCTCTGTCTCTGTGTCTCTGTCTCTGTGTCTCTGTCTCTGTGTCTCTGTCTCTGTGTCTCTGTCTCTGTGTCTCTGTCTCTGTGTCTCTGTCTCTGTGTCTCTGTCTCTGTGTCTCTGTCTCTGTGTCTCTGTCTCTGTGTCTCTGTCTCTGTGTCTCTGTCTCTGTGTCTCTGTCTCTGTGTCTCTGTCTCTGTGTCTCTGTCTCTGTGTCTCTGTCTCTGTGTCTCTGTCTCTGTGTCTCTGTCTCTGTGTCTCTGTCTCTGTGTCTCTGTCTCTGTGTCTCTGTCTCTGTGTCTCTGTCTCTGTGTCTCTGTCTCTGTGTCTCTGTCTCTGTGTCTCTGTCTCTGTGTCTCTGTCTCTGTGTCTCTGTCTCTGTGTCTCTGTCTCTGTGTCTCTGTGTCTGTGTCTCTGTCTCTGTGTCTCTGTCTCTGTGTCTCTGTCTCTGTGTCTCTGTCTCTGTGTCTCTGTCTCTGTGTCTCTGTCTCTGTGTCTCTGTCTCTGTGTCTCTGTCTCTGTGTCTCTGTCTCTGTGTCTCTGTGTCTCTGTCTCTGTGTCTCTGTCTCTGTGTCTCTGTCTCTGTGTCTCTGTCTCTGTGTCTCTGGCTCTGTGACTTTGTCTCTGCGTATCTGTCTCTGTGTCTCTGTCTCTGTGTCTCTGTCTCTGTGTCTCTGTCTCTGTGTCTCTCTCTCTGTGTCTCTGTCTCTGTGTCTCTGTCTCTGTGTCTCTGTCTCTGTGTCTCTGTCTCTTCGTCTCTGTCTCTGTGTCTCAGTCTCTGTGTCTCTGTCTCTGTGTCTCTGTGTCTCTGTCTCTGCGTATCTGTCTCTGTGTCTCTGTCTCTGTGTCTCTGTCTCTGTGTCTCTGTCTCTGTGTCTCTGTCTCTGTGTGGCTGTCTCTGTGTCTCTGCCTCTGTGTCTCTGTCTCTGTGTCTCTGTCTCTGTGTCTCTGTCTCTGTGTCTCTGTCTCTGTGTCTCTGTCTCTGTGTCTCTGTCTCTGTGTCTCTGTCTCTGTGTCTCTGTCTCTGTGTCTCTGTCTCTGTGTCTCTGTCTCTGTGTCTCTGTCTCTGTGTCTCTGTCTCTGTGTCTCTGTCTCTGTGTCTCTGTCTCTGTGTCTCTGTCTCTGTGTCTCTGTCTCTGTGTCTCTGTCTCTGTGTCTCTGTCTCTGTGTCTCTGTCTCTGTGTCTCTGTCTCTGTGTCTCTGTCTCTGTGTCTCTGTCTCTGTGTCTCTGTCTCTGTGTCTCTGTCTCTGTGTCTCTGTCTCTGTGTCTCTGTCTCTGTGTCTCTGTCTCTGTGTCTCTGTCTCTGTGTCTCTGTCTCTGTGTCTCTGTCTCTGTGCCTCTGTCTCTGTGCCTCTGTCTCTGTGCCTCTGTCTCTGTGCCTCTGTCTCTGTGTCTCTGTCTCTGTGTCTCTGTCTCTGTGTCTCTGTCTCTGTGTCTCTGTCTCTGTGTCTCTGTCTCTGTGTCTCTGTCTCTGTGTCTCTGTCTCTGTGTCTCTGTCTCTGTGTCTCTGTCTCTGTGTCTCTGTCTCTGTGTCTCTGTCTCTGTGTCTCTGTCTCTGTGTCTCTGTCTCTGTGTCTCTGTCTCTGTGTCTCTGTCTCTGTGTCTCTGTCTCTGTGTCTCTGTCTCTGTGTCTCTGTCTCTGTGTCTCTGTCTCTGTGTCTCTGTCTCTGTGTCTCTGTCTCTGTGTCTCTGTCTCTGCGTCTCTGTCTCTGTGTCTAAGTCTCCTTGTCTCTGTCTCTGTGTCTCTGCCTCTGTCTCCGTGTGTCTTAATCTGTGTCTCTGTCTGTGCGCCTATGTATCTGTGTATCCGTCTCTGTGTCTGTGCTCTGTGTCTCTGTCTCTGACTCTGTCCCTGTCTCTGTCTCTGTGTCTCTGTCTCTGTGTCTAAGTCTCCTTGTCTCTGTCTCTGTGTCTCTGCCTCTGTCTCCATGTGTCTTAAACTGTGTCTCTGTCTGTGCGCCTATGTATCTGTGTATCCGTGTCTGTGTCTGTGCTCTGTGTCTCTGTCTCTGACTCTGTCTCTGTCTCTGTCTCTGTGTCTCTGTCTCTGTGTCTCTCTCTCTGTGCCTCTGCCTCTGTGTCTCTGTCTCTGTCTCTGCGTCTCTGTCTCTGTGTCTCTGTCTCTGGGTCTCTGTCTCTGTGTCTCTGTCTCTGTGTCTCCGTCTCTGTGTCTCTGTCTCTGTGTCTCTGTCTCTGTGGCTCTGTCTCTGTGTCTCTGTCTCTGTGTCTCTGTGTCTGTGTCTCTGTCTCTGTGTCTCAGTCTCTGTGTCTCTGTCTCTGTGTCTCTGTCTCTGTGTCTCTGTCTCTGTGTCTCTGTCTCTGTGTCTCTGTCTCTGTGTCTCTGTCTCTGTGTCTCTGTCTCTGTGTCTGTGTCTCTGCCTCTGTCTCTGTGTCTCTCTCTCTCTGTATCTATGTCCCTGTGCCTATGTATCTGTGTCTCTGTCTCTGTGTCTCTCTCTCTGTGTCTCTGTCTTTGTCTCTGTCTCTGTGCCTCTGTCTCTGTGTCTCTGTCTCTGTGTCTCTGTCTCTGTGTCTCTGTCTCTGTGTCTCTGTCTCTGTGTCTCTGTCTCTGTGTCTCTGTCTCTGTGTCTCTGTCTCTGTGTCTCTGTCTCTGTGTCTCTGTCTCTGTGTCTTTGTCTCTGTGTCTCTGTCTCTGTGTCTCTGTCCCTGTGTCTCTGTCTCTGTGTCTCTGTCTCTGTGTCTCTGTCTCTGTGTCTGTGTCTCTGTGTCTCTGTCCCTGTGCCTATGTATCTGTGTCTCTGTCTCTTTGGCTCTGTCTCGGGGTCTCTGTCGATGTGTCTAAGTCTCCTTGTCTCTGTCTCTGTGTCTCTGCCTCTGTCTCCGTGTGTCTTAATCTGTGTCTCTGTCTGTGCGCCTATGTATCTGTGTATCCGTCTCTGTGTCTGTGCTCTGTGTCTCTGTCTCTGTGTCTCTGTCGATGTGCCTAAGTCTCCTTGTCTCTGTCTCTGTGTCTCTGCCTCTGTCTCCGTGTGCCTTAATCAGTGTCTATGTCTGTGCGCCTATGTATCTGTGTATCCGTCTCTGTGTCTGTGCTCTGTGTTTCTGTCTCTGACTCTGTCTCTGTCTCCGTCTCTGTCTCTGTGTCTCTGTCTCTGTGTGTCTCTCTCTGTGTCTCCGTGTCTGTGTCCCTGTCTCTGTCTCTGTGTCTCTGTCTCTGTGTCTCTGTCTCTGGGTCTCTGTCTCTGTGTCTCTGTCTGTGTCTCTCCGTCTCTGTGTCTCTGTCTCTGTGTCTCTGTCTCTGTGTCTCTGTCTCTGTGTCTCTGTGTCTGTGTCTCTGTCTCTGTGTCTCTGTCTCTGTGTCTCTGTCTCTGTGTCTCTGTCTCTGTGTCTCTGTCTCTGTGTCTCTGTCTCTGTGTCTCTGTGTCTCTGTCTCTGTGTCTCTGTCTCTGTGTCTCTGTCTCTGTGTCTCTGTCTCTGTGAATTTGTCTCTGCGTATCTGTCTCTGTGTCTCTGTCTCTGTGTCTCTGTCTCTGTGTCTCTGTCTCTGTGTCTCTGTGTCTGTGTCTCTGTCTCTGTGTCGCTGTCTCTGTGTCTCTGTCTCTGTGTCTCTGTCTCTGTGTCTCTGTCTCTGTGTCTCTGTCTCTGTGTCTCTGTCTCTGTGTCTCTGTGGCTCTGTCTCTGTGTCTCTGTCTCTGTGTCTAACTCTCCTTGTCTCTGTCTCCGTCTCTGTGTCTCTGTCTCTGTGTCTCTGTCTCTGTGTCTCTGTCTCTGTGTCTCTGTCTCTGTGTCTCTGTCTCTGTGTCTCTGTCCCTGTGTCTCTGTCCCTGTGTCCCTGTCTCTGTGTCTCTGTCTCTGTGTCTCCGTCTCTGTGTCTCTGTCTCTGTGTCTCTGTCTCTGTGTCTCTGTCTCTGTATCTCTGTCTCTGTGTCTCTGTGTCTGTGTCTCTGTCTTTGTGTCTCAGTCTCTGTGTCTCTGTCTCTGTGTCTCTGTCTCTGTCTCTGTGTCTCTGTCTCTGTGTCTCT
>CAMAOD020000231.1:42500-155000 GCA_945859595.2 Megachile willughbiella | reverse complement strand
TTGTCTCTGCGTATCTGTCTCTGTGTCTCTGCCTCTGTGTCTCTGTCTCTGTGTCTCTTTCTCTGTGTCTCTGTCTCTGTGTCTCTGTCTCTGTGTCTCTGTCTCTGTGTCTCTGTCTCTGTCTCTGTCTCTGTCTCTGTCTCTGTCTCTGTCTCTGTCTCTGTCTCTGTCTCTGTCTCTGTCTCTGTCTCTGTCTCTGTCTCTGTCTCTGTCTCTGTGTCTCTGTCTCTGCGTCTCTGTCTCTGTGTCTCTGTCTCTGTGTTTCTGAGTCTGTGCCTCTGTCTCTGTGTCTCTGTCTCTGTGTCTCTGTCTCTGTGTCTCTGTCTCTGTGTCTCTGTCTCTGTGTCTCTGTCTCTGTGTCTCTGTCTCTGTGTCTCTGTCTCTGTCTCTGTGTCTCTGTCTCTGTGTCTCTGTCTCTGTGACTTTGTCTCTGCGTATCTGCCTCTGTGTCTCTGTCTCTGTGTCTCTGTCTCTGTGTCTCTGTCTCTGTGTCTCTGTCTCTGTGTCTCTGTCTCTGTGTCTCTGTCTCTGTGTCTCTGTCTCTGTGTGTCTCTCTCTGTGTCTCTGTCTCTGTGCCTCTGTCTCTGTCTCTGTGTCTCTGTCTCTGTGTCTCTGTCTCTGTGTCTCTGTCTCTGTGTCTCTGTCTCTGTGTCTCTGTCTCTGTGTCTCTGTCTCTGTGTCTCTGTCTCTGTGTCTGTGTCTCTGTCTCTGTCTCTGTGTCTCTCTCTCTCTGTGTCTTTGTCCCTGTGCCTATGTATCTGTGTCTCTGTCTCTGTGACTTTGTCTCTGCGTATCTGCCTCTGTGTCTCTGTCTCTGTGTCTCTGTCTCTGTGTCTCTGTCTCTGTGTCTCTGTCTCTGTGTCTCTGTCTCTGTGTCTCTGTCTCTGTGTCTCTGTCTCTGTGTCTCTCTCTCTGTGTCTCTGTCTTTGTCTCTGTCTCTGTGCCTCTGTCTCTGTGTCTCTGTCTCTTTGTCTCTGTCTCAGTGTCTCTGTCTCTGTGTCTCTGTCTCTGTGTCTCTGTCTCTGTGTCTCTGTCTCTGTGTCTGTGTCTCTGTGTCTCTGTCTCTGTGTCTCTGTCTCTGCGTCTCTGTCTCTGTGTCTCTGTCTCTGTGTCTCTGTCTCTGTGTCTCTGTCTCTGTGTCTCTGTCTCTGTGTCTCTGTCTCTGTGTCTCTGTCTCTGTGTCTCTGTCTCTGTGTCTCTGTCTCTGTGTCTCTGTCTCTGTGTCTCTGTCGATGTGTCTAAGTCTCCTTGTCTCTGTCTCTGTGTCTCTGCCTCTGTCCCCGTGTGTCTTAATCTGTGTCTCTATCTGTGCGCCTATGTATCTGTGTATCCGTCTCTGTGTCTCTGCTCTGTGTCTGTGTCTCTGTGTCTCTGTCTCTGTGTCTCTGTCGATGTGTCTAAGTCTCCTTGTCTCTGTCTCTGTGTCTCTGCCTCTGTCTCCGTGTGTCTTAATCTGTGCCTCTGTCTGTGCGCCTATGTATCTGTGTATCCGTCTCTGTGTCTGTGCTCTGTGTCTCTGTCTCTCTGTCTCTGTCTCTGTGTCTAAGTCTCCTTGTCTCTGTCTCTGTGTCTCTGCCTCTGTCTCCGTGTGTCTTAATCTGTGTCTCTGTCTGTGCGCCAATGTATCTGTGTATCCGTCTCTGTGTCTGTGCTCTGTGTCTCTGTCTCTGACTCTGTCTCTGTCTCTGTCTCTGTGTCTCTTTCTCTGTGTCTCTCTCTCTGTGTCTCTGCCTCTGTGTCTCTGTCTCTGTCTCTGCGTCTCTGTCTCTGTGTCTCTGTCTCTGGGTCTCTGTCTCTGTGTCTCTGTCTCTGTGTCTCCGTCTCTGTGTCTCTGTCTCTGTGTCTCTGTCTCTGTGTCTCTGTCTCTGTATCTCTGTCTCTGTGTCTCTGTGTCTGTGTCTCTGTCTTTGTGTCTCAGTCTCTGTGTCTCTGTCTCTGTGTCTCTGTCTCTGTCTCTGTGTCTCTGTCTCTGTGTCTCTGTCTCTGTGTCTCTGTCTCTGTGTCTCTGTCTTTGTGTCTGTGTCTCTGTCTCTGTCTCTGTGTCTCTCGCTCTCTGTGTCTATGTCCCTGTGCCTATGTATCTGTGTCTCTGTCTCTGTGACTTTGTCTCTGCGTATCTGTCTCTGCCTCTGTGTCTCTGTCTCTGTCTCTGCGTCTCTGTCTCTGTGTCTCTGTCTCTGGGTCTCTGTCTCTGTGTCTCTGTCTCTGTGTCTCCGTCTCTGTGTCTCTGTCTCTGTGTCTCTGTCTCTGTGTCTCTGTCTCTGTATCTCTGTCTCTGTGTCTCTGTGTCTGTGTCTCTGTCTTTGTGTCTCAGTCTCTGTGTCTCTGTCTCTGTGTCTCTGTCTCTGTCTCTGTGTCTCTGTCTCTGTGTCTCTGTCTCTGTGTCTCTGTCTCTGTGTCTCTGTCTCTGTGTCTCTGTCTCTGTGTCTCTGTCTCTGTGTCTCTGTCTCTGTGTCTCTGTCTCTGTGTCTCTGTCTCTGTGTCTGTGTCTCTGTCTCTGTCTCTGTGTCTCTCTCTCTCTGTGTCTATGTCCCTGTGCCTATGTATCTGTGTCTCTGTCTCTGTGACTTTGTCTCTGCGTATCTGTCTATGTCTCTGTGTCTCTGTGTCTCTCTCTCTCTGTGTCTCTCTCTCTCTGTGTCTCTGTCTTTGTCTCTGTCTCTGTGCCTCTGTCTCTGTGTTTCTGTCTCTGTGTCTCTGTCTCTGTGTCTCTGTCTCTGTGTCTCTGTCTCTGTGTCTCTGTCTCTGTGTCTCTGTCTCTGTGTCTCTGTCTCTGTGTCTCTGTCTCTGTGTCTCTGTCTCTGTGTCTCTGTCTCTGTGTCTCTGTCTCTGTGTCTCTGTCTCTGTGTCTCTGTCTCTGTGTCTCTGTCTCTGTGTCTCTGTCTCTGTGTCTCTGTCTCTGTGTCTCTGTCTCTGTGTCTCTGTCTCTGTGTCTCTGTCTCTGTGTCTCTGTCTCTGTGTCTCTGTCTCTGTGGCTCTGTCTCTGTGCCTCTGTCTCTGTGTCTCTGTCTCTGTGTCTCTGTCTCTGTGTCTCTGTCTCTGTGTCTCTGTCTCTGTGTCTCTGTCTCTGTGTCTCTGTCTCTGTGTCTCTGTCTCTGTGTCTCTGTCTCTGTGTCTCTGTGTCTGTGTCTCTGTCTCTGTGTCTCTGTCTCTGTGTCTCTGTCTCTGTGTCTCTGTCTCTGTGTCTCTGTCTCTGTGTCTCTGTCTCTGTGTCTCTGTCTCTGTGTCTCTGTCGCTGTGTCTCTGTGTCTCTGTCTCTGTGTCTCTGTCTCTGTGTCTCTGGCTCTGTGACTTTGTCTCTGCGTATCTGTCTCTGTGTCTCTGTCTCTGTGTCTCTGTCTCTGTGTCTCTCTCTCTGTGTCTCTGTCTCTGTGTCTCTGTCTCTGTGTCTCTGTCTCTGTGTCTCTGTCTCTGTGTCTCTGTCTCTGTGTCTCAGTCTCTGTGTCTCTGTCTCTGTGTCTCTGTCTCTGTGTCTCTGTGTCTCTGTCTCTGTGTCTCTGTCTCTGTGTCTCTGTCTCTGTGACTCTGTCTCTGCGTATCTGTCTCTGTGTCTCTGTCTCTGTGTCTCTGTCTCTGTGTCTCTGTCTCTGTGTCTCTGTCTCTGTGTCTCTGTCTCTGTGTCTCTGTCTCTGTGACTTTGTCTCTGCGTATCTGCCTCTGTGTCTCTGTCTCTGTGTCTCTGTCTCTGTGTCTCTGTCTCTGTGTCTCTGTCTCTGTGTCTCTGTCTCTGTGTCTCTGTGTCTGTGTCTCTGTCTCTGTGTGTCTCTCTCTGTGTCTCTGTCTCTGTGCCTCTGTCTCTGTCTCTGTGTCTCTGTCTCTGTGTCTCTGTCTCTGTGTCTCTGTCTCTGTGTCTCTGTCTCTGTGTCTCTGTCTCTGTGTCTCTGTCTCTGTGTCTGTGTCTCTGTCTCTGTCTCTGTGTCTCTCTCTCTCTGTGTCTTTGTCCCTGTGCCTATGTATCTGTGTCTCTGTCTCTGTGACTTTGTCTCTGCGTATCTGCCTCTGTGTCTCTGTCTCTCTGTCTCTGTCTCTGTGTCTAAGTCTCCTTGTCTCTGTCTCTGTGTCTCTGCCTCTGTCTCCGTGTGTCTTAATCTGTGTCTCTGTCTGTGCGCCAATGTATCTGTGTATCCGTCTCGGTGTCTGTGCTCTGTGTCTCTGTCTCTGACTCTGTCTCTGTCTCTGTCTCTGTGTCTCTGTCTCTGTGTCTCTCTCTCTGTGTCTCTGCCTCTGTGTCTCTGTCTCTGTCTCTGCGTCTCTGTCTCTGTGTCTCTGTCTCTGGGTCTCTGTCTCTGTGTCTCTGTCTCTGTGTCTCCGTCTCTGTGTCTCTGTCTCTGTGTCTCTGTCTCTGTGTCTCTGTCTCTGTATCTCTGTCTCTGTGTCTCTGTGTCTGTGTCTCTGTCTTTGTGTCTCAGTCTCTGTGTCTCTGTCTCTGTGTCTCTGTCTCTGTCTCTGTGTCTCTGTCTCTGTGTCTCTGTCTCTGTGTCTCTGTCTCTGTGTCTCTGTCTCTGTGTCTCTGTCTCTGTGTCTGTGTCTCTGTCTCTGTCTCTGTGTCTCTCTCTCTCTGTGTCTATGTCCCTGTGCCTATGTCTCTGTGTCTCTGTCTCTGTGACTTTGTCTCTGCGTATCTGTCTCTGCCTCTGTGTCTCTGTCTCTGTCTCTGCGTCTCTGTCTCTGTGTCTCTGTCTCTGGGTCTCTGTCTCTGTGTCTCTGTCTCTGTGTCTCCGTCTCTGTGTCTCTGTCTCTGTGTCTCTGTCTCTGTGTCTCTGTCTCTGTATCTCTGTCTCTGTGTCTCTGTGTCTGTGTCTCTGTCTTTGTGTCTCAGTCTCTGTGTCTCTGTCTCTGTGTCTCTGTCTCTGTCTCTGTGTCTCTGTCTCTGTGTCTCTGTCTCTGTGTCTCTGTCTCTGTGTCTCTGTCTCTGTGTCTGTGTCTCTGTCTCTGTCTCTGTGTCTCTCTCTCTCTGTGTCTATGTCCCTGTGCCTATGTATCTGTGTCTCTGTCTCTGTGACTTTGTCTCTGCGTATCTGTCTCTGTCTCTGTGTCTCTGTGTCTCTCTCTCTCTGTGTCTCTCTCTCTCTGTGTCTCTGTCTTTGTCTCTGTCTCTGTGCCTCTGTCTCTGTGTCTCTGTCTCTGTGTCTCTGTCTCTGTGTCTCTGTCTCTGTGTCTCTGTCTCTGTGTCTCTGTCTCTGTGTCTCTGTCTCTGTGTCTCTGTCTCTGTGTCTCTGTCTCTGTGTCTCTGTCTCTGTGTCTCTGTCTCTGTGTCTCTGTCTCTGTGTCTCTGTCTCTGTGTCTCTGTCTCTGTGTCTCTGTCTCTGTGTCTCTGTCTCTGTGTCTCTGTCTCTGTGTCTCTGTCTCTGTGTCTCTGTCTCTGTGTCTCTGTCTCTGTGTCTCTGTCTCTGTGTCTCTGTCTCTGTGTCTCTGTCTCTGTGTCTCTGTCTCTGTGTCTCTGTCTCTGTGTCTCTGTCTCTGTGTCTCTGTCTCTGTGTCTCTGTCTCTGTGTCTCTGTCTCTGTGTCTCTGTCTCTGTGTCTCTGTCTCTGTGTCTCTGTCTCTGTGTCTCTGTCTCTGTGTCTCTGTCTCTGTGTCTCTGTCTCTGTGTCTCTGTCTCTGTGTCTCTGTCTCTGTGTCTCTGTCTCTGTGTCTCTGTCTCTGTGTCTCTGTCTCTGTGTCTCTGTCTCTGTGTCTCTGTCTCTGTGTCTCTGTCTCTGTGTCTCTGTCTCTGTGTCTCTGTCTCTGTGTCTCTGTCTCTGTGTCCCTGTCTCTGTGTCTCTGTCTCTGTGTCTCTGTCTCTGTGTCTCTGTGTCTCTGTCTCTGTGTCTCTGTCTCTGTGTCTCTGTCTCTGTGTCTCTGTCTCTGTGTCTCTGGCTCTGTGACTTTGTCTCTGCGTATCTGTCTCTGTGTCTCTGTCTCTGTGTCTCTGTCTCTGTGTCTCTGTCTCTGTGTCTCTCTCTCTGTGTCTCTGTCTCTGTGTCTCTGTCTCTGTGTCTCTGTCTCTGTGTCTCTGTCTCTGTGTCTCTGTCTCTGTGTCTCAGTCTCTGTGTCTCTGTCTCTGTGTCTCTGTGTCTCTGTCTCTGCGTATCTGTCTCTGTGTCTCTGTCTCTGTGTCTCTGTCTCTGTGTCTCTGTCTCTGTGTCTCTGTCTCTGTGTGGCTGTCTCTGTGTCTCTGCCTCTGTGTCTCTGTCTCTGTGTCTCTGTCTCTGTGTCTCTGTCTCTGTGTCTCTGTCTCTGTGTCTCTGTCTCTGTGTCTCTGTCTCTGTGTCTCTGTCTCTGTGTCTCTGTCTCTGTGTCTCTGTCTCTGTGTCTCTGTCTCTGTGTCTCTGTCTCTGTGTCTCTGTCTCTGTGTCTCTGTCTCTGTGTCTCTGTCTCTGTGTCTCTGTCTCTGTGTCTCTGTCTCTGTGTCTCTGTCTCTGTGTCTCTGTCTCTGTGTCTCTGTCTCTGTGTCTCTGTCTCTGTGTCTCTGTCTCTGTGTCTCTGTCTCTGTGTCTCTGTCTCTGTGTCTCTGTCTCTGTGTCTCTGTCTCTGTGTCTCTGTCTCTGTGTCTCTGTCTCTGTGTCTCTGTCTCTGTGTCTCTGTCTCTGTGTCTCTGTCTCTGTGTCTCTGTCTCTGTGTCTCTGTCTCTGTGCCTCTGTCTCTGTGCCTCTGTCTCTGTGCCTCTGTCTCTGTGCCTCTGTCTCTGTGTCTCTGTCTCTGTGTCTCTGTCTCTGTGTCTCTGTCTCTGTGTCTCTGTCTCTGTGTCTCTGTCTCTGTGTCTCTGTCTCTGTGTCTCTGTCTCTGTGTCTCTGTCTCTGTGTCTCTGTCTCTGTGTCTCTGTCTCTGTGTCTCTGTCTCTGTGTCTCTGTCTCTGTGTCTCTGTCTCTGTGTCTCTGTCTCTGTGTCTCTGTCTCTGTGTCTCTGTCTCTGTGTCTCTGTCTCTGTGTCTCTGTCTCTGTGTCTCTGTCTCTGTGTCTCTGTCTCTGTGTCTCTGTCTCTGTGTCTCTGTCTCTGTGTCTCTGTCTCTGTGTCTCTGTCTCTGTGTCTCTGTCTCTGTGTCTCTGTCTCTGCGTCTCTGTCTCTGTGTCTAAGTCTCCTTGTCTCTGTCTCTGTGTCTCTGCCTCTGTCTCCGTGTGTCTTAATCTGTGTCTCTGTCTGTGCGCCTATGTATCTGTGTATCCGTCTCTGTGTCTGTGCTCTGTGTCTCTGTCTCTGACTCTGTCCCTGTCTCTGTCTCTGTGTCTCTGTCTCTGTGTCTAAGTCTCCTTGTCTCTGTCTCTGTGTCTCTGCCTCTGTCTCCATGTGTCTTAAACTGTGTCTCTGTCTGTGCGCCTATGTATCTGTGTATCCGTGTCTGTGTCTGTGCTCTGTGTCTCTGTCTCTGACTCTGTCTCTGTCTCTGTCTCTGTGTCTCTGTCTCTGTGTCTCTCTCTCTGTGCCTCTGCCTCTGTGTCTCTGTCTCTGTCTCTGCGTCTCTGTCTCTGTGTCTCTGTCTCTGGGTCTCTGTCTCTGTGTCTCTGTCTCTGTGTCTCCGTCTCTGTCTCTCTGTCTCTGTGTCTCTGTCTCTGTGGCTCTGTCTCTGTGTCTCTGTCTCTGTGTCTCTGTGTCTGTGTCTCTGTCTCTGTGTCTCAGTCTCTGTGTCTCTGTCTCTGTGTCTCTGTCTCTGTGTCTCTGTCTCTGTGTCTCTGTCTCTGTGTCTCTGTCTCTGTGTCTCTGTCTCTGTGTCTCTGTCTCTGTGTCTCTGTCTCTGTGTCTGTGTCTCTGTGTCTCTGTCCCTGTGCCTATGTATCTGTGTCTCTGTCTCTTTGGCTCTGTCTCGGGGTCTCTGTCGATGTGTCTAAGTCTCCTTGTCTCTGTCTCTGTGTCTCTGCCTCTGTCTCCGTGTGTCTTAATCTGTGTCTCTGTCTGTGCGCCTATGTATCTGTGTATCCGTCTCTGTGTCTGTGCTCTGTGTCTCTGTCTCTGTGTCTCTGTCGATGTGCCTAAGTCTCCTTGTCTCTGTCTCTGTGTCTCTGCCTCTGTCTCCGTGTGCCTTAATCAGTGTCTATGTCTGTGCGCCTATGTATCTGTGTATCCGTCTCTGTGTCTGTGCTCTGTGTTTCTGTCTCTGACTCTGTCTCTGTCTCCGTCTCTGTCTCTGTGTCTCTGTCTCTGTGTGTCTCTCTCTGTGTCTCCGTGTCTGTGTCCCTGTCTCTGTCTCTGTGTCTCTGTCTCTGTGTCTCTGTCTCTGTGTCTCTGTCTCTGGGTCTCTGTCTCTGTGTCTCTGTCTGTGTGTCTCCGTCTCTGTGTCTCTGTCTCTGTGTCTCTGTCTCTGTGTCTCTGTCTCTGTGTCTCTGTGTCTGTGTCTCTGTCTCTGTGTCTCTGTCTCTGTGTCTCTGTCTCTGTGTCTCTGTCTCTGTGTCTCTGTCTCTGTGTCTCTGTCTCTGTGTCTCTGTCTCTGTGTCTCTGTGTCTCTGTCTCTGTGTCTCTGTCTCTGTGTCTCTGTCTCTGTGTCTGTGTCTCTGTCTCTGTCTCTGTGTCTCTCTCTCTCTGTGTCTCTGTCTCTGTCTCTGTGTCTCTCTCTCTCTGTCTCTGTGACTTTGTCTCTGCGTATCTGTCTCTGTGTCTCTGCCTCTGTGTCTCTGTCTCTGTGTCTCTTTCTCTGTGTCTCTGTCTCTGTGTCTCTGTCTCTGTGTCTCTGTCTCTGTGTCTCTGTCTCTGTCTCTGTCTCTGTCTCTGTCTCTGTCTCTGTCTCTGTCTCTGTCTCTGTCTCTGTCTCTGTCTCTGTCTCTGTCTCTGTCTCTGTGTCTCTGTCTCTGCGTCTCTGTCTCTGTGTCTCTGTCTCTGTGTTTCTGAGTCTGTGCCTCTGTCTCTGTGTCTCTGTCTCTGTGTCTCTGTCTCTGTGTCTCTGTCTCTGTGTCTCTGTCTCTGTGTCTCTGTCTCTGTGTCTCTGTCTCTGTGTCTCTGTCTCTGTGTCTCTGTCTCTGTGACTTTGTCTCTGCGTATCTGCCTCTGTGTCTCTGTCTCTGTGTCTCTGTCTCTGTGTCTCTGTCTCTGTGTCTCTGTCTCTGTGTCTCTGTCTCTGTGTCTCTGTCTCTGTGTCTCTGTCTCTGTGTGTCTCTCTCTGTGTCTCTGTCTCTGTGCCTCTGTCTCTGTCTCTGTGTCTCTGTCTCTGTGTCTCTGTCTCTGTGTCTCTGTCTCTGTGTCTCTGTCTCTGTGTCTCTGTCTCTGTGTCTCTGTCTCTGTGTCTGTGTCTCTGTCTCTGTCTCTGTGTCTCTCTCTCTCTGTGTCTTTGTCCCTGTGCCTATGTATCTGTGTCTCTGTCTCTGTGACTTTGTCTCTGCGTATCTGCCTCTGTGTCTCTGTCTCTGTGTCTCTGTCTCTGTGTCTCTGTCTCTGTGTCTCTGTCTCTGTGTCTCTGTCTCTGTGTCTCTGTCTCTGTGTCTCTGTCTCTGTGTCTCTCTCTCTGTGTCTCTGTCTTTGTCTCTGTCTCTGTGCCTCTGTCTCTGTGTCTCTGTCTCTTTGTCTCTGTCTCAGTGTCTCTGTCTCTGTGTCTCTGTCTCTGTGTCTCTGTCTCTGTGTCTCTGTCTCTGTGTCTGTGTCTCTGTGTCTCTGTCTCTGTGTCTCTGTCTCTGCGTCTCTGTCTCTGTGTCTCTGTCTCTGTGTCTCTGTCTCTGTGTCTCTGTCTCTGTGTCTCTGTCTCTGTGTCTCTGTCTCTGTGTCTCTGTCTCTGTGTCTCTGTCTCTGTGTCTCTGTCTCTGTGTCTCTGTCGATGTGTCTAAGTCTCCTTGTCTCTGTCTCTGTGTCTCTGCCTCTGTCCCCGTGTGTCTTAATCTGTGTCTCTATCTGTGCGCCTATGTATCTGTGTATCCGTCTCTGTGTCTCTGCTCTGTGTCTGTGTCTCTGTGTCTCTGTCTCTGTGTCTCTGTCGATGTGTCTAAGTCTCCTTGTCTCTGTCTCTGTGTCTCTGCCTCTGTCTCCGTGTGTCTTAATCTGTGCCTCTGTCTGTGCGCCTATGTATCTGTGTATCCGTCTCTGTGTCTGTGCTCTGTGTCTCTGTCTCTCTGTCTCTGTCTCTGTGTCTAAGTCTCCTTGTCTCTGTCTCTGTGTCTCTGCCTCTGTCTCCGTGAGTCTTAATCTGTGTCTCTGTCTGTGCGCCAATGTATCTGTGTATCCGTCTCTGTGTCTGTGCTCTGTGTCTCTGTCTCTGACTCTGTCTCTGTCTCTGTCTCTGTGTCTCTGTCTCTGTGTCTCTCTCTCTGTGTCTCTGCCTCTGTGTCTCTGTCTCTGTCTCTGTCTCTGTGTCGCTGTGTCTCTGTCTCTGTGTCTCTGTCTCTGTGTCTCTGTCTCTGTGTCTCTGTCTCTGTGTCTCTGTCTCTGTGTCTCTGTCTCTGTGTCTCTGTCTCTGTCTCTCTGTCTCTGTGTATCCGTCTCTGTGTCTCCGTCTCTGTGTCTCTGTCTCTGTGTCTCTGTCTCTGTGTCTCTGTCTCTGTCTCTGTCTCTGTCTCTGTCTCTGTCTCTGTGTCTCTGTCTCTGCGTCTCCGTCTCTGTGTCTCTGTCTCTGTGTCTCTGTCGATGTGTCTAAGTCTCCTTGTCTCTGTCTCTGTGTCTCTGCCTCTGTCTCCGTGTGTCTTAATCTGTGTCTCTGTCTGTGCGCCTATGTATCTGTGTATCCGTCTCTGTGTCTCTGTCTCTGTGTCTCTGTCTCTGTGTCTCTGTCTCTGTGTCCCTGTCGATGTGTCTCTGTCTCTGTGTCTCTGTCTCTGTGTCTCTGTCTCTGTGTCTCTGTCTCTGTGTCTCTGTCTCTGTGTCTCTGTGTCTGTCTCTGTCTCTGTGTCTCTGTCTCTGCGTCTCTGTCTCTGTGTCTCGGTCTCTGTGTCTCTGTCTCTGTGCCTCTGTCTCTGTGTCTCTGTCTCTGTGTCTCTGCCTCTGTCTCCGTGTGTCTTAATCTGTGTCTCTGTCTGTGCGCCTATGTATCTGTGTATCCGTCTCTGTGTCTTTGTCTCTGTGTCTCTGTCTCTGTGTCTCTTTCTCTGTGTCTCTGTCTCTGTGTCTCTGTCTCTGTGTCTCTGTCTCTGTGTCTCTGTCTCTGTGTCTCTGTCTCTGTGTCTCTGTCTCTGTGTCTCTGTCTCTGTGTCTCTGTCTCTGTGTCTCTGTCGATGTGTCTAAGTCTCCTTGTCTCTGTCTCTGTGTGTCTGCCTCTGTCTCCGTGTGTCTTAATCTGTGTCTCTGTCTGTGCGCCTATGTTTCTGTGTATACGTCTATGTGTCTGTGCTCTGTGTCTCTGTCTCTGACTCTGTCTCTGTCTCTGTCTCTGTGTCTCTGTCTCTGTGTCTCTCTCTCTGTGTCTCTGTCTCTGTGCCTCTGTCTCTGTGTCTCTGTCTCTGTGTCTCTGTCTCTGGGTCTCTGGCTCTGTGTCTCTGTCTCTGTGTCTCCGTCTCTGTGTCTCTGTCTCTGTGTCTCTGTCTCTGTGTCTCTGTCTCTGTGTCTCTGTGCCTGTGTCTCTGTCTCTGTGTCTCTGTCTCTGTGTCTCTGTCTCTGTGTCTCTGCCTCTGTCTCCGTGTGTCTTAATCTGTGTCTCTGTCTGTGCGCCTATGTATCTGTGTATCCGTCTCTGTGTCTTTGTCTCTGTGTCTCTGTCTCTGTGTCTCCTTCTCTGTGTCTCTGTCTCTGTGTCTCTGTCTCTGTGTCTCTGTCTCTGTGTCTCTGTCTCTGTGTCTCTGTCGATGTGTCTAAGTCTCCTTGTCTCTGTCTCTGTGTGTCTGCCTCTGTCTCCGTGTGTCTTAATCTGTGTCTCTGTCTGTGCGCCTATGTATCTGTGTATCCGTCTCTGTGTCTCCGTCTCTGTGTCTCCGTCTCTGTGTCTCTGTCTCTGTGTCTCTGTCTCTGTGTCTCTGTCGATGTGTCTCTGTCTCTGTGTTTCTGTCTCTGTATCTCTGTCTCTGTGTCTCTGTCTCAGTCTCTGTCTCTGTCTCTGTCTCTGTGTCTCTGTCTCTGTCTCTGTCTCTGTGTCTCTGTCTCTGCGTCTCTGTCTCTGTGTCTCTGTCTCTGTGTCTCTGTGTCTCTGTGTCTCTGTCTCTGTGTCTCTGTCTCTGTGTCTCTGTCTCTCTGTCTCTGTCTCGGTGTCTCTGTCCCTGTGTCTCTGTCTCTGTGACTCTGTCTCTGTGTCTCTGTCTCTGTGTCTCTGTCTCTGTGTCTCTGTCTCTGTGTCTCTGTCTCTGTGTCTCTGTCTCTGTGTCTCTGTCTCTGTGTCTCTGTCTCTGTGTCTCTGTCTCTGTCTCTGTCTCTGTCTCTGTCTCTGTCTCTGTCTCTGTCTCTATGTCTCTGCCTCTGTCTCCGTGTGTCTTAATCTGTGTCTCTGTCTGTGCGCCTATGTATCTGTGTATCCGTCTCTGTGTCTGTGCTCTGTGTCTCTGGCTCTGTGTCTCTCTCTCTGTGTCTCTGTCTCTGTGCCTCTGTATCTCTCTCTGTGTCTCTGTCTCTGTGTCTCTGTCTCTGTGTCTCTGTCTCTGGGTCTCTGTCTCTGTGTCTCTGTCTCTGTGTCTCCGTCTCTGTGTCTCTGTCTCTGTGTCTAAGTCTCCATGTCTCTGTCTCTGTGTCTCTGCCTCTGTCTCCGTGTGTCTTAATCTGTGTCTCTGTCTGTGCGCCTTTGTATCTGTGTCTCTATCGCTCTCTCTGTCTCCGTCTCTGTCTCTGTGTCTCTGTCTCTGTGTCTCTGTCTCTGTGTCTCTGTCTCTGTGTCTCTGTCTCTGTGTCTCTGTCTCTGTGCCTCTGTCTCTGTCTCTGTGTCTCTGTCTCTGTGTCTCTCTCCCTGTGTCTCTGTCTCTGTGCCTCTGTCTCTGTCTCTGTGTCTCTGTCTCTGGGTCTCTGTCTCTGTGTCTCTGTCTCTGTGTCTCTGTCTCTGTGTCTCCGTCTCTGTGTCTCTGTCTCTGTGTCTCTGTCTCTGTGTCTCTGTCTCTGTGTCTCTGTGTCTGTGTCTCTGTCTCTGTGTCTCTGTCTCTGTGTCTCTGTCACTGTGTCTCTGTCTCTGTGTCTCTGTCTCTGTGTCTCTGTCTCTGTGTCTCTGTCTCTGTGTCTCTGTTTCTGTGTCTCTGTCTCTGTGTCTCTGTCGATGTGTCTAAGTCCCCTTGTCTCTGTCTCTGTGTCTCTGCCTCTGTCTCCGTGTGTCTTAATCTGTGTCTCTGTCTGTGCGCCTATGTATCTGTGTATCCGTCTCTGTGTCTCTGTCTCTGTGTCTCTGTCTCTGTGTCTCTGTCTCTGTGTCTCTTTCTCTCTGTCTCTGTCTCTGTGTCTCTGTCTCTGTGTCTCTGTCTCTGTCTCTGTCTCTGTCACTGTCTCTGTCTCTGTCTCTGTCTCTGTCTCTGTCTCTGTCTCTGTGTCTCTGTGTCTCTGTCTCTGTGTCTCTGTGTCTCTGTCTCTGTGTCTCTGTCTCTGTGTCTCTGTCTCTGTGTCTCTGTCTCTGTGTCTCTGTCTCGGTGTCTCTGTCCCTGTGTCTCTGTCTCTGTGACTCTGTCTCTGTGTCTCTGTCTCTGTGTCTCTGTCTCTGTGTCTCTGTCTCTGTGTCTCTGTCTCTGTGTCTCTGTCTCTGCGTCTCTGTCTCTGTGTCTCTGTCTCTGTGTCTCTGTCTCTGTGTCTCTGTCTCTGTGTCTCTGTCTCTGTGTCTCTGTCTCTGTGTCTCTGTCTCTGTCTCTGTCTCTGTCTCTGTCTCTATGTCTCTGCCTCTGTCTCCGTGTGTCTTAATCTGTGTCTCTGTCTGTGCGCCTATGTATCTGTGTATCCGTCTCTGTGTCTGTGCTCTGTGTCTCTGGCTCTGTGTCTCTCTCTCTGTGTCTCTGTCTCTGTGCCTCTGTATCTCTCTCTGTGTCTCTGTCTCTGTGTCTCTGTCTCTGTGTCTCTGTCTCTGGGTCTCTGTCTCTGTGTCTCTGTCTCTGTGTCTCCGCCTCTGTGTCTCTGTCTCTGTGTCTAAGTCTCCTTGTCTCTGTCTCTGTGTCTCTGCCTCTGTCTCCGTGTGTCTTAATCTGTGTCTCTGTCTGTGCGCCTTTGTATCTGTGTCTCTATCGCTCTCTCTGTCTCCGTCTCTGTCTCTGTGTCTCTTTCTCTCTGTCTCTGTCTCTGTGTCTCTGTCTCTGTGTCTCTGTCTCTGTCTCTGTCTCTGTCACTGTCTCTGTCTCTGTCTCTGTCTCTGTCTCTGTCTCTGTCTCTGTGTCTCTGTGTCTCTGTCTCTGTGTCTCTGTGTCTCTGTCTCTGTGTCTCTGTCTCTGTGTCTCTGTCTCTGTGTCTCTGTCTCTGTGTCTCTGTCTCGGTGTCTCTGTCTCTGTGTCTCTGTCTCAGTCTCTGTCTCTGTCTCTGTCTCTGTGTCTCTGTCTCTGTCTCTGTCTCTGTGTCTCTGTCTCTGCGTCTCTGTCTCTGTGTCTCTGTCTCTGTGTCTCTGTGTCTCTGTGTCTCTGTCTCTGTGTCTCTGTCTCTGTGTCTCTGTCTCTCTGTCTCTGTCTCGGTGTCTCTGTCCCTGTGTCTCTGTCTCTGTGACTCTGTCTCTGTGTCTCTGTCTCTGTGTCTCTGTCTCTGTGTCTCTGTCTCTGTGTCTCTGTCTCTGTGTCTCTGTCTCTGTGTCTCTGTCTCTGTGTCTCTGTCTCTGTGTCTCTGTCTCTGTCTCTGTCTCTGTCTCTGTCTCTGTCTCTGTCTCTGTCTCTATGTCTCTGCCTCTGTCTCCGTGTGTCTTAATCTGTGTCTCTGTCTGTGCGCCTATGTATCTGTGTATCCGTCTCTGTGTCTGTGCTCTGTGTCTCTGGCTCTGTGTCTCTCTCTCTGTGTCTCTGTCTCTGTGCCTCTGTATCTCTCTCTGTGTCTCTGTCTCTGTGTCTCTGTCTCTGTGTCTCTGTCTCTGGGTCTCTGTCTCTGTGTCTCTGTCTCTGTGTCTCCGTCTCTGTGTCTCTGTCTCTGTGTCTAAGTCTCCATGTCTCTGTCTCTGTGTCTCTGCCTCTGTCTCCGTGTGTCTTAATCTGTGTCTCTGTCTGTGCGCCTTTGTATCTGTGTCTCTATCGCTCTCTCTGTCTCCGTCTCTGTCTCTGTGTCTCTGTCTCTGTGTCTCTGTCTCTGTGTCTCTGTCTCTGTGTCTCTGTCTCTGTGTCTCTGTCTCTGTGCCTCTGTCTCTGTCTCTGTGTCTCTGTCTCTGTGTCTCTCTCCCTGTGTCTCTGTCTCTGTGCCTCTGTCTCTGTCTCTGTGTCTCTGTCTCTGGGTCTCTGTCTCTGTGTCTCTGTCTCTGTGTCTCTGTCTCTGTGTCTCCGTCTCTGTGTCTCTGTCTCTGTGTCTCTGTCTCTGTGTCTCTGTCTCTGTGTCTCTGTGTCTGTGTCTCTGTCTCTGTGTCTCTGTCTCTGTGTCTCTGTCTCTGTGTCTCTGTCTCTGTGTCTCTGTCTCTGTGTCTCTGTCTCTGTGTCTCTGTCTCTGTGTCTCTGTTTCTGTGTCTCTGTCTCTGTGTCTCTGTCGATGTGTCTAAGTCCCCTTGTCTCTGTCTCTGTGTCTCTGCCTCTGTCTCCGTGTGTCTTAATCTGTGTCTCTGTCTGTGCGCCTATGTATCTGTGTATCCGTCTCTGTGTCTCTGTCTCTGTGTCTCTGTCTCTGTGTCTCTGTCTCTGTGTCTCTTTCTCTCTGTCTCTGTCTCTGTGTCTCTGTCTCTGTGTCTCTGTCTCTGTCTCTGTCTCTGTCACTGTCTCTGTCTCTGTCTCTGTCTCTGTCTCTGTCTCTGTCTCTGTGTCTCTGTGTCTCTGTCTCTGTGTCTCTGTGTCTCTGTCTCTGTGTCTCTGTCTCTGTGTCTCTGTCTCTGTGTCTCTGTCTCTGTGTCTCTGTCTCGGTGTCTCTGTCCCTGTGTCTCTGTCTCTGTGACTCTGTCTCTGTGTCTCTGTCTCTGTGTCTCTGTCTCTGTGTCTCTGTCTCTGTGTCTCTGTCTCTGTGTCTCTGTCTCTGCGTCTCTGTCGCTGTGTCTCTGTCTCTGTGTCTCTGTCTCTGTGTCTCTGTCTCTGTGTCTCTGTCTCTGTCTCTGTCTCTGTCTCTGTCTCTATGTCTCTGCCTCTGTCTCCGTGTGTCTTAATCTGTGTCTCTGTCTGTGCGCCTATGTATCTGTGTATCCGTCTCTGTGTCTGTGCTCTGTGTCTCTGGCTCTGTGTCTCTCTCTCTGTGTCTCTGTCTCTGTGCCTCTGTATCTCTCTCTGTGTCTCTGTCTCTGTGTCTCTGTCTCTGTGTCTCTGTCTCTGGGTCTCTGTCTCTGTGTCTCTGTCTCTGTGTCTCCGCCTCTGTGTCTCTGTCTCTGTGTCTAAGTCTCCTTGTCTCTGTCTCTGTGTCTCTGCCTCTGTCTCCGTGTGTCTTAATCTGTGTCTCTGTTTGTGCGCCTTTGTATCTGTGTCTCTATCGCTCTCTCTGTCTCCGTCTCTGTCTCTGGGTCTCTGTCTCTGTGTCTCTGTCTCTGTGTCTCTGTCTCTGTGTCTCTGTCTCTGTCTCTGTCTCTGTGTCTCTGTCTCTGTGTCTCTCTCCCTGTGTCTCTGTCTCTGTGCCTCTGTCTCTGTCTCTGTGTCTCTGTCTCTGTGTCTCTGTCTCTGGGTCTCTGTCTCTGTGTCTCGGTCTCTGTGTCTCCGTCTCTGTGTCTCTGTCTCTGTGTCTCTGTCTCTGTGTCTCTGTCTCTGTGTCTCTGTGTCTGTGTCTCTGTCTCTGTGTCTCTGTCTCTGTGTCTCTGTCTCTGTGTCTCTGTCTCTGTGTCTCTGTCTCTGTGTCTCTGTCTCTGTGTCTCTGTCTCTGTGTCTCTGTCTCTGTGTCTCTGTCTCTGTGTCTCTGTCTCTGTGTCTCTGTCTCTGTGTCTCTGTCTCTGTGTCTGTGTCTCTGTCTCTGTCGCTGTGTCTCTCTCTCTCTGTGTCTATGTCCCTGTGCCTATGTATCTGTGTCTCTGTCTCTGTGACTTTGTCTCTGCGTATCTGTCTCTGTGTCTCTGCCTCTGTGTCTCTGCCTCTGTGTCTCTGTCTCTGTGTCTCTGTCTCTGTGTCTCTGTCTCTGTGTCTCTGTCTCTGTGTCTCTGTCTCTGTGTCTCTGTCCCTGCGTCTCTGTCTCTGCGTCTCTGTCTCTGCGTCTCTGTCTCTGTGCCTCTGTCTCTGTGTCTCTGTCGATGTGTCTAAGTCTCCTTGTCTCTGTCTCTGTGTCTCTGCCTCTGTCCCCGTGTGTCTTAATCTGTGCCTCTGTCTGTGCGCCTGTGTATCTGTGTATCCGTCTCTGTGTCTCTGTCTCGGTGTCTCTGTCTCTGTGTCTCTGTCTCTGTTTCTCTTTCTCTGTGTCTCTGTCTCTGTGTCTCTGTCTCTGTCTCTGTCTCTGTGTCTCTGTCTCTGGGTCTCTGTCTCTGTGTCTCTGTCTCTGTGTCTCCGCCTCTGTGTCTCTGTCTCTGTGTCTAAGTCTCCTTGTCTCTGTCTCTGTGTCTCTGCCTCTGTCTCCGTGTGTCTTAATCTGTGTCTCTGTCTGTGCGCCTATGTATCTGTGTATCCGTCTCTGTGTCTGTGCTCTGTGTCTCTGGCTCTGTGTCTCTCTCTCTGTGTCTCTGTCTCTGTGCCTCTGTATCTCTCTCTGTGTCTCTGTCTCTGTGTCTCTGTCTCTGTGTCTCTGTCTCTGGGTCTCTGTCTCTGTGTCTCTGTCTCTGTGTCTAAGTCTCCTTGTCTCTGTCTCTGTGTCTCTGCCTCTGTCTCCGTGTGTCTTAATCTGTGTGTCTGTTTGTGCGCCTTTGTATCTGTGTCTCTATCGCTCTCTCTGTCTCCGTCTCTGTCTCTGGGTCTCTGTCTCTGTGTCTCTGTCTCTGTGTCTCTGTCTCTGTGTCTCTGTCTCTGTCTCTGTCTCTGTGTCTCTGTCTCTGTGTCTCTCTCCCTGTGTCTCTGTCTCTGTGCCTCTGTCTCTGTCTCTGTGTCTCTGTCTCTGTGTCTCTGTCTCTGGGTCTCTGTCTCTGTGTCTCTGTCTCTGTGTCTCCGTCTCTGTGTCTCTGTCTCTGTGTCTCTGTCTCTGTGTCTCTGTCTCTGTGTCTCTGTGTCTGTGTCTCTGTCTCTGTGTCTCTGTCTCTGTGTCTCTGTCTCTGTGTCTCTGTCTCTGTGTCTCTGTCTCTGTGTCTCTGTCTCTGTGTCTCTGTCTCTGTGTCTCTGTCTCTGTGTCTCTGTCTCTGTGTCTCTGTCTCTGTGTCTCTGTCTCTGTGTCTCTGTCTCTGTGTCTGTGTCTCTGTCTCTGTCGCTGTGTCTCTCTCTCTCTGTGTCTATGTCCCTGTGCCTATGTATCTGTGTCTCTGTCTCTGTGACTTTGTCTCTGCGTATCTGTCTCTGTGTCTCTGCCTCTGTGTCTCTGCCTCTGTGTCTCTGTCTCTGTGTCTCTGTCTCTGTGTCTCTGTCTCTGTGTCTCTGTCTCTGTGTCTCTGTCTCTGTGTCTCTGTCCCTGCGTCTCTGTCTCTGCGTCTCTGTCTCTGCGTCTCTGTCTCTGTGCCTCTGTCTCTGTGTCTCTGTCGATGTGTCTAAGTCTCCTTGTCTCTGTCTCTGTGTCTCTGCCTCTGTCCCCGTGTGTCTTAATCTGTGCCTCTGTCTGTGCGCCTGTGTATCTGTGTATCCGTCTCTGTGTCTCTGTCTCTGTGTCTCTGTCTCTGTGTCTCTGTCTCTGTTTCTCTTTCTCTGTGTCTCTGTCTCTGTGTCTCTGTCTCTGTGTCTCTGTCTCTGTCTCTGTCTCTGTCTCTGTCTCTGTCTCTGTCTCTGTCTCTGTCTCTGTCTCTGTCTCTGTCTCTGTCTCTGTCTCTGTCTCTGTCTCTGTCTCTGTCTCTGTCTCTGTCTCTGTCTCTGTCTCTGTCTCTGTCTCTGTCTCTGTCTCTGTGTCTCTGTGTCTCTGTCTCTGTGTCTCTGTCCCTGTGTCTGTGTCTCTGTGTCTGTGTCTCTGTCTCTGTGTCTCTGTCCCTGTGTCTCTGTCTCTGTGTCTCTGTCTCTGTCTCTCTGTCTCTGTGTCTCTGTCTCTGTGTCTCTGTCTCTGTGTCTCTGCCTCTGTGTCTCTGTCTCTGTGTCTCTGTCTCTGTGTCTCTGTCTCTGTGTCTCTGTCTCTGTGTCTCCGTCTCTGTGTCTCTGTCTCTGTGTCTCTGTCTCTGTGTCTCTGTCTCTGTGTCTCTGTCTCTGTGTCTCTGTCGATGTGTCTCTGTCTCTGTGTCTCTGTCTCTGTGTCTCTGTCTCTGTGTCTCTGTCTCTGTGTCTCTGTCTCTGTCTCTGTCTCTGTCTCTGTGTCTCTGTCTCTGCGTCTCTGTCTCTGTGTCTCTGTCTCTGTGTCTCTGTCTCTGTGCCTCTGTCTCTGTGTCTCTGTCTCTGTGTCTCTGCCTCTGCCTCCGTGTGTCTTAATCTGTGTCTCTGTCTGTGCGCCTATGTATCTGTGTATCCGTCTCTGTGTCTTTGTCTCTGTGTCTCTGTCTCTGTGTCTCCTTCTCTGTGTCTCTGTCTCTGTGTCTCTGTCTCTGTGTCTCTGTCTCTCTGTCTCTGTCTCTGTGTCTCTGTCGATGTGTCTAAGTCTCCTTGTCTCTGTCTCTGTGTGTCTGCCTCTGTCTCCGTGTGTCTTAATCTGTGTCTCTGTCTGTGCGCCTATGTATCTGTGTATCCGTCTCTGTGCCTCCGTCTCTGTGTCTCTGTCTCTGTGTCTCTGTCTCTGTGTCTCTGTCGATGTGTCTCTGTCTCTGTGTTTCTGTCTCTGTGTCTCTGTCTCTGTGTCTCTGTCTCTGTCTCTGTCTCTGTCTCTGTCTCTGTCTCTGTGTCTCTGTCTCTGCGTCTCTGTCTCTGTGTCTCTGTCTCTGTGTCTCTGTCTCTGTGTCTCTGTCTCTGTGTCTCTGTCTGTGTGTCTCTGTCTCTGTGTCTCTGTCTCTGTGTCTCTTTCTCTGTGTCTCTGTCTCTGTGTCTCTGTCTCTGTGTCTCGGTATCTGTGTCTCTGTCTCTGTGTCTCTGTCGATGTGCCACAGTCTCCTCGTCTCTGTCTCTGGGTCTCTGTCTCTGTGTCTCTGTCTCTGTGTCTCTGTCTCTGTGTCTCTGTCTCTGTCTCTGTCTCTGTGTCTCTGTCTCTGTGTCTCTCTCCCTGTGTCTCTGTCTCTGTGCCTCTGTCTCTGTCTCTGTGTCTCTGTCTCTGTGTCTCTGTCTCTGGGTCTCTGTCTCTGTGTCTCTGTCTCTGTGTCTCCGTCTCTGTGTCTCTGTCTCTGTGTCTCTGTCTCTGTGTCTCTGTCTCTGTGTCTCTGTGTCTGTGTCTCTGTCTCTGTGTCTCTGTCTCTGTGTCTCTGTCTCTGTGTCTCTGTCTCTGTGTCTCTGTCTCTGTGTCTCTGTCTCTGTGTCTCTGTCTCTGTGTCTCTGTCTCTGTGTCTGTGTCTCTGTCTCTGTCGCTGTGTCTCTCTCTCTCTGTGTCTATGTCCCTGTGCCTATGTATCTGTGTCTCTGTCTCTGTGACTTTGTCTCTGCGTATATGTCTCTGTGTCTCTGCCTCTGTGTCTCTGCCTCTGTGTCTCTGTCTCTGTGTCTCTGTCTCTGTGTCTCAGTCTCTGTGTCTCTGTCTCTGTGTCTCTGTCTCTGTGTCTCTGTCCCTGCGTCTCTGTCTCTGTGTCTCCGTCTCTGTGTCTCTGTCTCTGTGTCTCTGTCTCTGTGTCTCTGTCTCTGTGTCTCTGTCTCTGTGTCTCTGTCTCTGTGTCTCTGTCGATGTGTCTCTGTCTCTGTGTTTCTGTCTCTGTGTCTCTGTCTCTGTGTCTCTGTCTCTGTCTCTGTCTCTGTCTCTGTCTCTGTGTCTCTGTCTCTGTGTCTCTGTCTCTGTGTCTCTGTCTCTGTGTCTCTGTCTCTGTCTCTGTCTCTGTCTCTGTCTCTGTCTCTGTCTCTGTCTCTGTCTCTGTGTCTCTGTCTCTGCGTCTCTGTCTCTGTTTCTCTGTCTCTGTGTCTCTGTCTCTGTGCCTCTGTCTCTGTGTCTCTGTCTCTGTGTCTCTGCCTCTGTCTCCGTGCGTCTTAATCTGTGTCTCTGTCTGTGCGCCTATGTATCTGTGTATCCGTCTCTGTGTCTTTGTCTCTGTGTCTCTGTCTCTGTGTCTCTTTCTCTGTGTCTCTGTCTCTGTGTCTCTGTCTCTGTGTCTCTGTCTCTGTGTCTCTGTCGATGTGTCTAAGTCTCCTTGTCTCTGTCTCTGTGTCTCTGTCTCTGTGTCTCTGTCTCTGTGTCTCTGTCTCTGTGTCTCCGTCTCTGTGTCTCCGTCTCTGTGTCTCTGGCTCTGTGTCTCTGTCTCTGTGTCTCTGTCTCTGTGTCTCTGTCTCTGTGTCTCTGTCTCTGCGTCTCTGTCTCTGTGTCTCCGTCTCTGTGTCTCTGTCTCTGTGTCCCTGTCGATGTGTCTAAGTCTCCTTGTCTCTGTCTCTGTGTCTCTGCCTCTGTCTCCGTGTGTCTTAATCTGTGTCTCTGTCTGTGCGCCTATGTATTTGTGTATCCGTCTCTGTGTCTCTGTCTCTGTGTCTCTGTCTCTGTGTCTCTGTCTCTGTGTCTCTGTCTCTGTGTCTCTGTCTCTGTGTCTCTGTCTCTGTCTCTGTCTCTGTCTCTGTCTCTGTCTCTGTCTCTGTCTCTGTCTCTGTCTCTGTCTCTGTCTCTGTCTCTGTCTCTGTCTCTGTGTCGCTGTGTCTCTGTCTCTGTGTCTCTGTCTCTGTGTCTCTGTCTCTGTGTCTCTGTCTCTGTGTCTCTGTCTCTGTGTCTCTGTCTCTGTGTCTCTGTCTCTGTCTCTCTGTCTCTGTGTATCCGTCTCTGTGTCTCCGTCTCTGTGTCTCTGTCTCTGTGTCTCTGTCTCTGTGTCTCTGTCTCTGTCTCTGTCTCTGTCTCTGTCTCTGTCTCTGTGTCTCTGTCTCTGCGTCTCCGTCTCTGTGTCTCTGTCTCTGTGTCTCTGTCGATGTGTCTAAGTCTCCTTGTCTCTGTCTCTGTGTCTCTGCCTCTGTCTCCGTGTGTCTTAATCTGTGTCTCTGTCTGTGCGCCTATGTATCTGTGTATCCGTCTCTGTGTCTCTGTCTCTGTGTCTCTGTCTCTGTGTCTCTGTCTCTGTGTCCCTGTCGATGTGTCTCTGTCTCTGTGTCTCGGTCTCTGTGTCTCTGTCTCTGTGCCTCTGTCTCTGTGTCTCTGTCTCTGTGTCTCTGCCTCTGTCTCCGTGTGTCTTAATCTGTGTCTCTGTCTGTGCGCCTATGTATCTGTGTATCCGTCTCTGTGTCTTTGTCTCTGTGTCTCTGTCTCTGTGTCTCTTTCTCTGTGTCTCTGTCTCTGTGTCTCTGTCTCTGTGTCTCTGTCTCTGTGTCTCTGTCTCTGTGTCTCTGTCTCTGTGTCTCTGTCTCTGTGTCTCTGTCTCTGTGTCTCTGTCGATGTGTCTAAGTCTCCTTGTCTCTGTCTCTGTGTGTCTGCCTCTGTCTCCGTGTGTCTTAATCTGTGTCTCTGTCTGTGCGCCTATGTTTCTGTGTATACGTCTATGTGTCTGTGCTCTGTGTCTCTGTCTCTGACTCTGTCTCTGTCTCTGTCTCTGTGTCTCTGTCTCTGTGTCTCTCTCTCTGTGTCTCTGTCTCTGTGTCTCTGTCTCTGTGTCTCTGTCTCTGTGTCTCTGTCTCTGTGTCTCTGTGTGTCTGTCTCTGTGTCTCTGTCTCTGTGTCTGTGTCTCTGTCTCTGTCTCTGTCTCTGTGTCTCTCTCTCTCTGTGTCTCTGTCTCTGTCTCTGTGTCTCTCTCTCTCTGTCTCTGTGACTTTGTCTCTGCGTATCTGTCTCTGTGTCTCTGCCTCTGTGTCTGTGTCTCTGTGTCTCTGTCTCTGTGTCTCTGTCTCTGTGTCTCTGTCTCTGTGTCTCTGTCTCTGTGTCTCTGTCTCTGTGTCTCTGTCTCTGTGTCTCTGTCTCTGCGTCTCTGTCCCTGCGTCTCTGTCTCTGTGTCTCTGTCTCTGTGTCTCTGTCTCTTTGTCTCTGTCGATGTGTCTAAGTCTCCTTGTCTCTGTCTCTGTGTCTCTGCCTCTGTCTCCGTGTGTCTTAATCTGTGTCTCTGTCTGTGCGCCTATGTGTCTGTGTATCCGTCTCTGTGTCTCTTTCTCTGTGTCTCTGTCTCTGTGTCTCTGTCTCTGTGTCTCAGTCTCTGTGTCTCTGTCTCTGTGTCTCTGTCTCTGTGTCTCTGTCCCTGCGTCTCTGTCTCTGTGTCTCCGTCTCTGTGTCTCTGTCTCTGTGTCTCTGTCTCTGTGTCTCTGTCTCTGTGTCTCTGTCTCTGTGTCTCTGTCTCTGTGTCTCTGTCGATGTGTCTCTGTCTCTGTGTTTCTGTCTCTGTGTCTCTGTCTCTGTGTCTCTGTCTCTGTCTCTGTCTCTGTCTCTGTCTCTGTGTCTCTGTCTCTGTGTCTCTGTCTCTGTGTCTCTGTCTCTGTGTCTCTGTCTCTGTCTCTGTCTCTGTCTCTGTCTCTGTCTCTGTCTCTGTCTCTGTCTCTGTGTCTCTGTCTCTGCGTCTCTGTCTCTGTTTCTCTGTCTCTGTGTCTCTGTCTCTGTGCCTCTGTCTCTGTGTCTCTGTCTCTGTGTCTCTGCCTCTGTCTCCGTGCGTCTTAATCTGTGTCTCTGTCTGTGCGCCTATGTATCTGTGTATCCGTCTCTGTGTCTTTGTCTCTGTGTCTCTGTCTCTGTGTCTCTTTCTCTGTGTCTCTGTCTCTGTGTCTCTGTCTCTGTGTCTCTGTCTCTGTGTCTCTGTCGATGTGTCTAAGTCTCCTTGTCTCTGTCTCTGTGTCTCTGTCTCTGTGTCTCTGTCTCTGTGTCTCTGTCTCTGTGTCTCCGTCTCTGTGTCTCCGTCTCTGTGTCTCTGGCTCTGTGTCTCTGTCTCTGTGTCTCTGTCTCTGTGTCTCTGTCTCTGTGTCTCTGTCTCTGCGTCTCTGTCTCTGTGTCTCCGTCTCTGTGTCTCTGTCTCTGTGTCCCTGTCGATGTGTCTAAGTCTCCTTGTCTCTGTCTCTGTGTCTCTGCCTCTGTCTCCGTGTGTCTTAATCTGTGTCTCTGTCTGTGCGCCTATGTATTTGTGTATCCGTCTCTGTGTCTCTGTCTCTGTGTCTCTGTCTCTGTGTCTCTGTCTCTGTGTCTCTGTCTCTGTGTCTCTGTCTCTGTGTCTCTGTCTCTGTCTCTGTCTCTGTCTCTGTCTCTGTCTCTGTCTCTGTCTCTGTCTCTGTCTCTGTCTCTGTCTCTGTCTCTGTCTCTGTCTCTGTGTCGCTGTGTCTCTGTCTCTGTGTCTCTGTCTCTGTGTCTCTGTCTCTGTGTCTCTGTCTCTGTGTCTCTGTCTCTGTGTCTCTGTCTCTGTGTCTCTGTCTCTGTCTCTCTGTCTCTGTGTATCCGTCTCTGTGTCTCCGTCTCTGTGTCTCTGTCTCTGTGTCTCTGTCTCTGTGTCTCTGTCTCTGTCTCTGTCTCTGTCTCTGTCTCTGTCTCTGTGTCTCTGTCTCTGCGTCTCCGTCTCTGTGTCTCTGTCTCTGTGTCTCTGTCGATGTGTCTAAGTCTCCTTGTCTCTGTCTCTGTGTCTCTGCCTCTGTCTCCGTGTGTCTTAATCTGTGTCTCTGTCTGTGCGCCTATGTATCTGTGTATCCGTCTCTGTGTCTCTGTCTCTGTGTCTCTGTCTCTGTGTCTCTGTCTCTGTGTCCCTGTCGATGTGTCTCTGTCTCTGTGTCTCGGTCTCTGTGTCTCTGTCTCTGTGCCTCTGTCTCTGTGTCTCTGTCTCTGTGTCTCTGCCTCTGTCTCGGTGTGTCTTAATCTGTGTCTCTGTCTGTGCGCCTATGTATCTGTGTATCCGTCTCTGTGTCTTTGTCTCTGTGTCTCTGTCTCTGTGTCTCTTTCTCTGTGTCTCTGTCTCTGTGTCTCTGTCTCTGTGTCTCTGTCTCTGTGTCTCTGTCTCTGTGTCTCTGTCTCTGTGTCTCTGTCTCTGTGTCTCTGTCTCTGTGTCTCTGTCGATGTGTCTAAGTCTCCTTGTCTCTGTCTCTGTGTGTCTGCCTCTGTCTCCGTGTGTCTTAATCTGTGTCTCTGTCTGTGCGCCTATGTTTCTGTGTATACGTCTATGTGTCTGTGCTCTGTGTCTCTGTCTCTGACTCTGTCTCTGTCTCTGTCTCTGTGTCTCTGTCTCTGTGTCTCTCTCTCTGTGTCTCTGTCTCTGTGTCTCTGTCTCTGTGTCTCTGTCTCTGTGTCTCTGTCTCTGTGTCTCTGTGTGTCTGTCTCTGTGTCTCTGTCTCTGTGTCTGTGTCTCTGTCTCTGTCTCTGTCTCTGTGTCTCTCTCTCTCTGTGTCTCTGTCTCTGTCTCTGTGTCTCTCTCTCTCTGTCTCTGTGACTTTGTCTCTGCGTATCTGTCTCTGTGTCTCTGCCTCTGTGTCTGTGTCTCTGTGTCTCTGTCTCTGTGTCTCTGTCTCTGTGTCTCTGTCTCTGTGTCTCTGTCTCTGTGTCTCTGTCTCTGTGTCTCTGTCTCTGTGTCTCTGTCTCTGCGTCTCTGTCCCTGCGTCTCTGTCTCTGTGTCTCTGTCTCTGTGTCTCTGTCTCTTTGTCTCTGTCGATGTGTCTAAGTCTCCTTGTCTCTGTCTCTGTGTCTCTGCCTCTGTCTCCGTGTGTCTTAATCTGTGTCTCTGTCTGTGCGCCTATGTGTCTGTGTATCCGTCTCTGTGTCTCTTTCTCTGTGTCTCTGTCTCTGTGTCTCTGTCTCTGTGTCTCTTTCTCTGTGTCTCTGTCTCTGTGTCTCTGTCTCTGTGTCTCTGTCTCTGTGTCTCTGTCTCTGTCTCTGTCTCTGTCTCTGTCTCTGTCTCTGTCTCTGTCTCTGTCTCTGTCTCTGTCTCTGTCTCTGTGTCTCTGTGTCTCTGTCTCTGTGTCTCTGTCTCTGTGTCTCTGTCTCTGTGTCTCTCTCTCTGTGTCTCTGTCTCTGTGTATCCGTCTCTGTGTCTCCGTCTCTGTGTCTCCGTCTCTGTGTCTCTGTCTCTGTGTCTCTGTCTCTGTGTCTCTGTCTCTGTGTCTCTGTCTCTGTGTCTCTGTCGATGTGTCTCTGTCTCTGTGTCTCTGTCTCTGTGTCTCTGTCTCTGTGTCTCTGTCTCTGTGTCTCTGTCTCTGTGTCTCTGTCTCTGTGTCTCTGTCTCTGTGTCTCTGTCTCTGTCTCTGTCTCTGTCTCTGTCTCTGTCTCTGTGTCTCTGTCTCTGCGTCTCTGTCTCTGTGTCTCTGTCTCTGTGTCTCTGTCTCTGTGTCTCTGTCGATGTGTCTAAGTCTCCTTGTCTCTGTCTCTGTGTCTCTGCCTCTGTCTCCGTGTGTCTTAATCTGTGTCTCTGTCTGTGCGCCTATGTATCTGTGTATCCGTCTCTGTGTCTCTGTCTCTGTGTCTCTGTCTCTGTGTCTCTGTCTCTGCGTCTCTGTCTCTGTGTCTCTGTCTCTGTGTCTCTGTCTCTGTGCCTCTGTCTCTGTGTCTCTGTCTCTGTGTCTCTGCCTCTGTCTCCGTGTGTCTTAATCTGTGTCTCTGTCTGTGCGCCTATGTATCTGCGTATCCGTCTCTGTGTCTTTGTCTCTGTGTCTCTGTCTCTGTGTCTCTTTCTCTGTGTCTCTGTCTCTGTGTCTCTGTCTCTGTGTCTCTGTCTCTGTGTCTTTGTCTCTGTGTCTCTGTCTCTGTGTCTCTTTCTCTGTGTCTCTGTCTCTGTGTCTCTGTCTCTGTGTCTCTGTCTCTGTGTCTCTGTCGATGTGTCTAAGTCTCCTTGTCTCTGTCTCTGTGTGTCTGCCTCTGTCTCCGTGTGTCTTAATCTGTGTCTCTGTCTGTGCGCCTATGTATCTGTGTATACGTCTCTGTGTCTGTGCTCTGTGTCTCTGTCTCTGACTCTGTCTCTGTCTCTGTCTCTGTGTCTCCGTCTCTGTGTCTCTGTCTCTGTGTCTCTGTCTCTGTGTCTCTGTCTCTGTGTCTCTGTGCCTGTGTCTCTGTCTCTGTGTCTCTGTCTCTGTGTCTCTGTCTCTGTGTCTCTGTGTCTCTGTCTCTGTGTCTCTGTCTCTGTCTCTGTGTCTCTGTCTCTGTGTCTGTGTCTCTGTCTCTGTCTCTGTGTCTCTCTCTCTCTGTGTCTCTGTCTCTGTCTCTGTGTCTCTGTCTCTGTGTCTCTGTCTCTGTGCCTCTGTCTCTGTGTCTCTGTCTCTGTGTCTCTGCCTCTGTCTCCGTGTGTCTTAATCTGTGTCTCTGTCTGTGCGCCTATGTATCTGTGTATCCGTCTCTGTGTCTTTGTCTCTGTGTCTCTGTCTCTGTGTCTCTTTCTCTGTGTCTCTGTCTCTGTGTCTCTGTCTCTGTGTCTCTGTCTCTGTGTCTCTGTCGATGTGTCTAAGTCTCCTTGTCTCTGTCTCTGTGTGTCTGCCTCTGTCTCCGTGTGTCTTAATCTGTGTCTCTGTCTGTGCGCCTATGTATCTGTGTATACGTCTCTGTGTCTGTGCTCTGTGTCTCTGTCTCCGACTCTGTCTCTGTCTCTGTCTCTGTGTCTCTGTCTCTGTGTCTCTCTCTCTGTGTCTCTGTCTCTGTGCCTCTGTCTCTGTCTCTGTGTCTCTGTCTCTGTGTCTCCGTCTCTGGGTCTCTGTCTCTGTGTCTCTGTCTCTGTGTCTCCGTCTCTGTGTCTCTGTCTCTGTGTCTCTGTCTCTGTGTCTCTGTCTCTGTGTCTCTGTGCCTGTGTCTCTGTCTCTGTGTCTCTGTCTCTGTGTCTCTGTCTCTGTGTCTCTGTGTCTCTGTCTCTGTGTCTCTGTCTCTGTCTCTGTGTCTCTGTCTCTGTGTCTGTGTCTCTGTCTCTGTCTCTGTGTCTCTCTCTCTCTGTGTCTCTGTCTCTGTCTCTGTGTCTCTCTCTCTCTGTCTCTGTGACTTTGTCTCTGCGTATCTGTCTCTGTGTCTCTGCCTCTGTGTCTCTGTCTCTGTGTCTCTTTCTCTGTGTCTCTGTCTCTGTGTCTCTGTCTCTGTGTCTCTGTCTCTGTGTCTCTGTCTCTGTCTCTGTCTCTGTCTCTGTCTCTGTCTCTGTCTCTGTCTCTGTCTCTGTCTCTGTCTCTGTCTCTGTCTCTGTCTCTGTGTCTCTGTCTCTGCGTCTCTGTCTCTGTGTCTCTGTCTCTGTGTTTCTGAGTCTGTGCCTCTGTCTCTGTGTCTCTGTCTCTGTGTCTCTGTCTCTGTGTCTCTGTCTCTGTGTCTCTGTCTCTGTGTCTCTGTCTCTGTGTCTCTGTCTCTGTGTCTCTGTCTCTGTGTCTCTGTCTCTGTGACTTTGTCTCTGCGTATCTGCCTCTGTGTCTCTGTCTCTGTGTCTCTGTCTCTGTGTCTCTGTCTCTGTGTCTCTGTCTCTGTGTCTCTGTCTCTGTGTCTCTGTCTCTGTGTCTCTGTCTCTGTGTGTCTCTCTCTGTGTCTCTGTCTCTGTGCCTCTGTCTCTGTCTCTGTGTCTCTGTCTCTGTGTCTCTGTCTCTGTGTCTCTGTCTCTGTGTCTCTGTCTCTGTGTCTCTGTCTCTGTGTCTCTGTCTCTGTGTCTGTGTCTCTGTCTCTGTCTCTGTGTCTCTCTCTCTCTGTGTCTTTGTCCCTGTGCCTATGTATCTGTGTCTCTGTCTCTGTGACTTTGTCTCTGCGTATCTGCCTCTGTGTCTCTGTCTCTGTGTCTCTGTCTCTGTGTCTCTGTCTCTGTGTCTCTGTCTCTGTGTCTCTGTCTCTGTGTCTCTGTCTCTGTGTCTCTCTCTCTGTGTCTCTGTCTTTGTCTCTGTCTCTGTGCCTCTGTCTCTGTGTCTCTGTCTCTTTGTCTCTGTCTCAGTGTCTCTGTCTCTGTGTCTCTGTCTCTGTGTCTCTGTCTCTGTGTCTCTGTCTCTGTGTCTGTGTCTCTGTGTCTCTGTCTCTGTGTCTCTGTCTCTGCGTCTCTGTCTCTGTGTCTCTGTCTCTGTGTCTCTGTCTCTGTGTCTCTGTCTCTGTGTCTCTGTCTCTGTGTCTCTGTCTCTGTGTCTCTGTCTCTGTGTCTCTGTCTCTGTGTCTCTGTCTCTGTGTCTCTGTCTCTGTGTCTCTGTCTCTGTGTCTCTGTCTCTGTGTCTCTGTCGATGTGTCTAAGTCTCCTTGTCTCTGTCTCTGTGTCTCTGCCTCTGTCCCCGTGTGTCTTAATCTGTGTCTCTATCTGTGCAGCTATGTATCTGTGTATCCGTCTCTGTGTCTCTGCTCTGTGTCTGTGTCTCTGTGTCTCTGTCTCTGTGTCTCTGTCGATGTGTCTAAGTCTCCTTGTCTCTGTCTCTGTGTCTCTGCCTCTGTCTCCGTGTGTCTTAATCTGTGCCTCTGTCTGTGCGCCTATGTATCTGTGTATCCGTCTCTGTGTCTGTGCTCTGTGTCTCTGTCTCTCTGTCTCTGTCTCTGTGTCTAAGTCTCCTTGTCTCTGTCTCTGTGTCTCTGCCTCTGTCTCCGTGTGTCTTAATCTGTGTCTCTGTCTGTGCGCCAATGTATCTGTGTATCCGTCTCTGTGTCTGTGCTCTGTGTCTCTGTCTCTGACTCTGTCTCTGTCTCTGTCTCTGTGTCTCTGTCTCTGTGTCTCTCTCTCTGTGTCTCTGCCTCTGTGTCTCTGTCTCTGTCTCTGCGTCTCTGTCTCTGTGTCTCTGTCTCTGGGTCTCTGTCTCTGTGTCTCTGTCTCTGTGTCTCCGTCTCTGTGTCTCTCGCTCTCTGTGTCTATGTCCCTGTGCCTATGTATCTGTGTCTCTGTCTCTGTGACTTTGTCTCTGCGTATCTGTCTCTGCCTCTGTGTCTCTGTCTCTGTCTCTGCGTCTCTGTCTCTGTGTCTCTGTCTCTGGGTCTCTGTCTCTGTGTCTCTGTCTCTGTGTCTCCGTCTCTGTGTCTCTGTCTCTGTGTCTCTGTCTCTGTGTCTCTGTCTCTGTATCTCTGTCTCTGTGTCTCTGTGTCTGTGTCTCTGTCTTTGTGTCTCAGTCTCTGTGTCTCTGTCTCTGTGTCTCTGTCTCTGTCTCTGTGTCTCTGTCTCTGTGTCTCTGTCTCTGTGTCTCTGTCTCTGTGTCTCTGTCTCTGTGTCTCTGTCTCTGTGTCTCTGTCTCTGTGTCTCTGTCTCTGTGTCTCTGTCTCTGTGTCTGTGTCTCTGTCTCTGTCTCTGTGTCTCTCTCTCTCTGTGTCTATGTCCCTGTGCCTATGTATCTGTGTCTCTGTCTCTGTGACTTTGTCTCTGCGTATCTGTCTCTGTCTCTGTGTCTCTGTGTCTCTCTCTCTCTGTGTCTCTCTCTCTCTGTGTCTCTGTCTTTGTCTCTGTCTCTGTGCCTCTGTCTCTGTGTCTCTGTCTCTGTGTCTCTGTCTCTGTGTCTCTGTCTCTGTGTCTCTGTCTCTGTGTCTCTGTCTCTGTGTCTCTGTCTCTGTGTCTCTGTCTCTGTGTCTCTGTCTCTGTGTCTCTGTCTCTGTGTCTCTGTCTCTGTGTCTCTGTCTCTGTGTCTCTGTCTCTGTGTCTCTGTCTCTGTGTCTCTGTCTCTGTGTCTCTGTCTCTGTGTCTCTGTCTCTGTGTCTCTGTCTCTGTGTCTCTGTCTCTGTGTCTCTGTCTCTGTGTCTCTGTGTCTCTGTCTCTGTGTCTCTGTCTCTGTGTCTCTGTCTCTGTGTCTCTGGCTCTGTGACTTTGTCTCTGCGTATCTGTCTCTGTGTCTCTGTCTCTGTGTCTCTCTCTCTGTGTCTCTGTCTCTGTGTCTCTGTCTCTGTGTCTCTGTCTCTGTGTCTCTGTCTCTGTGTCTCTGTCTCTGTGTCTCAGTCTCTGTGTCTCTGTCACTGTGTCTCTGTCTCTGTGTCTCTGTGTCTCTGTCTCTGTGTCTCTGTCTCTGTGTCTCTGTCTCTGTGACTCTGTCTCTGCGTATCTGTCTCTGTGTCTCTGTCTCTGTGTCTCTGTCTCTGTGTCTCTGTCTCTGTGTCTCTGTCTCTGTGTCTCTGTCTCTGTGTCTCTGTCTCTGTGACTTTGTCTCTGCGTATCTGCCTCTGTGTCTCTGTCTCTGTGTCTCTGTCTCTGTGTCTCTGTCTCTGTGTCTCTGTCTCTGTGTCTCTGTCTCTGTGTCTCTGTGTCTGTGTCTCTGTCTCTGTGTGTCTCTCTCTGTGTCTCTGTCTCTGTGCCTCTGTCTCTGTCTCTGTGTCTCTGTCTCTGTGTCTCTGTCTCTGTGTCTCTGTCTCTGTGTCTCTGTCTCTGTGTCTCTGTCTCTGTGTCTCTGTCTCTGTGTCTGTGTCTCTGTCTCTGTCTCTGTGTCTCTCTCTCTCTGTGTCTTTGTCCCTGTGCCTATGTATCTGTGTCTCTGTCTCTGTGACTTTGTCTCTGCGTATCTGCCTCTGTGTCTCTGTCTCTGTGTCTCTGTCTCTGTGTCTCTGTCTCTGTGTCTCTGTCTCTGTGTCTCTGTCTCTGTGTCTCTGTCTCTGTGTCTCTGTCTCTGTGTCTCTCTCTCTGTGTCTCTGTCTTTGTCTCTGTCTCTGTGCCTCTGTCTCTGTGTCTCTGTCTCTTTGTCTCTGTCTCAGTGTCTCTGTCTCTGTGTCTCTGTCTCTGTGTCTCTGTCTCTGTGTCTCTGTCTCTGTGTCTGTGTCTCTGTGTCTCTGTCTCTGTGTCTCTGTCTCTGCGTCTCTGTCTCTGTGTCTCTGTCTCTGTGTCTCTGTCTCTGTGTCTCTGTCTCTGTGTCTCTGTCTCTGTGTCTCTGTCTCTGTGTCTCTGTCTCTGTGTCTCTGTCTCTGTGTCTCTGTCTCTGTGTCTCTGTCGATGTGTCTAAGTCTCCTTGTCTCTGTCTCTGTGTCTCTGCCTCTGTCACCGTGTGTCTTAATCTGTGTCTCTATCTGTGCGCCTATGTATCTGTGTATCCGTCTCTGTGTCTCTGCTCTGTGTCTGTGTCTCTGTGTCTCTGTCTCTGTGTCTCTGTCGATGTGTCTAAGTCTCCTTGTCTCTGTCTCTGTGTCTCTGCCTCTGTCTCCGTGTGTCTTAATCTGTGCCTCTGTCTGTGCGCCTATGTATCTGTGTATCCGTCTCTGTGTCTGTGCTCTGTGTCTCTGTCTCTCTGTCTCTGTCTCTGTGTCTAAGTCTCCTTGTCTCTGTCTCTGTGTCTCTGCCTCTGTCTCCGTGTGTCTTAATCTGTGTCTCTGTCTGTGCGCCAATGTATCTGTGTATCCGTCTCTGTGTCTGTGCTCTGTGTCTCTGTCTCTGACTCTGTCTCTGTCTCTGTCTCTGTGTCTCTGTCTCTGTGTCTCTCTCTCTGTGTCTCTGCCTCTGTGTCTCTGTCTCTGTCTCTGCGTCTCTGTCTCTGTGTCTCTGTCTCTGGGTCTCTGTCTCTGTGTCTCTGTCTCTGTGTCTCCGTCTCTGTGTCTCTGTCTCTGTGTCTCTGTCTCTGTGTCTCTGTCTCTGTATCTCTGTCTCTGTGTCTCTGTGTCTGTGTCTCTGTCTTTGTGTCTCAGTCTCTGTGTCTCTGTCTCTGTGTCTCTGTCTCTGTCTCTGTGTCTCTGTCTCTGTGTCTCTGTCTCTGTGTCTCTGTCTCTGTGTCTCTGTCTCTGTGTCTCTGTCTCTGTGTCTCTGTCTCTGTGTCTCTGTCTCTGTGTCTGTGTCTCTGTCTCTGTCTCTGTGTCTCTCTCTCTCTGTGTCTATGTCCCTGTGCCTATGTCTCTGTGTCTCTGTCTCTGTGACTTTGTCTCTGCGTATCTGTCTCTGCCTCTGTGTCTCTGTCTCTGTCTCTGCGTCTCTGTCTCTGTGTCTCTGTCTCTGGGTCTCTGTCTCTGTGTCTCTGTCTCTGTGTCTCCGTCTCTGTGTCTCTGTCTCTGTGTCTCTGTCTCTGTGTCTCTGTCTCTGTATCTCTGTCTCTGTGTCTCTGTGTCTGTGTCTCTGTCTTTGTGTCTCAGTCTCTGTGTCTCTGTCTCTGTGTCTCTGTCTCTGTCTCTGTGTCTCTGTCTCTGTGTCTCTGTCTCTGTGTCTCTGTCTCTGTGTCTCTGTCTCTGTGTCTGTGTCTCTGTCTCTGTCTCTGTGTCTCTCTCTCTCTGTGTCTATGTCCCTGTGCCTATGTATCTGTGTCTCTGTCTCTGTGACTTTGTCTCTGCGTATCTGTCTCTGTCTCTGTGTCTCTGTGTCTCTCTCTCTCTGTGTCTCTCTCTCTCTGTGTCTCTGTCTTTGTCTCTGTCTCTGTGCCTCTGTCTCTGTGTCTCTGTCTCTGTGTCTCTGTCTCTGTGTCTCTGTCTCTGTGTCTCTGTCTCTGTGTCTCTGTCTCTGTGTCTCTGTCTCTGTGTCTCTGTCTCTGTGTCTCTGTCTCTGTGTCTCTGTCTCTGTGTCTCTGTCTCTGTGTCTCTGTCTCTGTGTCTCTGTCTCTGTGTCTCTGTCTCTGTGTCTCTGTCTCTGTGTCTCTGTCTCTGTGTCTCTGTCTCTGTGTCTCTGTCTCTGTGTCTCTGTCTCTGTGTCTCTGTCTCTGTGTCTCTGTCTCTGTGTCTCTGTCTCTGTGTCTCTGTCTCTGTGTCTCTGTCTCTGTGTCTCTGTCTCTGTGTCTCTGTCTCTGTGTCTCTGTCTCTGTGTCTCTGTCTCTGTGTCTCTGTCTCTGTGTCTCTGTCTCTGTGTCTCTGTCTCTGTGTCTCTGTCTCTGTGTCTCTGTCTCTGTGTCTCTGTCTCTGTGTCTCTGTGTCTGTGTCTCTGTCTCTGTGTCTCTGTCTCTGTGTCTCTGTCTCTGTGTCTCTGTCTCTGTGTCTCTGTCTCTGTGTCTCTGTCTCTGTGTCTCTGTCTCTGTGTCTCTGTCTCTGTGTCTCTGTCTCTGTGTCTCTGTGTCTCTGTCTCTGTGTCTCTGTCTCTGTGTCTCTGTCTCTGTGTCTCTGTCTCTGTGTCTCTGGCTCTGTGACTTTGTCTCTGCGTATCTGTCTCTGTGTCTCTGTCTCTGTGTCTCTGTCTCTGTGTCTCTGTCTCTGTGTCTCTCTCTCTGTGTCTCTGTCTCTGTGTCTCTGTCTCTGTGTCTCTGTCTCTGTGTCTCTGTCTCTTCGTCTCTGTCTCTGTGTCTCAGTCTCTGTGTCTCTGTCTCTGTGTCTCTGTGTCTCTGTCTCTGCGTATCTGTCTCTGTGTCTCTGTCTCTGTGTCTCTGTCTCTGTGTCTCTGTCTCTGTGTCTCTGTCTCTGTGTGGCTGTCTCTGTGTCTCTGCCTCTGTGTCTCTGTCTCTGTGTCTCTGTCTCTGTGTCTCTGTCTCTGTGTCTCTGTCTCTGTGTCTCTGTCTCTGTGTCTCTGTCTCTGTGTCTCTGTCTCTGTGTCTCTGTCTCTGTGTCTCTGTCTCTGTGTCTCTGTCTCTGTGTCTCTGTCTCTGTGTCTCTGTCTCTGTGTCTCTGTCTCTGTGTCTCTGTCTCTGTGTCTCTGTCTCTGTGTCTCTGTCTCTGTGTCTCTGTCTCTGTGTCTCTGTCTCTGTGTCTCTGTCTCTGTGTCTCTGTCTCTGTGTCTCTGTCTCTGTGTCTCTGTCTCTGTGTCTCTGTCTCTGTGTCTCTGTCTCTGTGTCTCTGTCTCTGTGTCTCTGTCTCTGTGTCTCTGTCTCTGTGTCTCTGTCTCTGTGTCTCTGTCTCTGTGTCTCTGTCTCTGTGTCTCTGTCTCTGTGTCTCTGTCTCTGTGCCTCTGTCTCTGTGCCTCTGTCTCTGTGCCTCTGTCTCTGTGCCTCTGTCTCTGTGTCTCTGTCTCTGTGTCTCTGTCTCTGTGTCTCTGTCTCTGTGTCTCTGTCTCTGTGTCTCTGTCTCTGTGTCTCTGTCTCTGTGTCTCTGTCTCTGTGTCTCTGTCTCTGTGTCTCTGTCTCTGTGTCTCTGTCTCTGTGTCTCTGTCTCTGTGTCTCTGTCTCTGTGTCTCTGTCTCTGTGTCTCTGTCTCTGTGTCTCTGTCTCTGTGTCTCTGTCTCTGTGTCTCTGTCTCTGCGTCTCTGTCTCTGTGTCTAAGTCTCCTTGTCTCTGTCTCTGTGTCTCTGCCTCTGTCTCCGTGTGTCTTAATCTGTGTCTCTGTCTGTGCGCCTATGTATCTGTGTATCCGTCTCTGTGTCTGTGCTCTGTGTCTCTGTCTCTGACTCTGTCCCTGTCTCTGTCTCTGTGTCTCTGTCTCTGTGTCTAAGTCTCCTTGTCTCTGTCTCTGTGTCTCTGCCTCTGTCTCCATGTGTCTTAAACTGTGTCTCTGTCTGTGCGCCTATGTATCTGTGTATCCGTGTCTGTGTCTGTGCTCTGTGTCTCTGTCTCTGACTCTGTCTCTGTCTCTGTCTCTGTGTCTCTGTCTCTGTGTCTCTCTCTCTGTGCTTCTGCCTCTGTGTCTCTGTCTCTGTCTCTGCGTCTCTGTCTCTGTGTCTCTGTCTCTGGGTCTCTGTCTCTGTGTCTCTGTCTCTGTGTCTCCGTCTCTGTGTCTCTGTCTCTGTGTCTCTGTCTCTGTGGCTCTGTCTCTGTGTCTCTGTCTCTGTGTCTCTGTGTCTGTGTCTCTGTCTCTGTGTCTCAGTCTCTGTGTCTCTGTCTCTGTGTCTCTGTCTCTGTGTCTCTGTCTCTGTGTCTCTGTCTCTGTGTCTCTGTCTCTGTGTCTCTGTCTCTGTGTCTCTGTCTCTGTGTCTGTGTCTCTGCCTCTGTCTCTGTGTCTCTCTCTCTCTGTATCTATGTCCCTGTGCCTATGTATCTGTGTCTCTGTCTCTGTGTCTCTCTCTCTGTGTCTCTGTCTTTGTCTCTGTCTCTGTGCCTCTGTCTCTGTGTCTCTGTCTCTGTGTCTCTGTCTCTGTGTCTCTGTCTCTGTGTCTCTGTCTCTGTGTCTCTGTCTCTGTGTCTCTGTCTCTGTGTCTCTGTCTCTGTGTCTCTGTCTCTGTGTCTCTGTCTCTGTGTCTTTGTCTCTGTGTCTCTGTCTCTGTGTCTCTGTCCCTGTGTCTCTGTCTCTGTGTCTCTGTCTCTGTGTCTCTGTCTCTGTGTCTGTGTCTCTGTGTCTCTGTCCCTGTGCCTATGTATCTGTGTCTCTGTCTCTTTGGCTCTGTCTCGGGGTCTCTGTCGATGTGTCTAAGTCTCCTTGTCTCTGTCTCTGTGTCTCTGCCTCTGTCTCCGTGTGTCTTAATCTGTGTCTCTGTCTGTGCGCCTATGTATCTGTGTATCCGTCTCTGTGTCTGTGCTCTGTGTCTCTGTCTCTGTGTCTCTGTCGATGTGCCTAAGTCTCCTTGTCTCTGTCTCTGTGTCTCTGCCTCTGTCTCCGTGTGCCTTAATCAGTGTCTATGTCTGTGCGCCTATGTATCTGTGTATCCGTCTCTGTGTCTGTGCTCTGTGTTTCTGTCTCTGACTCTGTCTCTGTCTCCGTCTCTGTCTCTGTGTCTCTGTCTCTGTGTGTCTCTCTCTGTGTCTCCGTGTCTGTGTCCCTGTCTCTGTCTCTGTGTCTCTGTCTCTGTGTCTCTGTCTCTGGGTCTCTGTCTCTGTGTCTCTGTCTGTGTGTCTCCGTCTCTGTGTCTCTGTCTCTGTGTCTCTGTCTCTGTGTCTCTGTCTCTGTGTCTCTGTGTCTGTGTCTCTGTCTCTGTGTCTCTGTCTCTGTGTCTCTGTCTCTGTGTCTCTGTCTCTGTGTCTCTGTCTCTGTGTCTCTGTCTCTGTGTCTCTGTGTCTCTGTCTCTGTGTCTCTGTCTCTGTGTCTCTGTCTCTGTGTCTCTGTCTCTGTGTCTCTGTCTCTGTGTCTCTGTCTCTGTGAATTTGTCTCTGCGTATCTGTCTCTGTGTCTCTGTCTCTGTGTCTCTGTCTCTGTGTCTCTGTCTCTGTGTCTCTGTGTCTGTGTCTCTGTCTCTGTGTCGCTGTCTCTGTGTCTCTGTCTCTGTGTCTCTGTCTCTGTGTCTCTGTCTCTGTGTCTCTGTCTCTGTGTCTCTGTCTCTGTGTCTCTGTGGCTCTGTCTCTGTGTCTCTGTCTCTGTGTCTAACTCTCCTTGTCTCTGTCTCCGTCTCTGTGTCTCTGTCTCTGTGTCTCTGTCTCTGTGTCTCTGTCTCTGTGTCTCTGTCTCTGTGTCTCTGTCTCTGTGTCTCTGTCCCTGTGTCTCTGTCCCTGTGTCCCTGTCTCTGTGTCTCTGTCTCTGTGGCTCTGTCTCTGTGTCTCTGTCTCTGTGTCTAACTCTCCTTGTCTCTGTCTCTGTCTCTGTGTCTCTGTCTCTGTGTCTCTGTCTCTGTGTCTCTGTCTCTGTGTCTCTGTCTCTGTGTCTCTGTCTCTGTGTCTCTGTCTCTGTGTCTCTGTCTCTGTGTCTCTGTCTCTGTGTCTCTGTCTCTGTGTCTCTGTCTCTGTGTCTCTGTCTCTGTGTCTCTGTCTCTGTGTCTCTGTCTCTGTGTCTCTGTCTCTGTGTCTCTGTCTCTGTGTCTCTGTCTCTGTGTCTCTGTCTCTGTGTCTCTGTCTCTGTGTCTCTGTCTCTGTGTCTCTGTCTCTGTGACTTTGTCTCTGCGTATCTGCCTCTGTGTCTCTGTCTCTGTGTCTCTGTCTCTGTGTCTCTGTCTCTGTGTCTCTGTCTCTGTGTCTCTGTCTCTGTGTCTCTGTCTCTGTGTCTCTGTCTCTGTCTCTGTGTCTCTCTCTGTGTCTCTGTCTCTGTGCCTCTGTCTCTGTCTCTGTGTCTCTGTCTCTGTGTCTCTGTCTCTGGGTCTCTGTCTCTGTGTCTCTGTCTCTGTGTCTCTGTCTCTGTGTCGCTGTCTCTGTGTCTCTGTCTCTGTGTCTCTGTCTCTGTGTCTCTGTCTCTGTGTCTCTGTCTCTGTGTCTCTGTCTCTGTGTCTCTGTCTCTGTGTCTCTGTCTCTGTGTCTCTGTCTTTGTGTCTCTGTCTCTGTGTCTCTGTCTCTGTGTCTCTGTCTCTGTGTCTCTGTCTCTGTGTCTGTGTCTCTGTCTCTGTCTCTGTGTCTCTCTCTCTCTGTGTCTTTGTCCCTGTGCCTATGTATCTGTGTCTCTGTCTCTGTGACTTTGTCTCTGCGTATCTGCCTCTGTGTCTCTGTCTCTGTGTCTCTGTCTCTGTGTCTCTGTCTCTGTGTCTCTGTCTCTGTGTCTCTGTCTCTGTGTCTCTCTCTCTGTGTCTCTGTCTTTGTCTCTCTCTCTGTGCCTCTGTCTCTGTGTCTCTGTCTCTTTGTCTCTGTCTCAGTGTCTCTGTCTCTGTGTCTCTGTCTCTGTGTCTCTGTCTCTGTGTCTCTGTCTCTGTGTCTGTGTCTCTGTGTCTCTGTCTCTGTGTCTCTGTCTCTGCGTCTCTGTCTCTGTGTCTCTGTCTCTGTGTCTCTGTCTCTGTGTCTCTGTCTCTGTGTCTCTGTCTCTGTGTCTCTGTCTCTGTGTCTCTGTCTCTGTGTCTCTGTCTCTGTGTCTCTGTCTCTGTGTCTCTGTCTCTGTGTCTCTGTCTCTGTGTCTCTGTCTCTGTGTCTCTGTCTCTGTGTCTCTGTCTCTGTGTCTCTGTCTCTGTGTCTCTGTCGATGTGTCTCTGTCTCTGTGTCTCTGCCTCTGTCTCCGTGTGTCTTAATCTGTGCCTCTGTCTGTGCGCCTATGTATCTGTGTATCCGTCTCTGTGTCTGTGCTCTGTGTCTCTGTCTCTCTGTCTCTGTCTCTGTGTCTAAGTCTCCTTGTCTCTGTCTCTGTGTCTCTGCCTCTGTCTCCGTGTGTCTTAATCTGTGTCTCTGTCTGTGCGCCAATGTATCTGTGTATCCGTCTCTGTGTCTGTGCTCTGTGTCTCTGTCTCTGACTCTGTCTCTGTCTCTGTCTCTGTGTCTCTGTCTCTGTGTCTCTCTCTCTGTGTCTCTGCCTCTGTGTCTCTGTCTCTGTCTCTGCGTCTCTGTCTCTGTGTCTCTGTCTCTGTGTCTCTGTCTCTGTGTCTCTGTCTCTGTGTCTCCGTCTCTGTGTCTCTGTCTCTGTGTCTCTGTCTCTGTGTCTCTGTCTCTGTATCTCTGTCTCTGTGTCTCTGTGTCTGTGTCTCTGTCTTTGTGTCTCAGTCTCTGTGTCTCTGTCTCTGTGTCTCTGTCTCTGTCTCTGTGTCTCTGTCTCTGTGTCTCTGTCTCTGTGTCTCTGTCTCTGTGTCTCTGTCTCTGTGTCTGTGTCTCTGTCTCTGTCTCTGTGTCTCTCTCTCTCTGTGTCTATGTCCCTGTGCCTATGTATCTGTGTCTCTGTCTCTGTGACTTTGTCTCTGCGTATCTGTCTCTGCCTCTGTGTCTCTGTCTCTGTCTCTGCGTCTCTGTCTCTGTGTCTCTGTCTCTGGGTCTCTGTCTCTGTGTCTCTGTCTCTGTGTCTCCGTCTCTGTGTCTCTGTCTCTGTGTCTCTGTCTCTGTGTCTCTGTCTCTGTATCTCTGTCTCTGTGTCTCTGTGTCTGTGTCTCTGTCTTTGTGTCTCAGTCTCTGTGTCTCTGTCTCTGTGTCTCTGTCTCTGTCTCTGTGTCTCTGTCTCTGTGTCTCTGTCTCTGTGTCTCTGTCTCTGTGTCTCTGTCTCTGTGTCTCTGTCTCTGTGTCTGTGTCTCTGTCTCTGTCTCTGTGTCTCTCTCTCTCTGTGTCTATGTCCCTGTGCCTATGTATCTGTGTCTCTGTCTCTGTGACTTTGTCTCTGCGTATCTGTCTCTGTCTCTGTGTCTCTGTGTCTCTCTCTCTCTGTGTGTCTCTCTCTCTGTGTCTCTGTCTCTGTGTCTCTGTCTCTGTGTCTCTGTCGATGTGTCTAAGTCTCCTTGTCTCTGTCTCTGTGTCTCTGCCTCTGTCACCGTGTGTCTTAATCTGTGTCTCTGTCTGTGCGCCTATGTATCTGTGTATCCGTCTCTGTGTCTCTGCTCTGTGTCTCTGTCTCTGTGTCTCTGTCTCTGTGTCTCTGTCGATGTGTCTAAGTCTCCTTGTCTCTGTCTCTGTGTCTTTGCCTCTGTCTCTGTGTGTCTTAATCTGTGCCCCTGTCTGTGCGCCTATGTATCTGTGTATCCGTCTCTGTGTCTGTGCTCTGTGTCTCTGTCTCTGTGTCTCTGTCTCTGTGTCTGAGTCTCCTTGTCTCTGTCTCTGTGTCTCTGCCTCTGTCTCCGTGTGTCTTAATCTGTGTCTCTGTCTGTGCGCCTATGTATCTGTGTATCCGTCTCTGTGTCTGTGCTTTGTGTCTCTGTCTCTGACTCTGTCTCTGTCTCTGTCTCTGTGTCTCTGTCTCTGTGTCTCTCTCTCTGTGTCTCTGCCTCTGTATCTCTGTCTCTGTCTCTGCGTCTCTGTCTCTGTGTCTCTGTCTCTGGGTCTCTGTCTCTGTGTCTCTGTCTCTGTGTCTCCGTCTCTGTGTCTCTGTCTCTGTGTCTCTGTCTCTGTGGCTCTGTCTCTGTGTCTCTGTCTCTGTGTCTCTGTGTCTGTGTCTCTGTCTCTGTGTCTCAGTCTCTGTGTCTCCGTCTCTGTGTCTCTGTCTCTGTGTCTCTGTCTCTGTGTCTCTGTCTCTGTGTCTGTGTCTCTGTCTCTGTCTCTGTCTCTGTGTCTCTCTCTCTCTGTGTCTATGTCCCTGTGCCTATGTATCTGTGTCTCTGTCTCTGTGACTTTGTCTCTGCGTCTCTGTGTCTGTCTCTGTGTCTCTGTCTCTGTGTCTCTCTCTCTGTGTCTCTGTCTTTGTCTCTGTCTCTGTGCCTCTGTCTCTGTGTCTCTGTCTCTGTGTCTCTGTCTCTGTGTCTCTGTCTCTGTGTCTCTGCCTCTGTGTCTCTGTCTGTGTGTCTCTGTCTCTGTGTCTCTGTCTCTGTGTCTCTGTCTCTGTGTCTCTGTCTCTGTGTCTCTGTCTCTGTCTCTGTCTCTGTCTCTGTCTCTGTCTCTGTCTCTGTCTCTGTCTCTGTCTCTGTCTCTGTCTCTGTCTCTGTCTCTGTCTCTGTCTCTGTCTCTGTCTCTGTGTCTCTGTCTCTGCGTCTCTGTCTCTGTGTCTCTGTCTCTGTGTTTCTGAGTCTGTGCCTCTGTCTCTGTGTCTCTGTCTCTGTGTCTCTGTCTCTGTGTCTCTGTCTCTGTGTCTCTGTCTCTGTGTCTCTGTCTCTGTGTCTCTGTCTCTGTGTCTCTGTCTCTGTGTCTCTGTCTCTGTGTCTCTGTCTCTGTGACTTTGTCTCTGCGTATCTGCCTCTGTGTCTCTGTCTCTGTGTCTCTGTCTCTGTGTCTCTGTCTCTGTGTCTCTGTCTCTGTGTCTCTGTCTCTGTGTCTCTGTCTCTGTGTCTCTGTCTCTGTGTGTCTCTCTCTGTGTCTCTGTCTCTGTGCCTCTGTCTCTGTCTCTGTGTCTCTGTCTCTGTGTCTCTGTCTCTGTGTCTCTGTCTCTGTGTCTCTGTCTCTGTGTCTCTGTCTCTGTGTCTCTGTCTCTGTGTCTGTGTCTCTGTCTCTGTCTCTGTGTCTCTCTCTCTCTGTGTCTTTGTCCCTGTGCCTATGTATCTGTGTCTCTGTCTCTGTGACTTTGTCTCTGCGTATCTGCCTCTGTGTCTCTGTCTCTGTGTCTCTGTCTCTGTGTCTCTGTCTCTGTGTCTCTGTCTCTGTGTCTCTGTCTCTGTGTCTCTGTCTCTGTGTCTCTGTCTCTGTGTCTCTCTCTCTGTGTCTCTGTCTTTGTCTCTGTCTCTGTGCCTCTGTCTCTGTGTCTCTGTCTCTTTGTCTCTGTCTCAGTGTCTCTGTCTCTGTGTCTCTGTCTCTGTGTCTCTGTCTCTGTGTCTCTGTCTCTGTGTCTGTGTCTCTGTGTCTCTGTCTCTGTGTCTCTGTCTCTGCGTCTCTGTCTCTGTGTCTCTGTCTCTGTGTCTCTGTCTCTGTGTCTCTGTCTCTGTGTCTCTGTCTCTGTGTCTCTGTCTCTGTGTCTCTGTCTCTGTGTCTCTGTCTCTGTGTCTCTGTCTCTGTGTCTCTGTCTCTGTGTCTCTGTCGATGTGTCTAAGTCTCCTTGTCTCTGTCTCTGTGTCTCTGCCTCTGTCCCCGTGTGTCTTAATCTGTGTCTCTATCTGTGCGCCTATGTATCTGTGTATCCGTCTCTGTGTCTCTGCTCTGTGTCTGTGTCTCTGTGTCTCTGTCTCTGTGTCTCTGTCGATGTGTCTAAGTCTCCTTGTCTCTGTCTCTGTGTCTCTGCCTCTGTCTCCGTGTGTCTTAATCTGTGCCTCTGTCTGTGCGCCTATGTATCTGTGTATCCGTCTCTGTGTCTGTGCTCTGTGTCTCTGTCTCTCTGTCTCTGTCTCTGTGTCTAAGTCTCCTTGTCTCTGTCTCTGTGTCTCTGCCTCTGTCTCCGTGTGTCTTAATCTGTGTCTCTGTCTGTGCGCCAATGTATCTGTGTATCCGTCTCTGTGTCTGTGCTCTGTGTCTCTGTCTCTGACTCTGTCTCTGTCTCTGTCTCTGTGTCTCTGTCTCTGTGTCTCTCTCTCTGTGTCTCTGCCTCTGTGTCTCTGTCTCTGTCTCTGCGTCTCTGTCTCTGTGTCTCTGTCTCTGGGTCTCTGTCTCTGTGTCTCTGTCTCTGTGTCTCCGTCTCTGTGTCTCTGTCTCTGTGTCTCTGTCTCTGTGTCTCTGTCTCTGTATCTCTGTCTCTGTGTCTCTGTGTCTGTGTCTCTGTCTTTGTGTCTCAGTCTCTGTGTCTCTGTCTCTGTGTCTCTGTCTCTGTCTCTGTGTCTCTGTCTCTGTGTCTCTGTCTCTGTGTCTCTGTCTCTGTGTCTCTGTCTCTGTGTCTCTGTCTTTGTGTCTGTGTCTCTGTCTCTGTCTCTGTGTCTCTCGCTCTCTGTGTCTATGTCCCTGTGCCTATGTATCTGTGTCTCTGTCTCTGTGACTTTGTCTCTGCGTATCTGTCTCTGCCTCTGTGTCTCTGTCTCTGTCTCTGCGTCTCTGTCTCTGTGTCTCTGTCTCTGGGTCTCTGTCTCTGTGTCTCTGTCTCTGTGTCTCCGTCTCTGTGTCTCTGTCTCTGTGTCTCTGTCTCTGTGTCTCTGTCTCTGTATCTCTGTCTCTGTGTCTCTGTGTCTGTGTCTCTGTCTTTGTGTCTCAGTCTCTGTGTCTCTGTCTCTGTGTCTCTGTCTCTGTCTCTGTGTCTCTGTCTCTGTGTCTCTGTCTCTGTGTCTCTGTCTCTGTGTCTCTGTCTCTGTGTCTCTGTCTCTGTGTCTCTGTCTCTGTGTCTCTGTCTCTGTGTCTCTGTCTCTGTGTCTGTGTCTCTGTCTCTGTCTCTGTGTCTCTCTCTCTCTGTGTCTATGTCCCTGTGCCTATGTATCTGTGTCTCTGTCTCTGTGACTTTGTCTCTGCGTATCTGTCTATGTCTCTGTGTCTCTGTGTCTCTCTCTCTCTGTGTCTCTCTCTCTCTGTGTCTCTGTCTTTGTCTCTGTCTCTGTGCCTCTGTCTCTGTGTTTCTGTCTCTGTGTCTCTGTCTCTGTGTCTCTGTCTCTGTGTCTCTGTCTCTGTGTCTCTGTCTCTGTGTCTCTGTCTCTGTGTCTCTGTCTCTGTGTCTCTGTCTCTGTGTCTCTGTCTCTGTGTCTCTGTCTCTGTGTCTCTGTCTCTGTGTCTCTGTCTCTGTGTCTCTGTCTCTGTGTCTCTGTCTCTGTGTCTCTGTCTCTGTGTCTCTGTCTCTGTGTCTCTGTCTCTGTGTCTCTGTCTCTGTGTCTCTGTCTCTGTGGCTCTGTCTCTGTGCCTCTGTCTCTGTGTCTCTGTCTCTGTGTCTCTGTCTCTGTGTCTCTGTCTCTGTGTCTCTGTCTCTGTGTCTCTGTCTCTGTGTCTCTGTCTCTGTGTCTCTGTCTCTGTGTCTCTGTCTCTGTGTCTCTGTGTCTGTGTCTCTGTCTCTGTGTCTCTGTCTCTGTGTCTCTGTCTCTGTGTCTCTGTCTCTGTGTCTCTGTCTCTGTGTCTCTGTCTCTGTGTCTCTGTCTCTGTGTCTCTGTCTCTGTGTCTCTGTGTCTCTGTCTCTGTGTCTCTGTCTCTGTGTCTCTGGCTCTGTGACTTTGTCTCTGCGTATCTGTCTCTGTGTCTCTGTCTCTGTGTCTCTGTCTCTGTGTCTCTCTCTCTGTGTCTCTGTCTCTGTGTCTCTGTCTCTGTGTCTCTGTCTCTGTGTCTCTGTCTCTGTGTCTCTGTCTCTGTGTCTCAGTCTCTGTGTCTCTGTCTCTGTGTCTCTGTCTCTGTGTCTCTGTGTCTCTGTCTCTGTGTCTCTGTCTCTGTGTCTCTGTCTCTGTGACTCTGTCTCTGCGTATCTGTCTCTGTGTCTCTGTCTCTGTGTCTCTGTCTCTGTGTCTCTGTCTCTGTGTCTCTGTCTCTGTGTCTCTGTCTCTGTGTCTCTGTCTCTGTGACTTTGTCTCTGCGTATCTGCCTCTGTGTCTCTGTCTCTGTGTCTCTGTCTCTGTGTCTCTGTCTCTGTGTCTCTGTCTCTGTGTCTCTGTCTCTGTGTCTCTGTGTCTGTGTCTCTGTCTCTGTGTGTCTCTCTCTGTGTCTCTGTCTCTGTGCCTCTGTCTCTGTCTCTGTGTCTCTGTCTCTGTGTCTCTGTCTCTGTGTCTCTGTCTCTGTGTCTCTGTCTCTGTGTCTCTGTCTCTGTGTCTCTGTCTCTGTGTCTCTGTCTCTGTGTCTGTGTCTCTGTCTCTGTCTCTGTGTCTCTCTCTCTCTGTGTCTTTGTCCCTGTGCCTATGTATCTGTGTCTCTGTCTCTGTGACTTTGTCTCTGCGTATCTGCCTCTGTGTCTCTGTCTCTGTGTCTCTGTCTCTGTGTCTCTGTCTCTGTGTCTCTGTCTCTGTGTCTCTGTCTCTGTGTCTCTGTCTCTGTGCCTCTGTCTCTGTGTCTCTGTCTCTGTGTCTCTCTCTCTGTGTCTCTGTCTTTGTCTCTGTCTCTGTGCCTCTGTCTCTGTGTCTCTGTCTCTTTGTCTCTGTCTCAGTGTCTCTGTCTCTGTGTCTCTGTCTCTGTGTCTCTGTCTCTGTGTCTCTGTCTCTGTGTCTGTGTCTCTGTGTCTCTGTCTCTGTGTCTCTGTCTCTGCGTCTCTGTCTCTGTGTCTCTGTCTCTGTGTCTCTGTCTCTGTGTCTCTGTCTCTGTGTCTCTGTCTCTGTGTCTCTGTCTCTGTGTCTCTGTCTCTGTGTCTCTGTCTCTGTGTCTCTGTCTCTGTGTCTCTGTCTCTGTGTCTCTGTCTCTGTGTCTCTGTCGATGTGTCTAAGTCTCCTTGTCTCTGTCTCTGTGTCTCTGCCTCTGTCACCGTGTGTCTTAATCTGTGTCTCTATCTGTGCGCCTATGTATCTGTGTATCCGTCTCTGTGTCTCTGCTCTGTGTCTGTGTCTCTGTGTCTCTGTCTCTGTGTCTCTGTCGATGTGTCTAAGTCTCCTTGTCTCTGTCTCTGTGTCTCTGCCTCTGTCTCCGTGTGTCTTAATCTGTGCCTCTGTCTGTGCGCCTATGTATCTGTGTATCCGTCTCTGTGTCTGTGCTCTGTGTCTCTGTCTCTCTGTCTCTGTCTCTGTGTCTAAGTCTCCTTGTCTCTGTCTCTGTGTCTCTGCCTCTGTCTCCGTGTGTCTTAATCTGTGTCTCTGTCTGTGCGCCAATGTATCTGTGTATCCGTCTCTGTGTCTGTGCTCTGTGTCTCTGTCTCTGACTCTGTCTCTGTCTCTGTCTCTGTGTCTCTGTCTCTGTGTCTCTCTCTCTGTGTCTCTGCCTCTGTGTCTCTGTCTCTGTCTCTGCGTCTCTGTCTCTGTGTCTCTGTCTCTGGGTCTCTGTCTCTGTGTCTCTGTGTCTGTGTCTCCGTCTCTGTGTCTCTGTCTCTGTGTCTCTGTCTCTGTGTCTCTGTCTCTGTATCTCTGTCTCTGTGTCTCTGTGTCTGTGTCTCTGTCTTTGTGTCTCAGTCTCTGTGTCTCTGTCTCTGTGTCTCTGTCTCTGTCTCTGTGTCTCTGTCTCTGTGTCTCTGTCTCTGTGTCTCTGTCTCTGTGTCTCTGTCTCTGTGTCTCTGTCTCTGTGTCTGTGTCTCTGTCTCTGTCTCTGTGTCTCTCTCTCTCTGTGTCTATGTCCCTGTGCCTATGTCTCTGTGTCTCTGTCTCTGTGACTTTGTCTCTGCGTATCTGTCTCTGCCTCTGTGTCTCTGTCTCTGTCTCTGCGTCTCTGTCTCTGTGTCTCTGTCTCTGGGTCTCTGTCTCTGTGTCTCTGTCTCTGTGTCTCCGTCTCTGTGTCTCTGTCTCTGTGTCTCTGTCTCTGTGTCTCTGTCTCTGTATCTCTGTCTCTGTGTCTCTGTGTCTGTGTCTCTGTCTTTGTGTCTCAGTCTCTGTGTCTCTGTCTCTGTGTCTCTGTCTCTGTCTCTGTGTCTCTGTCTCTGTGTCTCTGTCTCTGTGTCTCTGTCTCTGTGTCTGTGTCTCTGTCTCTGTCTCTGTGTCTCTCTCTCTCTGTGTCTATGTCCCTGTGCCTATGTATCTGTGTCTCTGTCTCTGTGACTTTGTCTCTGCGTATCTGTCTCTGTCTCTGTGTCTCTGTGTCTCTCTCTCTCTGTGTCTCTCTCTCTCTGTGTCTCTGTCTTTGTCTCTGTCTCTGTGCCTCTGTCTCTGTGTCTCTGTCTCTGTGTCTCTGTCTCTGTGTCTCTGTCTCTGTGTCTCTGTCTCTGTGTCTCTGTCTCTGTGTCTCTGTCTCTGTGTCTCTGTCTCTGTGTCTCTGTCTCTGTGTCTCTGTCTCTGTGTCTCTGTCTCTGTGTCTCTGTCTCTGTGTCTCTGTCTCTGTGTCTCTGTCTCTGTGTCTCTGTCTCTGTGTCTCTGTCTCTGTGTCTCTGTCTCTGTGTCTCTGTCTCTGTGTCTCTGTCTCTGTGTCTCTGTCTCTGTGTCTCTGTCTCTGTGTCTCTGTCTCTGTGTCTCTGTCTCTGTGTCTCTGTCTCTGTGTCTCTGTCTCTGTGTCTCTGTCTCTGTGTCTCTGTCTCTGTGTCTCTGTCTCTGTGTCTCTGTCTCTGTGTCTCTGTCTCTGTGTCTCTGTCTCTGTGTCTCTGTCTCTGTGTCTCTGTCTCTGTGTCTCTGTCTCTGTGTCTCTGTCTCTGTGTCTCTGTCTCTGTGTCCCTGTCTCTGTGTCCCTGTCTCTGTGTCTCTGTCTCTGTGTCTCTGTCTCTGTGTCTCTGTCTCTGTGTCTCTGTGTCTCTGTCTCTGTGTCTCTGTCTCTGTGTCTCTGTCTCTGTGTCTCTGTCTCTGTGTCTCTGGCTCTGTGACTTTGTCTCTGCGTATCTGTCTCTGTGTCTCTGTCTCTGTGTCTCTGTCTCTGTGTCTCTGTCTCTGTGTCTCTGTCTCTGTGTCTCTGTCTCTGTGTCTCTGTCTCTGTGTCTCTGTCTCTGTGTCTCTGTCTCTGTGTCTCAGTCTCTGTGTCTCTGTCTCTGTGTCTCTGTGTCTCTGTCTCTGCGTATCTGTCTCTGTGTCTCTGTCTCTGTGTCTCTGTCTCTGTGTCTCTGTCTCTGTGTCTCTGTCTCTGTGTGGCTGTCTCTGTGTCTCTGCCTCTGTGTCTCTGTCTCTGTGTCTCTGTCTCTGTGTCTCTGTCTCTGTGTCTCTGTCTCTGTGTCTCTGTCTCTGTGTCTCTGTCTCTGTGTCTCTGTCTCTGTGTCTCTGTCTCTGTGTCTCTGTCTCTGTGTCTCTGTCTCTGTGTCTCTGTCTCTGTGTCTCTGTCTCTGTGTCTCTGTCTCTGTGTCTCTGTCTCTGTGTCTCTGTCTCTGTGTCTCTGTCTCTGTGTCTCTGTCTCTGTGTCTCTGTCTCTGTGTCTCTGTCTCTGTGTCTCTGTCTCTGTGTCTCTGTCTCTGTGTCTCTGTCTCTGTGTCTCTGTCTCTGTGTCTCTGTCTCTGTGTCTCTGTCTCTGTGCCTCTGTCTCTGTGCCTCTGTCTCTGTGCCTCTGTCTCTGTGCCTCTGTCTCTGTGCCTCTGTCTCTGTGTCTCTGTCTCTGTGTCTCTGTCTCTGTGTCTCTGTCTCTGTGTCTCTGTCTCTGTGTCTCTGTCTCTGTGTCTCTGTCTCTGTGTCTCTGTCTCTGTGTCTCTGTCTCTGTGTCTCTGTCTCTGTGTCTCTGTCTCTGTGTCTCTGTCTCTGTGTCTCTGTCTCTGTGTCTCTGTCTCTGTGTCTCTGTCTCTGTGTCTCTGTCTCTGTGTCTCTGTCTCTGTGTCTCTGTCTCTGTGTCTCTGTCTCTGTGTCTCTGTCTCTGTGTCTCTGTCTCTGTGTCTCTGCCTCTGTGTCTCTGTCTCTGTGTCTCTGTCTCTGTGTCTCTGTCTCTGTGTCTCTGTCTCTGTGTCTCTGTCTCTGTGTCTCTGTCTCTGTGTCTCTGTCTCTGTGTCTCTGTCTCTGTGTCTCTGTCTCTGTGTCTCTGTCTCTGTGTCTCTGTCTCTGTGTCTCTGTCTCTGTGTCTCTGTCTCTGTGTCTCTGTCTCTGTGTCTCTGTCTCTGTGTCTCTGTCTCTGTGTCTCTGTCTCTGTGTCTCTGTCTCTGTGTCTCTGTCTCTGTGTCTCTGTCTCTGTGTCTCTGTCTCTGTGTCTCTGTCTCTGTGTCTCTGTCTCTGTGTCTCTGTCTCTGTGTCTCTGTCTCTGTGTCTCTGTCTCTGTGTCTCTGTCTCTGTGTCTCTGTCTCTGTGTCTCTGTCTCTGTGTCTCTGTCTCTGTGTCTCTGTCTCTGTGTCTCTGTCTCTGTGTCTCTGTCTCTGTGTCTCTGTCTCTGTGTCTCTGTCTCTGTGCCTCTGTCTCTGTGCCTCTGTCTCTGTGCCTCTGTCTCTGTGCCTCTGTCTCTGTGTCTCTGTCTCTGTGTCTCTGTCTCTGTGTCTCTGTCTCTGTGTCTCTGTCTCTGTGTCTCTGTCTCTGTGTCTCTGTCTCTGTGTCTCTGTCTCTGTGTCTCTGTCTCTGTGTCTCTGTCTCTGTGTCTCTGTCTCTGTGTCTCTGTCTCTGTGTCTCTGTCTCTGTGTCTCTGTCTCTGTGTCTCTGTCTCTGTGTCTCTGTCTCTGTGTCTCTGTCTCTGTGTCTCTGTCTCTGTGCCTCTGTCTCTGTGTCTCTGTCTCTGTGTCTCTGTCTCTGTGTCTCTGTCTCTGTGTCTCTGTCTCTGTGGCTCTGTCTCTGTGCCTCTGTCTCTGTGTCTCTGTCTCTGTGTCTCTGTCTCTGTGTCTCTGTCTCTGTGTCTCTGTCTCTGTGTCTCTGTCTCTGTGTCTCTGTCTCTGTGTCTCTGTCTCTGTGTCTCTGTCTCTGTGTCTCTGTGTCTGTGTCTCTGTCTCTGTGTCTCTGTCTCTGTGTCTCTGTCTCTGTGTCTCTGTCTCTGTGTCTCTGTCTCTGTGTCTCTGTCTCTGTGTCTCTGTCTCTGTGTCTCTGTCTCTGTGTCTCTGTGTCTCTGTCTCTGTGTCTCTGTCTCTGTGTCTCTGGCTCTGTGACTTTGTCTCTGCGTATCTGTCTCTGTGTCTCTGTCTCTGTGTCTCTGTCTCTGTGTCTCTCTCTCTGTGTCTCTGTCTCTGTGTCTCTGTCTCTGTGTCTCTGTCTCTGTGTCTCTGTCTCTGTGTCTCTGTCTCTGTGTCTCAGTCTCTGTGTCTCTGTCTCTGTGTCTCTGTCTCTGTGTCTCTGTGTCTCTGTCTCTGTGTCTCTGTCTCTGTGTCTCTGTCTCTGTGACTCTGTCTCTGCGTATCTGTCTCTGTGTCTCTGTCTCTGTGTCTCTGTCTCTGTGTCTCTGTCTCTGTGTCTCTGTCTCTGTGTCTCTGTCTCTGTGTCTCTGTCTCTGTGACTTTGTCTCTGCGTATCTGCCTCTGTGTCTCTGTCTCTGTGTCTCTGTCTCTGTGTCTCTGTCTCTGTGTCTCTGTCTCTGTGTCTCTGTCTCTGTGTCTCTGTCTCTGTGTCTCTGTGTCTGTGTCTCTGTCTCTGTGTGTCTCTCTCTGTGTCTCTGTCTCTGTGCCTCTGTCTCTGTCTCTGTGTCTCTGTCTCTGTGTCTCTGTCTCTGTGTCTCTGTCTCTGTGTCTCTGTCTCTGTGTCTCTGTCTCTGTCTCTCTGTCTCTGTGTCTCTGTCTCTGTGTCTGTGTCTCTGTCTCTGTCTCTGTGTCTCTCTCTCTCTGTGTCTTTGTCCCTGTGCCTATGTATCTGTGTCTCTGTCTCTGTGACTTTGTCTCTGCGTATCTGCCTCTGTGTCTCTGTCTCTGTGTCTCTGTCTCTGTGTCTCTGTCTCTGTGTCTCTGTCTCTGTGTCTCTGTCTCTGTGCCTCTGTCTCTGTGTCTCTGTCTCTGTGTCTCTCTCTCTGTGTCTCTGTCTTTGTCTCTGTCTCTGTGCCTCTGTCTCTGTGTCTCTGTCTCTTTGTCTCTGTCTCAGTGTCTCTGTCTCTGTGTCTCTGTCTCTGTGTCTCTGTCTCTGTGTCTCTGTCTCTGTGTCTGTGTCTCTGTGTCTCTGTCTCTGTGTCTCTGTCTCTGCGTCTCTGTCTCTGTGTCTCTGTCTCTGTGTCTCTGTCTCTGTGTCTCTGTCTCTGTGTCTCTGTCTCTGTGTCTCTGTCTCTGTGTCTCTGTCTCTGTGTCTCTGTCTCTGCGTCTCTGTCTCTGTGTCTCTGTCTCTGTGTCTCTGTCGATGTGTCTAAGTCTCCTTGTCTCTGTCTCTGTGTCTCTGCCTCTGTCACCGTGTGTCTTAATCTGTGTCTCTATCTGTGCGCCTATGTATCTGTGTATCCGTCTCTGTGTCTCTGCTCTGTGTCTGTGTCTCTGTGTCTCTGTCTCTGTGTCTCTGTCGATGTGTCTAAGTCTCCTTGTCTCTGTCTCTGTGTCTCTGCCTCTGTCTCCGTGTGTCTTAATCTGTGCCTCTGTCTGTGCGCCTATGTATCTGTGTATCCGTCTCTGTGTCTGTGCTCTGTGTCTCTGTCTCTCTGTCTCTGTCTCTGTGTCTAAGTCTCCTTGTCTCTGTCTCTGTGTCTCTGCCTCTGTCTCCGTGTGTCTTAATCTGTGTCTCTGTCTGTGCGCCAATGTATCTGTGTATCCGTCTCTGTGTCTGTGCTCTGTGTCTCTGTCTCTGACTCTGTCTCTGTCTCTGTCTCTGTGTCTCTGTCTCTGTGTCTCTCTCTCTGTGTCTCTGCCTCTGTGTCTCTGTCTCTGTCTCTGCGTCTCTGTCTCTGTGTCTCTGTCTCTGGGTCTCTGTCTATGTGTCTCTGTCTCTGTGTCTCCGTCTCTGTGTCTCTGTCTCTGTGTCTCTGTCTCTGTGTCTCTGTCTCTGTATCTCTGTCTCTGTGTCTCTGTGTCTGTGTCTCTGTCTTTGTGTCTCAGTCTCTGTGTCTCTGTCTCTGTGTCTCTGTCTCTGTCTCTGTGTCTCTGTCTCTGTGTCTCTGTCTCTGTGTCTCTGTCTCTGTATCTCTGTCTCTGTGTCTCTGTGTCTGTGTCTCTGTCTTTGTGTCTCAGTCTCTGTGTCTCTGTCTCTGTGTCTCTGTCTCTGTCTCTGTGTCTCTGTCTCTGTGTCTCTGTCTCTGTGTCTCTGTCTCTGTGTCTCTGTCTCTGTCTCTGTGTCTCTGTCTCTGTGTCTCTGTCTCTGTGTCTCTGTCTCTGTGTCTCTGTGTCTCTGTCTCTGTGTCTCTGTCTCTGTGTCTCTGTCTCTGTGTCTGTGTCTCTGTCTCTGTCTCTGTGTCTCTCTCTCTCTGTGTCTATGTCCCTGTGCCTATGTATCTGTGTCTCTGTCTCTGTGACTTTGTCTCTGCGTATCTGTCTCTGTCTCTGTGTCTCTGTGTCTCTCTCTCTCTGTGTCTCTCTCTCTCTGTGTCTCTGTCTTTGTCTCTGTCTCTGTGCCTCTGTCTCTGTGTCTCTGTCTCTGTGTCTCTGTCTCTGTGTCTCTGTCTCTGTGTCTCTGTCTCTGTGTCTCTGTCTCTGTGTCTCTGTCTCTGTGTCTCTGTCTCTGTGTCTCTGTCTCTGTGTCTCTGTCTCTGTGTCTCTGTCTCTGTGTCTCTGTCTCTGTGTCTCTGTCTCTGTGTCTCTGTCTCTGTGTCTCTGTCTCTGTGTCTCTGTCTCTGTGTCTCTGTCTCTGTGTCTCTGTCTCTGTGTCTCTGTCTCTGTGTCTCTGTCTCTGTGTCTCTGTCTCTGTGTCTCTGTCTCTGTGTCTCTGTCTCTGTGTCTCTGTCTCTGTGTCTCTGTCTCTGTGTCTCTGTCTCTGTGTCTCTGTCTCTGTGTCTCTGTCTCTGTGTCTCTGTCTCTGTGTCTCTGTCTCTGTGTCTCTGTCTCTGTGTCTCTGTCTCTGTGTCTCTGTCTCTGTGTCTCTGTCTCTGTGTCTCTGTCTCTGTGTCTCTGTCTCTGTGTCTCTGTCTCTGTGTCTCTGTCTCTGTGTCTCTGTCTCTGTGTCTCTGTCTCTGTGTCTCTGTCTCTGTGTCTCTGTCTCTGTGTCCCTGTCTCTGTGTCTCTGTCTCTGTGTCTCTGTCTCTGTGTCTCTGTCTCTGTGTCTCTGTGTCTCTGTCTCTGTGTCTCTGTCTCTGTGTCTCTGTCTCTGTGTCTCTGTCTCTGTGTCTCTGTCTCTGTGTCTCTGGCTCTGTGACTTTGTCTCTGCGTATCTGTCTCTGTGTCTCTGTCTCTGTGTCTCTGTCTCTGTGTCTCTGTCTCTGTGTCTCTCTCTCTGTGTCTCTGTCTCTGTGTCTCTGTCTCTGTGTCTCTGTCTCTGTGTCTCTGTCTCTGTGTCTCTGTCTCTGTGTCTCAGTCTCTGTGTCTCTGTCTCTGTGTCTCTGTGTCTCTGTCTCTGCGTATCTGTCTCTGTGTCTCTGTCTCTGTGTCTCTGTCTCTGTGTCTCTGTCTCTGTGTCTCTGTCTCTGTGTGGCTGTCTCTGTGTCTCTGCCTCTGTGTCTCTGTCTCTGTGTCTCTGTCTCTGTGTCTCTGTCTCTGTGTCTCTGTCTCTGTGTCTCTGTCTCTGTGTCTCTGTCTCTGTGTCTCTGTCTCTGTGTCTCTGTCTCTGTGTCTCTGTCTCTGTGTCTCTGTCTCTGTGTCTCTGTCTCTGTGTCTCTGTCTCTGTGTCTCTGTCTCTGTGTCTCTGTCTCTGTGTCTCTGTCTCTGTGTCTCTGTCTCTGTGTCTCTGTCTCTGTGTCTCTGTCTCTGTGTCTCTGTCTCTGTGTCTCTGTCTCTGTGTCTCTGTCTCTGTGTCTCTGTCTCTGTGTCTCTGTCTCTGTGTCTCTGTCTCTGTGTCTCTGTCTCTGTGTCTCTGTCTCTGTGTCTCTGTCTCTGTGTCTCTGTCTCTGTGTCTCTGTCTCTGTGTCTCTGTCTCTGTGTCTCTGTCTCTGTGTCTCTGTCTCTGTGTCTCTGTCTCTGTGTCTCTGTCTCTGTGTCTCTGTCTCTGTGTCTCTGTCTCTGTGCCTCTGTCTCTGTGCCTCTGTCTCTGTGCCTCTGTCTCTGTGCCTCTGTCTCTGTGCCTCTGTCTCTGTGTCTCTGTCTCTGTGTCTCTGTCTCTGTGTCTCTGTCTCTGTGTCTCTGTCTCTGTGTCTCTGTCTCTGTGTCTCTGTCTCTGTGTCTCTGTCTCTGTGTCTCTGTCTCTGTGTCTCTGTCTCTGTGTCTCTGTCTCTGTGTCTCTGTCTCTGTGTCTCTGTCTCTGTGTCTCTGTCTCCGTGTCTCTGTCTCTGTGTCTCTGTCTCTGTGTCTCTGTCTCTGTGTCTCTGTCTCTGTGTCTCTGTCTCTGTGTCTCTGTCTCTGTGTCTCTGTCTCTGTGTCTCTGTCTCTGCGTCTCTGTCTCTGTGTCTAAGTCTCCTTGTCTCTGTCTCTGTGTCTCTGCCTCTGTCTCCGTGTGTCTTAATCTGTGTCTCTGTCTGTGCGCCTATGTATCTGTGTATCCGTCTCTGTGTCTGTGCTCTGTGTCTCTGTCTCTGACTCTGTCCCTGTCTCTGTCTCTGTGTCTCTGTCTCTGTGTCTAAGTCTCCTTGTCTCTGTCTCTGTGTCTCTGCCTCTGTCTCCATGTGTCTTAAACTGTGTCTCTGTCTGTGCGCCTATGTATCTGTGTATCCGTGTCTGTGTCTGTGCTCTGTGTCTCTGTCTCTGACTCTGTCTCTGTCTCTGTCTCTGTGTCTCTGTCTCTGTGTCTCTCTCTCTGTGCCTCTGCCTCTGTGTCTCTGTCTCTGTCTCTGCGTCTCTGTCTCTGTGTCTCTGTCTCTGGGTCTCTGTCTCTGTGTCTCTGTCTCTGTGTCTCCGTCTCTGTCTCTCTGTCTCTGTGTCTCTGTCTCTGTGGCTCTGTCTCTGTGTCTCTGTCTCTGTGTCTCTGTGTCTGTGTCTCTGTCTCTGTGTCTCAGTCTCTGTGTCTCTGTCTCTGTGTCTCTGTCTCTGTGTCTCTGTCTCTGTGTCTCTGTCTCTGTGTCTCTGTCTCTGTGTCTCTGTCTCTGTGTCTCTGTCTCTGTGTCTCTGTCTCTGTGTCTGTGTCTCTCTCTCTCTGTATCTATGTCCCTGTGCCTATGTATCTGTGTCTCTGTCCTTGTGACTTTGTCTCTGCGTCTCTGTCTCTGTCTCTGTGTCTCTGTCTCTGTGTCTCTCTCTCTGTGTCTCTGTCTTTGTCTCTGTCTCTGTGCCTCTGTCTCTGTGTCTCTGTCTCTGTGTCTCTGTCTCTGTGTCTCTGTCTCTGTGTCTCTGTCTCTGTGTCTCTGTCTCTGTGTCTCTGTCTCTGTGTCTCTGTCTCTGTGTCTCTGTCTCTGTGTCTCTGTCTCTGTGTCTTTGTCTCTGTGTCTCTGTCTCTGTGTCTCTGTCCCTGTGTCTCTGTCTCTGTGTCTCTGTCTCTGTGTCTCTGTCTCTGTGTCTGTGTCTCTGTGTCTCTGTCCCTGTGCCTATGTATCTGTGTCTCTGTCTCTTTGGCTCTGTCTCGGGGTCTCTGTCGATGTGTCTAAGTCTCCTTGTCTCTGTCTCTGTGTCTCTGCCTCTGTCTCCGTGTGTCTTAATCTGTGTCTCTGTCTGTGCGCCTATGTATCTGTGTATCCGTCTCTGTGTCTGTGCTCTGTGTCTCTGTCTCTGTGTCTCTGTCGATGTGCCTAAGTCTCCTTGTCTCTGTCTCTGTGTCTCTGCCTCTGTCTCCGTGTGCCTTAATCAGTGTCTATGTCTGTGCGCCTATGTATCTGTGTATCCGTCTCTGTGTCTGTGCTCTGTGTTTCTGTCTCTGACTCTGTCTCTGTCTCCGTCTCTGTCTCTGTGTCTCTGTCTCTGTGTGTCTCTCTCTGTGTCTCCGTGTCTGTGTCCCTGTCTCTGTCTCTGTGTCTCTGTCTCTGTGTCTCTGTCTCTGTGTCTCTGTCTCTGGGTCTCTGTCTCTGTGTCTCTGTCTGTGTGTCTCCGTCTCTGTGTCTCTGTCTCTGTGTCTCTGTCTCTGTGTCTCTGTCTCTGTGTCTCTGTGTCTGTGTCTCTGTCTCTGTGTCTCTGTCTCTGTGTCTCTGTCTCTGTGTCTCTGTCTCTGTGTCTCTGTCTCTGTGTCTCTGTCTCTGTGTCTCTGTCTCTGTGTCTCTGTGTCTCTGTCTCTGTGTCTCTGTCTCTGTGTCTCTGTCTCTGTGTCTGTGTCTCTGTCTCTGTCTCTGTGTCTCTCTCTCTCTGTGTCTCTGTCTCTGTCTCTGTGTCTCTCTCTCTCTGTCTCTGTGACTTTGTCTCTGCGTATCTGTCTCTGTGTCTCTGCCTCTGTGTCTCTGTCTCTGTGTCTCTTTCTCTGTGTCTCTGTCTCTGTGTCTCTGTCTCTGTGTCTCTGTCTCTGTGTCTCTGTCTCTGTCTCTGTCTCTGTCTCTGTCTCTGTCTCTGTCTCTGTCTCTGTCTCTGTCTCTGTCTCTGTCTCTGTCTCTGTGTCTCTGTCTCTGCGTCTCTGTCTCTGTGTCTCTGTCTCTGTGTTTCTGAGTCTGTGCCTCTGTCTCTGTGTCTCTGTCTCTGTGTCTCTGTCTCTGTGTCTCTGTCTCTGTGTCTCTGTCTCTGTGTCTCTGTCTCTGTGTCTCTGTCTCTGTGTCTCTGTCTCTGTGTCTCTGTCTCTGTGTCTCTGTCTCTGTGACTTTGTCTCTGCGTATCTGCCTCTGTGTCTCTGTCTCTGTGTCTCTGTCTCTGTGTCTCTGTCTCTGTGTCTCTGTCTCTGTGTCTCTGTCTCTGTGTCTCTGTCTCTGTGTCTCTGTCTCTGTGTGTCTCTCTCTGTGTCTCTGTCTCTGTGCCTCTGTCTCTGTCTCTGTGTCTCTGTCTCTGTGTCTCTGTCTCTGTGTCTCTGTCTCTGTGTCTCTGTCTCTGTGTCTCTGTCTCTGTGTCTCTGTCTCTGTGTCTGTGTCTCTGTCTCTGTCTCTGTGTCTCTCTCTCTCTGTGTCTTTGTCCCTGTGCCTATGTATCTGTGTCTCTGTCTCTGTGACTTTGTCTCTGCGTATCTGCCTCTGTGTCTCTGTCTCTGTGTCTCTGTCTCTGTGTCTCTGTCTCTGTGTCTCTGTCTCTGTGTCTCTGTCTCTGCGTCTCTGTCTCTGTGTCTCTGTCTCTGTGTCTCTCTCTCTGTGTCTCTGTCTTTGTCTCTGTCTCTGTGCCTCTGTCTCTGTGTCTCTGTCTCTTTGTCTCTGTCTCAGTGTCTCTGTCTCTGTGTCTCTGTCTCTGTGTCTCTGTCTCTGTGTCTCTGTCTCTGTGTCTGTGTCTCTGTGTCTCTGTCTCTGTGTCTCTGTCTCTGCGTCTCTGTCTCTGTGTCTCTGTCTCTGTGTCTCTGTCTCTGTGTCTCTGTCTCTGTGTCTCTGTCTCTGTGTCTCTGTCTCTGTGTCTCTGTCTCTGTGTCTCTGTCTCTGTGTCTCTGTCTCTGTGTCTCTGTCTCTGTGTCTCTGTCGATGTGTCTAAGTCTCCTTGTCTCTGTCTCTGTGTCTCTGCCTCTGTCCCCGTGTGTCTTAATCTGTGTCTCTATCTGTGCGCCTATGTATCTGTGTATCCGTCTCTGTGTCTCTGCTCTGTGTCTGTGTCTCTGTGTCTCTGTCTCTGTGTCTCTGTCGATGTGTCTAAGTCTCCTTGTCTCTGTCTCTGTGTCTCTGCCTCTGTCTCCGTGTGTCTTAATCTGTGCCTCTGTCTGTGCGCCTATGTATCTGTGTATCCGTCTCTGTGTCTGTGCTCTGTGTCTCTGTCTCTCTGTCTCTGTCTCTGTGTCTAAGTCTCCTTGTCTCTGTCTCTGTGTCTCTGCCTCTGTCTCCGTGTGTCTTAATCTGTGTCTCTGTCTGTGCGCCAATGTATCTGTGTATCCGTCTCTGTGTCTGTGCTCTGTGTCTCTGTCTCTGACTCTGTCTCTGTCTCTGTCTCTGTGTCTCTGTCTCTGTGTCTCTCTCTCTGTGTCTCTGCCTCTGTGTCTCTGTCTCTGTCTCTGCGTCTCTGTCTCTGTGTCTCTGTCTCTGGGTCTCTGTCTCTGTGTCTCTGTCTCTGTGTCTCCGTCTCTGTGTCTCTGTCTCTGTGTCTCTGTCTCTGTGTCTCTGTCTCTGTATCTCTGTCTCTGTGTCTCTGTGTCTGTGTCTCTGTCTTTGTGTCTCAGTCTCTGTGTCTCTGTCTCTGTGTCTCTGTCTCTGTCTCTGTGTCTCTGTCTCTGTGTCTCTGTCTCTGTGTCTCTGTCTCTGTGTCTCTGTCTTTGTGTCTGTGTCTCTGTCTCTGTCTCTGTGTCTCTCGCTCTCTGTGTCTATGTCCCTGTGCCTATGTATCTGTGTCTCTGTCTCTGTGACTTTGTCTCTGCGTATCTGTCTCTGCCTCTGTGTCTCTGTCTCTGTCTCTGCGTCTCTGTCTCTGTGTCTCTGTCTCTGGGTCTCTGTCTCTGTGTCTCTGTCTCTGTGTCTCCGTCTCTGTGTCTCTGTCTCTGTGTCTCTGTCTCTGTGTCTCTGTCTCTGTATCTCTGTCTCTGTGTCTCTGTGTCTGTGTCTCTGTCTTTGTGTCTCAGTCTCTGTGTCTCTGTCTCTGTGTCTCTGTCTCTGTCTCTGTGTCTCTGTCTCTGTGTCTCTGTCTCTGTGTCTCTGTCTCTGTGTCTCTGTCTCTGTCTCTGTGTCTCTGTCTCTGTGTCTCTGTCTCTGTGTCTCTGTCTCTGTGTCTCTGTGTCTCTGTCTCTGTGTCTCTGTCTCTGTGTCTCTGTCTCTGTGTCTGTGTCTCTGTCTCTGTCTCTGTGTCTCTCTCTCTCTGTGTCTATGTCCCTGTGCCTATGTATCTGTGTCTCTGTCTCTGTGACTTTGTCTCTGCGTATCTGTCTCTGTCTCTGTGTCTCTGTGTCTCTCTCTCTCTGTGTCTCTCTCTCTCTGTGTCTCTGTCTCTGTGCCTCTGTCTCTGTGTCTCTGTCTCTGTGTCTCTGTCTCTGTGTCTCTGTCTCTGTGTCTCTGTCTCTGTGTCTCTGTCTCTGTGTCTCTGTCTCTGTGTCTCTGTCTCTGTGTCTCTGTCTCTGTGTCTCTGTCTCTGTGTCTCTGTCTCTGTGTCTCTGTCTCTGTGTCTCTGTCTCTGTGTCTCTGTCTCTGTGTCTCTGTCTCTGTGTCTCTGTCTCTGTGTCTCTGTCTCTGTGTCTCTGTCTCTGTGTCTCTGTCTCTGTGTCTCTGTCTCTGTGTCTCTGTCTCTGTGTCTCTGTCTCTGTGTCTCTGTCTCTGTGTCTCTGTCTCTGTGTCTCTGTCTCTGTGTCTCTGTCTCTGTGTCTCTGTCTCTGTGTCTCTGTCTCTGTGTCTCTGTCTCTGTGTCTCTGTCTCTGTGTCTCTGTCTCTGTGTCTCTGTCTCTGTGTCTCTGTCTCTGTGTCTCTGTCTCTGTGTCTCTGTCTCTGTGTCTCTGTCTCTGTGTCTCTGTCTCTGTGTCTCTGTCTCTGTGTCTCTGTCTCTGTGTCTCTGTCTCTGTGTCTCTGTCTCTGTGTCTCTGTCTCTGTGTCTCTGTCTCTGTGTCCCTGTCTCTGTGTCTCTGTCTCTGTGTCTCTGTCTCTGTGTCTCTGTCTCTGTGTCTCTGTGTCTCTGTCTCTGTGTCTCTGTCTCTGTGTCTCTGTCTCTGTGTCTCTGTCTCTGTGTCTCTGGCTCTGTGACTTTGTCTCTGCGTATCTGTCTCTGTGTCTCTGTCTCTGTGTCTCTGTCTCTGTGTCTCTGTCTCTGTGTCTCTCTCTCTGTGTCTCTGTCTCTGTGTCTCTGTCTCTGTGTCTCTGTCTCTGTGTCTCTGTCTCTGTGTCTCTGTCTCTGTGTCTCAGTCTCTGTGTCTCTGTCTCTGTGTCTCTGTGTCTCTGTCTCTGCGTATCTGTCTCTGTGTCTCTGTCTCTGTGTCTCTGTCTCTGTGTCTCTGTCTCTGTGTCTCTGTCTCTGTGTGGCTGTCTCTGTGTCTCTGCCTCTGTGTCTCTGTCTCTGTGTCTCTGTCTCTGTGTCTCTGTCTCTGTGTCTCTGTCTCTGTGTCTCTGTCTCTGTGTCTCTGTCTCTGTGTCTCTGTCTCTGTGTCTCTGTCTCTGTGTCTCTGTCTCTGTGTCTCTGTCTCTGTGTCTCTGTCTCTGTGTCTCTGTCTCTGTGTCTCTGTCTCTGTGTCTCTGTCTCTGTGTCTCTGTCTCTGTGTCTCTGTCTCTGTGTCTCTGTCTCTGTGTCTCTGTCTCTGTGTCTCTGTCTCTGTGTCTCTGTCTCTGTGTCTCTGTCTCTGTGTCTCTGTCTCTGTGTCTCTGTCTCTGTGTCTCTGTCTCTGTGTCTCTGTCTCTGTGTCTCTGTCTCTGTGTCTCTGTCTCTGTGTCTCTGTCTCTGTGTCTCTGTCTCTGTGTCTCTGTCTCTGTGTCTCTGTCTCTGTGTCTCTGTCTCTGTGTCTCTGTCTCTGTGCCTCTGTCTCTGTGCCTCTGTCTCTGTGCCTCTGTCTCTGTGCCTCTGTCTCTGTGTCTCTGTCTCTGTGTCTCTGTCTCTGTGTCTCTGTCTCTGTGTCTCTGTCTCTGTGTCTCTGTCTCTGTGTCTCTGTCTCTGTGTCTCTGTCTCTGTGTCTCTGTCTCTGTGTCTCTGTCTCTGTGTCTCTGTCTCTGTGTCTCTGTCTCTGTGTCTCTGTCTCTGTGTCTCTGTCTCCGTGTCTCTGTCTCTGTGTCTCTGTCTCTGTGTCTCTGTCTCTGTGTCTCTGTCTCTGTGTCTCTGTCTCTGTGTCTCTGTCTCTGTGTCTCTGTCTCTGTGTCTCTGTCTCTGTGTCTCTGTCTCTGCGTCTCTGTCTCTGTGTCTAAGTCTCCTTGTCTCTGTCTCTGTGTCTCTGCCTCTGTCTCCGTGTGTCTTAATCTGTGTCTCTGTCTGTGCGCCTATGTATCTGTGTATCCGTCTCTGTGTCTGTGCTCTGTGTCTCTGTCTCTGACTCTGTCCCTGTCTCTGTCTCTGTGTCTCTGTCTCTGTGTCTAAGTCTCCTTGTCTCTGTCTCTGTGTCTCTGCCTCTGTCTCCATGTGTCTTAAACTGTGTCTCTGTCTGTGCGCCTATGTATCTGTGTATCCGTGTCTGTGTCTGTGCTCTGTGTCTCTGTCTCTGACTCTGTCTCTGTCTCTGTCTCTGTGTCTCTGTCTCTGTGTCTCTCTCTCTGTGCCTCTGCCTCTGTGTCTCTGTCTCTGTCTCTGCGTCTCTGTCTCTGTGTCTCTGTCTCTGGGTCTCTGTCTCTGTGTCTCTGTCTCTGTGTCTCCGTCTCTGTCTCTCTGTCTCTGTGTCTCTGTCTCTGTGGCTCTGTCTCTGTGTCTCTGTCTCTGTGTCTCTGTGTCTGTGTCTCTGTCTCTGTGTCTCAGTCTCTGTGTCTCTGTCTCTGTGTCTCTGTCTCTGTGTCTCTGTCTCTGTGTCTCTGTCTCTGTGTCTCTGTCTCTGTGTCTCTGTCTCTGTGTCTCTGTCTCTGTGTCTCTGTCTCTGTGTCTGTGTCTCTCTCTCTCTGTATCTATGTCCCTGTGCCTATGTATCTGTGTCTCTGTCCTTGTGACTTTGTCTCTGCGTCTCTGTCTCTGTCTCTGTGTCTCTGTCTCTGTGTCTCTCTCTCTGTGTCTCTGTCTTTGTCTCTGTCTCTGTGCCTCTGTCTCTGTGTCTCTGTCTCTGTGTCTCTGTCTCTGTGTCTCTGTCTCTGTGTCTCTGTCTCTGTGTCTCTGTCTCTGTGTCTCTGTCTCTGTGTCTCTGTCTCTGTGTCTCTGTCTCTGTGTCTCTGTCTCTGTGTCTTTGTCTCTGTGTCTCTGTCTCTGTGTCTCTGTCCCTGTGTCTCTGTCTCTGTGTCTCTGTCTCTGTGTCTCTGTCTCTGTGTCTGTGTCTCTGTGTCTCTGTCCCTGTGCCTATGTATCTGTGTCTCTGTCTCTTTGGCTCTGTCTCGGGGTCTCTGTCGATGTGTCTAAGTCTCCTTGTCTCTGTCTCTGTGTCTCTGCCTCTGTCTCCGTGTGTCTTAATCTGTGTCTCTGTCTGTGCGCCTATGTATCTGTGTATCCGTCTCTGTGTCTGTGCTCTGTGTCTCTGTCTCTGTGTCTCTGTCGATGTGCCTAAGTCTCCTTGTCTCTGTCTCTGTGTCTCTGCCTCTGTCTCCGTGTGCCTTAATCAGTGTCTATGTCTGTGCGCCTATGTATCTGTGTATCCGTCTCTGTGTCTGTGCTCTGTGTTTCTGTCTCTGACTCTGTCTCTGTCTCCGTCTCTGTCTCTGTGTCTCTGTCTCTGTGTGTCTCTCTCTGTGTCTCCGTGTCTGTGTCCCTGTCTCTGTCTCTGTGTCTCTGTCTCTGTGTCTCTGTCTCTGTGTCTCTGTCTCTGGGTCTCTGTCTCTGTGTCTCTGTCTGTGTGTCTCCGTCTCTGTGTCTCTGTCTCTGTGTCTCTGTCTCTGTGTCTCTGTCTCTGTGTCTCTGTGTCTGTGTCTCTGTCTCTGTGTCTCTGTCTCTGTGTCTCTGTCTCTGTGTCTCTGTCTCTGTGTCTCTGTCTCTGTGTCTCTGTCTCTGTGTCTCTGTCTCTGTGTCTCTGTGTCTCTGTCTCTGTGTCTCTGTCTCTGTGTCTCTGTCTCTGTGTCTGTGTCTCTGTCTCTGTCTCTGTGTCTCTCTCTCTCTGTGTCTCTGTCTCTGTCTCTGTGTCTCTCTCTCTCTGTCTCTGTGACTTTGTCTCTGCGTATCTGTCTCTGTGTCTCTGCCTCTGTGTCTCTGTCTCTGTGTCTCTTTCTCTGTGTCTCTGTCTCTGTGTCTCTGTCTCTGTGTCTCTGTCTCTGTGTCTCTGTCTCTGTCTCTGTCTCTGTCTCTGTCTCTGTCTCTGTCTCTGTCTCTGTCTCTGTCTCTGTCTCTGTCTCTGTCTCTGTCTCTGTGTCTCTGTCTCTGCGTCTCTGTCTCTGTGTCTCTGTCTCTGTGTTTCTGAGTCTGTGCCTCTGTCTCTGTGTCTCTGTCTCTGTGTCTCTGTCTCTGTGTCTCTGTCTCTGTGTCTCTGTCTCTGTGTCTCTGTCTCTGTGTCTCTGTCTCTGTGTCTCTGTCTCTGTGTCTCTGTCTCTGTGTCTCTGTCTCTGTGACTTTGTCTCTGCGTATCTGCCTCTGTGTCTCTGTCTCTGTGTCTCTGTCTCTGTGTCTCTGTCTCTGTGTCTCTGTCTCTGTGTCTCTGTCTCTGTGTCTCTGTCTCTGTGTCTCTGTCTCTGTGTGTCTCTCTCTGTGTCTCTGTCTCTGTGCCTCTGTCTCTGTCTCTGTGTCTCTGTCTCTGTGTCTCTGTCTCTGTGTCTCTGTCTCTGTGTCTCTGTCTCTGTGTCTCTGTCTCTGTGTCTCTGTCTCTGTGTCTGTGTCTCTGTCTCTGTCTCTGTGTCTCTCTCTCTCTGTGTCTTTGTCCCTGTGCCTATGTATCTGTGTCTCTGTCTCTGTGACTTTGTCTCTGCGTATCTGCCTCTGTGTCTCTGTCTCTGTGTCTCTGTCTCTGTGTCTCTGTCTCTGTGTCTCTGTCTCTGTGTCTCTGTCTCTGCGTCTCTGTCTCTGTGTCTCTGTCTCTGTGTCTCTCTCTCTGTGTCTCTGTCTTTGTCTCTGTCTCTGTGCCTCTGTCTCTGTGTCTCTGTCTCTTTGTCTCTGTCTCAGTGTCTCTGTCTCTGTGTCTCTGTCTCTGTGTCTCTGTCTCTGTGTCTCTGTCTCTGTGTCTGTGTCTCTGTGTCTCTGTCTCTGTGTCTCTGTCTCTGCGTCTCTGTCTCTGTGTCTCTGTCTCTGTGTCTCTGTCTCTGTGTCTCTGTCTCTGTGTCTCTGTCTCTGTGTCTCTGTCTCTGTGTCTCTGTCTCTGTGTCTCTGTCTCTGTGTCTCTGTCTCTGTGTCTCTGTCTCTGTGTCTCTGTCGATGTGTCTAAGTCTCCTTGTCTCTGTCTCTGTGTCTCTGCCTCTGTCCCCGTGTGTCTTAATCTGTGTCTCTATCTGTGCGCCTATGTATCTGTGTATCCGTCTCTGTGTCTCTGCTCTGTGTCTGTGTCTCTGTGTCTCTGTCTCTGTGTCTCTGTCGATGTGTCTAAGTCTCCTTGTCTCTGTCTCTGTGTCTCTGCCTCTGTCTCCGTGTGTCTTAATCTGTGCCTCTGTCTGTGCGCCTATGTATCTGTGTATCCGTCTCTGTGTCTGTGCTCTGTGTCTCTGTCTCTCTGTCTCTGTCTCTGTGTCTAAGTCTCCTTGTCTCTGTCTCTGTGTCTCTGCCTCTGTCTCCGTGTGTCTTAATCTGTGTCTCTGTCTGTGCGCCAATGTATCTGTGTATCCGTCTCTGTGTCTGTGCTCTGTGTCTCTGTCTCTGACTCTGTCTCTGTCTCTGTCTCTGTGTCTCTGTCTCTGTGTCTCTCTCTCTGTGTCTCTGCCTCTGTGTCTCTGTCTCTGTCTCTGCGTCTCTGTCTCTGTGTCTCTGTCTCTGGGTCTCTGTCTCTGTGTCTCTGTCTCTGTGTCTCCGTCTCTGTGTCTCTGTCTCTGTGTCTCTGTCTCTGCGTCTCTGTCTCTGTATCTCTGTCTCTGTGTCTCTGTGTCTGTGTCTCTGTCTTTGTGTCTCAGTCTCTGTGTCTCTGTCTCTGTGTCTCTGTCTCTGTCTCTGTGTCTCTGTCTCTGTGTCTCTGTCTCTGTGTCTCTGTCTCTGTGTCTCTGTCTTTGTGTCTGTGTCTCTGTCTCTGTCTCTGTGTCTCTCGCTCTCTGTGTCTATGTCCCTGTGCCTATGTATCTGTGTCTCTGTCTCTGTGACTTTGTCTCTGCGTATCTGTCTCTGCCTCTGTGTCTCTGTCTCTGTCTCTGCGTCTCTGTCTCTGTGTCTCTGTCTCTGGGTCTCTGTCTCTGTGTCTCTGTCTCTGTGTCTCCGTCTCTGTGTCTCTGTCTCTGTGTCTCTGTCTCTGTGTCTCTGTCTCTGTATCTCTGTCTCTGTGTCTCTGTGTCTGTGTCTCTGTCTTTGTGTCTCAGTCTCTGTGTCTCTGTCTCTGTGTCTCTGTCTCTGTCTCTGTGTCTCTGTCTCTGTGTCTCTGTCTCTGTGTCTCTGTCTCTGTGTCTCTGTCTCTGTGTCTCTGTCTCTGTGTCTCTGTCTCTGTGTCTCTGTCTCTGTGTCTGTGTCTCTGTCTCTGTCTCTGTGTCTCTCTCTCTCTCTGTCTATGTCCCTGTGCCTATGTATCTGTGTCTCTGTCTCTGTGACTTTGTCTCTGCGTATCTGTCTATGTCTCTGTGTCTCTGTGTCTCTCTCTCTCTGTGTCTCTCTCTCTCTGTGTCTCTGTCTTTGTCTCTGTCTCTGTGTCTCTGTCTCTGTGTCTCTGTCTCTGTGTCTCTGTCTCTGTGTCTCTGTCTCTGTGTCTCTGTCTCTGTGTCTCTGTCTCTGTGTCTCTGTCTCTGTGTCTCTGTCTCTGTGTCTCTGTCTCTGTGTCTCTGTCTCTGTGTCTCTGTCTCTGTGTCTCTGTCTCTGTGTCTCTGTCTCTGTGGCTCTGTCTCTGTGCCTCTGTCTCTGTGTCTCTGTCTCTGTGTCTCTGTCTCTGTGTCTCTGTCTCTGTGTCTCTGTCTCTGTGTCTCTGTCTCTGTGTCTCTGTCTCTGTGTCTCTGTCTCTGTGTCTCTGTCTCTGTGTCTCTGTGTCTGTGTCTCTGTCTCTGTGTCTCTGTCTCTGTGTCTCTGTCTCTGTGTCTCTGTCTCTGTGTCTCTGTCTCTGTGTCTCTGTCTCTGTGTCTCTGTCTCTGTGTCTCTGTCTCTGTGTCTCTGTCTCTGTGTCTCTGTCTCTGTGTCTCTGTGTCTCTGTCTCTGTGTCTCTGTCTCTGTGTCTCTGGCTCTGTGACTTTGTCTCTGCGTATCTGTCTCTGTGTCTCTGTCTCTGTGTCTCTGTCTCTGTGTCTCTCTCTCTGTGTCTCTGTCTCTGTGTCTCTGTCTCTGTGTCTCTGTCTCTGTGTCTCTGTCTCTGTGTCTCTGTCTCTGTGTCTCAGTCTCTGTGTCTCTGTCTCTGTGTCTCTGTCTCTGTGTCTCTGTGTCTCTGTCTCTGTGTCTCTGTCTCTGTGTCTCTGTCTCTGTGACTCTGTCTCTGCGTATCTGTCTCTGTGTCTCTGTCTCTGTGTCTCTGTCTCTGTGTCTCTGTCTCTGTGTCTCTGTCTCTGTGTCTCTGTCTCTGTGTCTCTGTCTCTGTGACTTTGTCTCTGCGTATCTGCCTCTGTGTCTCTGTCTCTGTGTCTCTGTCTCTGTGTCTCTGTCTCTGTGTCTCTGTCTCTGTGTCTCTGTCTCTGTGTCTCTGTGTCTGTGTCTCTGTCTCTGTGTGTCTCTCTCTGTGTCTCTGTCTCTGTGCCTCTGTCTCTGTCTCTGTGTCTCTGTCTCTGTGTCTCTGTCTCTGTGTCTCTGTCTCTGTGTCTCTGTCTCTGTGTCTCTGTCTCTGTGTCTCTGTCTCTGTCTCTGTGTCTCTGTCTCTGTGTCTCTGTCTCTGTGTCTCTGTCTCTGTGTCTCTGTCTCTGTGTCTCTGTCTCTGTGTCTCTGTCTCTGTGTCTCTGTCTCTGTGTCTCTGTCTCTGTGTCTCTGTCTCTGTGTCTCTGTCTCTGTGTCTCTGTCTCTGTGTCTCTGTCTCTGTGTCTCTGTCTCTGTGTCTCTGTCTCTGTGTCTCTGTCTCTGTGTCTCTGTCTCTGTGTCTCTGTCTCTGTGTCTCTGTCTCTGTGTCTCTGTCTCTGTGTCTCTGTCTCTGTGTCTCTGTCTCTGTGTCTCTGTCTCTGTGTCTCTGTCTCTGTGCCTCTGTCTCTGTGCCTCTGTCTCTGTGCCTCTGTCTCTGTGCCTCTGTCTCTGTGTCTCTGTCTCTGTGTCTCTGTCTCTGTGTCTCTGTCTCTGTGTCTCTGTCTCTGTGTCTCTGTCTCTGTGTCTCTGTCTCTGTGTCTCTGTCTCTGTGTCTCTGTCTCTGTGTCTCTGTCTCTGTGTCTCTGTCTCTGTGTCTCTGTCTCTGTGTCTCTGTCTCTGTGTCTCTGTCTCTGTGTCTCTGTCTCTGTGTCTCTGTCTCTGTGTCTCTGTCTCTGTGTCTCTGTCTCTGTGTCTCTGTCTCTGTGTCTCTGTCTCTGTGTCTCTGTCTCTGTGTCTCTGTCTCTGCGTCTCTGTCTCTGTGTCTAAGTCTCCTTGTCTCTGTCTCTGTGTCTCTGCCTCTGTCTCCGTGTGTCTTAATCTGTGTCTCTGTCTGTGCGCCTATGTATCTGTGTATCCGTCTCTGTGTCTGTGCTCTGTGTCTCTGTCTCTGACTCTGTCCCTGTCTCTGTCTCTGTGTCTCTGTCTCTGTGTCTAAGTCTCCTTGTCTCTGTCTCTGTGTCTCTGCCTCTGTCTCCATGTGTCTTAAACTGTGTCTCTGTCTGTGCGCCTATGTATCTGTGTATCCGTGTCTGTGTCTGTGCTCTGTGTCTCTGTCTCTGACTCTGTCTCTGTCTCTGTCTCTGTGTCTCTGTCTCTGTGTCTCTCTCTCTGTGCCTCTGCCTCTGTGTCTCTGTCTCTGTCTCTGCGTCTCTGTCTCTGTGTCTCTGTCTCTGGGTCTCTGTCTCTGTGTCTCTGTCTCTGTGTCTCCGTCTCTGTCTCTCTGTCTCTGTGTCTCTGTCTCTGTGGCTCTGTCTCTGTGTCTCTGTCTCTGTGTCTCTGTGTCTGTGTCTCTGTCTCTGTGTCTCAGTCTCTGTGTCTCTGTCTCTGTGTCTCTGTCTCTGTGTCTCTGTCTCTGTGTCTCTGTCTCTGTGTCTCTGTCTCTGTGTCTCTGTCTCTGTGTCTCTGTCTCTGTGTCTCTGTCTCTGTGTCTGTGTCTCTCTCTCTCTGTATCTATGTCCCTGTGCCTATGTATCTGTGTCTCTGTCCTTGTGACTTTGTCTCTGCGTCTCTGTCTCTGTCTCTGTGTCTCTGTCTCTGTGTCTCTCTCTCTGTGTCTCTGTCTTTGTCTCTGTCTCTGTGCCTCTGTCTCTGTGTCTCTGTCTCTGTGTCTCTGTCTCTGTGTCTCTGTCTCTGTGTCTCTGTCTCTGTGTCTCTGTCTCTGTGTCTCTGTCTCTGTGTCTCTGTCTCTGTGTCTCTGTCTCTGTGTCTCTGTCTCTGTGTCTTTGTCTCTGTGTCTCTGTCTCTGTGTCTCTGTCCCTGTGTCTCTGTCTCTGTGTCTCTGTCTCTGTGTCTCTGTCTCTGTGTCTGTGTCTCTGTGTCTCTGTCCCTGTGCCTATGTATCTGTGTCTCTGTCTCTTTGGCTCTGTCTCGGGGTCTCTGTCGATGTGTCTAAGTCTCCTTGTCTCTGTCTCTGTGTCTCTGCCTCTGTCTCCGTGTGTCTTAATCTGTGTCTCTGTCTGTGCGCCTATGTATCTGTGTATCCGTCTCTGTGTCTGTGCTCTGTGTCTCTGTTTCTGTGTCTCTGTCGATGTGCCTAAGTCTCCTTGTCTCTGTCTCTGTGTCTCTGCCTCTGTCTCCGTGTGCCTTAATCAGTGTCTATGTCTGTGCGCCTATGTATCTGTGTATCCGTCTCTGTGTCTGTGCTCTGTGTTTCTGTCTCTGACTCTGTCTCTGTCTCCGTCTCTGTCTCTGTGTCTCTGTCTCTGTGTGTCTCTCTCTGTGTCTCCGTGTCTGTGTCCCTGTCTCTGTCTCTGTGTCTCTGTCTCTGTGTCTCTGTCTCTGTGTCTCTGTCTCTGGGTCTCTGTCTCTGTGTCTCTGTCTGTGTGTCTCCGTCTCTGTGTCTCTGTCTCTGTGTCTCTGTCTCTGTGTCTCTGTCTCTGTGTCTCTGTGTCTGTGTCTCTGTCTCTGTGTCTCTGTCTCTGTGTCTCTGTCTCTGTGTCTCTGTCTCTGTGTCTCTGTCTCTGTGTCTCTGTCTCTGTGTCTCTGTCTCTGTGTCTCTGTGTCTCTGTCTCTGTGTCTCTGTCTCTGTGTCTCTGTCTCTGTGTCTGTGTCTCTGTCTCTGTCTCTGTGTCTCTCTCTCTCTGTGTCTCTGTCTCTGTCTCTGTGTCTCTCTCTCTCTGTCTCTGTGACTTTGTCTCTGCGTATCTGTCTCTGTGTCTCTGCCTCTGTGTCTCTGTCTCTGTGTCTCTTTCTCTGTGTCTCTGTCTCTGTGTCTCTGTCTCTGTGTCTCTGTCTCTGTGTCTCTGTCTCTGTCTCTGTCTCTGTCTCTGTCTCTGTCTCTGTCTCTGTCTCTGTCTCTGTCTCTGTCTCTGTCTCTGTCTCTGTCTCTGTCTCTGTGTCTCTGTCTCTGCGTCTCTGTCTCTGTGTCTCTGTCTCTGTGTTTCTGAGTCTGTGCCTCTGTCTCTGTGTCTCTGTCTCTGTGTCTCTGTCTCTGTGTCTCTGTCTCTGTGTCTCTGTCTCTGTGTCTCTGTCTCTGTGTCTCTGTCTCTGTGTCTCTGTCTCTGTGTCTCTGTCTCTGTGTCTCTGTCTCTGTGTCTCTGTCTCTGTGACTTTGTCTCTGCGTATCTGCCTCTGTGTCTCTGTCTCTGTGTCTCTGTCTCTGTGTCTCTGTCTCTGTGTCTCTGTCTCTGTGTCTCTGTCTCTGTGTCTCTGTCTCTGTGTCTCTGTCTCTGTGTGTCTCTCTCTGTGTCTCTGTCTCTGTGCCTCTGTCTCTGTCTCTGTGTCTCTGTCTCTGTGTCTCTGTCTCTGTGTCTCTGTCTCTGTGTCTCTGTCTCTGTGTCTCTGTCTCTGTGTCTCTGTCTCTGTGTCTGTGTCTCTGTCTCTGTCTCTGTGTCTCTCTCTCTCTGTGTCTTTGTCCCTGTGCCTATGTATCTGTGTCTCTGTCTCTGTGACTTTGTCTCTGCGTATCTGCCTCTGTGTCTCTGTCTCTGTGTCTCTGTCTCTGTGTCTCTGTCTCTGTGTCTCTGTCTCTGTGTCTCTGTCTCTGTGTCTCTGTCTCTGTGTCTCTGTCTCTGTGTCTCTCTCTCTGTGTCTCTGTCTTTGTCTCTGTCTCTGTGCCTCTGTCTCTGTGTCTCTGTCTCTTTGTCTCTGTCTCAGTGTCTCTGTCTCTGTGTCTCTGTCTCTGTGTCTCTGTCTCTGTGTCTCTGTCTCTGTGTCTGTGTCTCTGTGTCTCTGTCTCTGTGTCTCTGTCTCTGCGTCTCTGTCTCTGTGTCTCTGTCTCTGTGTCTCTGTCTCTGTGTCTCTGTCTCTGTGTCTCTGTCTCTGTGTCTCTGTCTCTGTGTCTCTGTCTCTGTGTCTCTGTCTCTGTGTCTCTGTCTCTGTGTCTCTGTCTCTGTGTCTCTGTCGATGTGTCTAAGTCTCCTTGTCTCTGTCTCTGTGTCTCTGCCTCTGTCCCCGTGTGTCTTAATCTGTGTCTCTATCTGTGCGCCTATGTATCTGTGTATCCGTCTCTGTGTCTCTGCTCTGTGTCTGTGTCTCTGTGTCTCTGTCTCTGTGTCTCTGTCGATGTGTCTAAGTCTCCTTGTCTCTGTCTCTGTGTCTCTGCCTCTGTCTCCGTGTGTCTTAATCTGTGCCTCTGTCTGTGCGCCTATGTATCTGTGTATCCGTCTCTGTGTCTGTGCTCTGTGTCTCTGTCTCTCTGTCTCTGTCTCTGTGTCTAAGTCTCCTTGTCTCTGTCTCTGTGTCCCTGCCTCTGTCTCCGTGTGTCTTAATCTGTGTCTCTGTCTGTGCGCCAATGTATCTGTGTATCCGTCTCTGTGTCTGTGCTCTGTGTCTCTGTCTCTGACTCTGTCTCTGTCTCTGTCTCTGTGTCTCTGTCTCTGTGTCTCTCTCTCTGTGTCTCTGCCTCTGTGTCTCTGTCTCTGTCTCTGCGTCTCTGTCTCTGTGTCTCTGTCTCTGGGTCTCTGTCTCTGTGTCTCTGTCTCTGTGTCTCCGTCTCTGTGTCTCTGTCTCTGTGTCTCTGTCTCTGTGTCTCTGTCTCTGTATCTCTGTCTCTGTGTCTCTGTGTCTGTGTCTCTGTCTTTGTGTCTCAGTCTCTGTGTCTCTGTCTCTGTGTCTCTGTCTCTGTCTCTGTGTCTCTGTCTCTGTGTCTCTGTCTCTGTGTCTCTGTCTCTGTGTCTCTGTCTTTGTGTCTGTGTCTCTGTCTCTGTCTCTGTGTCTCTCGCTCTCTGTGTCTATGTCCCTGTGCCTATGTATCTGTGTCTCTGTCTCTGTGACTTTGTCTCTGCGTATCTGTCTCTGCCTCTGTGTCTCTGTCTCTGTCTCTGCGTCTCTGTCTCTGTGTCTCTGTCTCTGGGTCTCTGTCTCTGTGTCTCTGTCTCTGTGTCTCCGTCTCTGTGTCTCTGTCTCTGTGTCTCTGTCTCTGTGTCTCTGTCTCTGTATCTCTGTCTCTGTGTCTCTGTGTCTGTGTCTCTGTCTTTGTGTCTCAGTCTCTGTGTCTCTGTCTCTGTGTCTCTGTCTCTGTCTCTGTGTCTCTGTCTCTGTGTCTCTGTCTCTGTGTCTCTGTCTCTGTGTCTCTGTCTCTGTGTCTCTGTCTCTGTGTCTCTGTCTCTGTGTCTCTGTCTCTGTGTCTGTGTCTCTGTCTCTGTCTCTGTGTCTCTCTCTCTCTGTGTCTATGTCCCTGTGCCTATGTATCTGTGTCTCTGTCTCTGTGACTTTGTCTCTGCGTATCTGTCTATGTCTCTGTGTCTCTGTGTCTCTCTCTCTCTGTGTCTCTCTCTCTCTGTGTCTCTGTCTTTGTCTCTGTCTCTGTGCCTCTGTCTCTGTGTCTCTGTCTCTGTGTCTCTGTCTCTGTGTCTCTGTCTCTGTGTCTCTGTCTCTGTGTCTCTGTCTCTGTGTCTCTGTCTCTGTGTCTCTGTCTCTGTGTCTCTGTCTCTGTGTCTCTGTCTCTGTGTCTCTGTCTCTGTGTCTCTGTCTCTGTGTCTCTGTCTCTGTGTCTCTGTCTCTGTGTCTCTGTCTCTGTGTCTCTGTCTCTGTGTCTCTGTCTCTGTGTCTCTGTCTCTGTGTCTCTGTCTCTGTGTCTCTGTCTCTGTGGCTCTGTCTCTGTGCCTCTGTCTCTGTGTCTCTGTCTCTGTGTCTCTGTCTCTGTGTCTCTGTCTCTGTGTCTCTGTCTCTGTGTCTCTGTCTCTGTGTCTCTGTCTCTGTGTCTCTGTCTCTGTGTCTCTGTCTCTGTGTCTCTGTGTCTGTGTCTCTGTCTCTGTGTCTCTGTCTCTGTGTCTCTGTCTCTGTGTCTCTGTCTCTGTGTCTCTGTCTCTGTGTCTCTGTCTCTGTGTCTCTGTCTCTGTGTCTCTGTCTCTGTGTCTCTGTCTCTGTGTCTCTGTGTCTCTGTCTCTGTGTCTCTGTCTCTGTGTCTCTGGCTCTGTGACTTTGTCTCTGCGTATCTGTCTCTGTGTCTCTGTCTCTGTGTCTCTGTCTCTGTGTCTCTCTCTCTGTGTCTCTGTCTCTGTGTCTCTGTCTCTGTGTCTCTGTCTCTGTGTCTCTGTCTCTGTGTCTCTGTCTCTGTGTCTCAGTCTCTGTGTCTCTGTCTCTGTGTCTCTGTCTCTGTGTCTCTGTGTCTCTGTCTCTGTGTCTCTGTCTCTGTGTCTCTGTCTCTGTGACTCTGTCTCTGCGTATCTGTCTCTGTGTCTCTGTCTCTGTGTCTCTGTCTCTGTGTCTCTGTCTCTGTGTCTCTGTCTCTGTGTCTCTGTCTCTGTGTCTCTGTCTCTGTGACTTTGTCTCTGCGTATCTGCCTCTGTGTCTCTGTCTCTGTGTCTCTGTCTCTGTGTCTCTGTCTCTGTGTCTCTGTCTCTGTGTATCTGTCTCTGTGTCTCTGTGTCTGTGTCTCTGTCTCTGTGTGTCTCTCTCTGTGTCTCTGTCTCTGTGCCTCTGTCTCTGTCTCTGTGTCTCTGTCTCTGTGTCTCTGTCTCTGTGTCTCTGTCTCTGTGTCTCTGTCTCTGTGTCTCTGTCTCTGTGTCTCTGTCTCTGTGTCTCTGTCTCTGTGTCTGTGTCTCTGTCTCTGTCTCTGTGTCTCTCTCTCTCTGTGTCTTTGTCCCTGTGCCTATGTATCTGTGTCTCTGTCTCTGTGACTTTGTCTCTGCGTATCTGCCTCTGTGTCTCTGTCTCTGTGTCTCTGTCTCTGTGTCTCTGTCTCTGTGTCTCTGTCTCTGTGTCTCTGTCTCTGTGCCTCTGTCTCTGTGTCTCTGTCTCTGTGTCTCTCTCTCTGTGTCTCTGTCTTTGTCTCTGTCTCTGTGCCTCTGTCTCTGTGTCTCTGTCTCTTTGTCTCTGTCTCAGTGTCTCTGTCTCTGTGTCTCTGTCTCTGTGTCTCTGTCTCTGTGTCTCTGTCTCTGTGTCTGTGTCTCTGTGTCTCTGTCTCTGTGTCTCTGTCTCTGCGTCTCTGTCTCTGTGTCTCTGTCTCTGTGTCTCTGTCTCTGTGTCTCTGTCTCTGTGTCTCTGTCTCTGTGTCTCTGTCTCTGTGTCTCTGTCTCTGTGTCTCTGTCTCTGTGTCTCTGTCTCTGTGTCTCTGTCTCTGTGTCTCTGTCTCTGTGTCTCTGTCGATGTGTCTAAGTCTCCTTGTCTCTGTCTCTGTGTCTCTGCCTCTGTCACCGTGTGTCTTAATCTGTGTCTCTATCTGTGCGCCTATGTATCTGTGTATCCGTCTCTGTGTCTCTGCTCTGTGTCTGTGTCTCTGTGTCTCTGTCTCTGTGTCTCTGTCGATGTGTCTAAGTCTCCTTGTCTCTGTCTCTGTGTCTCTGCCTCTGTCTCCGTGTGTCTTAATCTGTGCCTCTGTCTGTGCGCCTATGTATCTGTGTATCCGTCTCTGTGTCTGTGCTCTGTGTCTCTGTCTCTCTGTCTCTGTCTCTGTGTCTAAGTCTCCTTGTCTCTGTCTCTGTGTCTCTGCCTCTGTCTCCGTGTGTCTTAATCTGTGTCTCTGTCTGTGCGCCAATGTATCTGTGTATCCGTCTCTGTGTCTGTGCTCTGTGTCTCTGTCTCTGACTCTGTCTCTGTCTCTGTCTCTGTGTCTCTGTCTCTGTGTCTCTCTCTCTGTGTCTCTGCCTCTGTGTCTCTGTCTCTGTCTCTGCGTCTCTGTCTCTGTGTCTCTGTCTCTGGGTCTCTGTCTCTGTGTCTCTGTCTCTGTGTCTCCGTCTCTGTGTCTCTGTCTCTGTGTCTCTGTCTCTGTGTCTCTGTCTCTGTATCTCTGTCTCTGTGTCTCTGTGTCTGTGTCTCTGTCTTTGTGTCTCAGTCTCTGTGTCTCTGTCTCTGTGTCTCTGTCTCTGTCTCTGTGTCTCTGTCTCTGTGTCTCTGTCTCTGTGTCTCTGTCTCTGTGTCTCTGTCTCTGTGTCTGTGTCTCTGTCTCTGTCTCTGTGTCTCTCTCTCTCTGTGTCTATGTCCCTGTGCCTATGTCTCTGTGTCTCTGTCTCTGTGACTTTGTCTCTGCGTATCTGTCTCTGCCTCTGTGTCTCTGTCTCTGTCTCTGCGTCTCTGTCTCTGTGTCTCTGTCTCTGTGTGGCTGTCTCTGTGTCTCTGCCTCTGTGTCTCTGTCTCTGTGTCTCTGTCTCTGTGTCTCTGTCTCTGTGTCTCTGTCTCTGTGTCTCTGTCTCTGTGTCTCTGTCTCTGTGTCTCTGTCTCTGTGTCTCTGTCTCTGTGTCTCTGTCTCTGTGTCTCTGTCTCTGTGTCTCTGTCTCTGTGTCTCTGTCTCTGTGTCTCTGTCTCTGTGTCTCTGTCTCTGTGTCTCTGTCTCTGTGTCTCTGTCTCTGTGCCTCTGTCTCTGTGCCTCTGTCTCTGTGCCTCTGTCTCTGTGCCTCTGTCTCTGTGTCTCTGTCTCTGTGTCTCTGTCTCTGTGTCTCTGTCTCTGTGTCTCTGTCTCTGTGTCTCTGTCTCTGTGTCTCTCTCTCTGTGTCTCTGTCTCTGTGTCTCTGTCTCTGTGTCTCTGTCTCTGTGTCTCTGTCTCTGTGTCTCTGTCTCTGTGTCTCAGTCTCTGTGTCTCTGTCTCTGTGTCTCTGTGTCTCTGTCTCTGCGTATCTGTCTCTGTGTCTCTGTCTCTGTGTCTCTGTCTCTGTGTCTCTGTCTCTGTGTCTCTGTCTCTGTGTGGCTGTCTCTGTGTCTCTGCCTCTGTGTCTCTGTCTCTGTGTCTCTGTCTCTGTGTCTCTGTCTCTGTGTCTCTGTCTCTGTGTCTCTGTCTCTGTGTCTCTGTCTCTGTGTCTCTGTCTCTGTGTCTCTGTCTCTGTGTCTCTGTCTCTGTGTCTCTGTCTCTGTGTCTCTGTCTCTGTGTCTCTGTCTCTGTGTCTCTGTCTCTGTGTCTCTGTCTCTGTGTCTCTGTCTCTGTGTCTCTGTCTCTGTGTCTCTGTCTCTGTGTCTCTGTCTCTGTGTCTCTGTCTCTGTGTCTCTGTCTCTGTGTCTCTGTCTCTGTGTCTCTGTCTCTGTGTCTCTGTCTCTGTGTCTCTGTCTCTGTGTCTCTGTCTCTGTGTCTCTGTCTCTGTGTCTCTGTCTCTGTGTCTCTGTCTCTGTGTCTCTGTCTCTGTGTCTCTGTCTCTGTGTCTCTGTCTCTGTGTCTCTGTCTCTGTGTCTCTGTCTCTGTGTCTCTGTCTCTGTGTCTCTGTCTCTGTGTCTCTGTCTCTGTGTCTCTGTCTCTGTGTCTCTGTCTCTGTGTCTCTGTCTCTGTGTCTCTGTCTCTGTGCCTCTGTCTCTGTGCCTCTGTCTCTGTGCCTCTGTCTCTGTGCCTCTGTCTCTGTGCCTCTGTCTCTGTGTCTCTGTCTCTGTGTCTCTGTCTCTGTGTCTCTGTCTCTGTGTCTCTGTCTCTGTGTCTCTGTCTCTGTGTCTCTGTCTCTGTGTCTCTGTCTCTGTGTCTCTGTCTCTGTGTCTCTGTCTCTGTGTCTCTGTCTCTGTGTCTCTGTCTCTGTGTCTCTGTCTCTGTGTCTCTGTCTCTGTGTCTCTGTCTCTGTGTCTCTGTCTCTGTGTCTCTGTCTCTGTGTCTCTGTCTCTGTGTCTCTGTCTCTGTGTCTCTGTCTCTGTGTCTCTGTCTCTGTGTCTCTGTCTCTGTGTCTCTGTCTCTGCGTCTCTGTCTCTGTGTCTAAGTCTCCTTGTCTCTGTCTCTGTGTCTCTGCCTCTGTCTCCGTGTGTCTTAATCTGTGTCTCTGTCTGTGCGCCTATGTATCTGTGTATCCGTCTCTGTGTCTGTGCTCTGTGTCTCTGTCTCTGACTCTGTCCCTGTCTCTGTCTCTGTGTCTCTGTCTCTGTGTCTAAGTCTCCTTGTCTCTGTCTCTGTGTCTCTGCCTCTGTCTCCATGTGTCTTAAACTGTGTCTCTGTCTGTGCGCCTATGTATCTGTGTATCCGTGTCTGTGTCTGTGCTCTGTGTCTCTGTCTCTGACTCTGTCTCTGTCTCTGTCTCTGTGTCTCTGTCTCTGTGTCTCTCTCTCTGTGCCTCTGCCTCTGTGTCTCTGTCTCTGTCTCTGCGTCTCTGTCTCTGTGTCTCTGTCTCTGGGTCTCTGTCTCTGTGTCTCTGTCTCTGTGTCTCCGTCTCTGTCTCTCTGTCTCTGTGTCTCTGTCTCTGTGGCTCTGTCTCTGTGTCTCTGTCTCTGTGTCTCTGTGTCTGTGTCTCTGTCTCTGTGTCTCAGTCTCTGTGTCTCTGTCTCTGTGTCTCTGTCTCTGTGTCTCTGTCTCTGTGTCTCTGTCTCTGTGTCTCTGTCTCTGTGTCTCTGTCTCTGAGTCTCTGTCTCTGTGTCTGTGTCTCTGCCTCTGTCTCTGTGTCTCTCTCTCTCTGTATCTATGTCCCTGTGCCTATGTATCTGTGTCTCTGTCCTTGTGACTTTGTCTCTGCGTCTCTGTCTCTGTCTCTGTGTCTCTGTCTCTGTGTCTCTCTCTCTGTGTCTCTGTCTTTGTCTCTGTCTCTGTGCCTCTGTCTCTGTGTCTCTGTCTCTGTGTCTCTGTCTCTGTGTCTCTGTCTCTGTGTCTCTGTCTCTGTGTCTCTGTCTCTGTGTCTCTGTCTCTGTGTCTCTGTCTCTGTGTCTCTGTCTCTGTGTCTCTGTCTCTGTGTCTTTGTCTCTGTGTCTCTGTCTCTGTGTCTCTGTCCCTGTGTCTCTGTCTCTGTGTCTCTGTCTCTGTGTCTCTGTCTCTGTGTCTGTGTCTCTGTGTCTCTGTCCCTGTGCCTATGTATCTGTGTCTCTGTCTCTTTGGCTCTGTCTCGGGGTCTCTGTCGATGTGTCTAAGTCTCCTTGTCTCTGTCTCTGTGTCTCTGCCTCTGTCTCCGTGTGTCTTAATCTGTGTCTCTGTCTGTGCGCCTATGTATCTGTGTATCCGTCTCTGTGTCTGTGCTCTGTGTCTCTGTCTCTGTGTCTCTGTCGATGTGCCTAAGTCTCCTTGTCTCTGTCTCTGTGTCTCTGCCTCTGTCTCCGTGTGCCTTAATCAGTGTCTATGTCTGTGCGCCTATGTATCTGTGTATCCGTCTCTGTGTCTGTGCTCTGTGTTTCTGTCTCTGACTCTGTCTCTGTCTCCGTCTCTGTCTCTGTGTCTCTGTCTCTGTGTGTCTCTCTCTGTGTCTCCGTGTCTGTGTCCCTGTCTCTGTCTCTGTGTCTCTGTCTCTGTGTCTCTGTCTCTGTGTCTCTGTCTCTGGGTCTCTGTCTCTGTGTCTCTGTCTGTGTGTCTCCGTCTCTGTGTCTCTGTCTCTGTGTCTCTGTCTCTGTGTCTCTGTCTCTGTGTCTCTGTGTCTGTGTCTCTGTCTCTGTGTCTCTGTCTCTGTGTCTCTGTCTCTGTGTCTCTGTCTCTGTGTCTCTGTCTCTGTGTCTCTGTCTCTGTGTCTCTGTGTCTCTGTCTCTGTGTCTCTGTCTCTGTGTCTCTGTCTCTGTGTCTCTGTCTCTGTGTCTCTGTCTCTGTGAATTTGTCTCTGCGTATCTGTCTCTGTGTCTCTGTCTCTGTGTCTCTGTCTCTGTGTCTCTGTCTCTGTGTCTCTGTGTCTGTGTCTCTGTCTCTGTGTCGCTGTCTCTGTGTCTCTGTCTCTGTGTCTCTGTCTCTGTGTCTCTGTCTCTGTGTCTCTGTCTCTGTGTCTCTGTCTCTGTGTCTCTGTGGCTCTGTCTCTGTGTCTCTGTCTCTGTGTCTAACTCTCCTTGTCTCTGTCTCCGTCTCTGTGTCTCTGTCTCTGTGTCTCTGTCTCTGTGTCTCTGTCTCTGTGTCTCTGTCTCTGTGTCTCTGTCTCTGTGTCTCTGTCCCTGTGTCTCTGTCCCTGTGTCCCTGTCTCTGTGTCTCTGTCTCTGTGGCTCTGTCTCTGTGTCTCTGTCTCTGTGTCTAACTCTCCTTGTCTCTGTCTCTGTCTCTGTGTCTCTGTCTCTGTGTCTCTGTCTCTGTGTCTCTGTCTCTGTGTCTCTGTCTCTGTGTCTCTGTCTCTGTGTCTCTGTCTCTGTGTCTCTGTCTCTGTGTCTCTGTCTCTGTGTCTCTGTCTCTGTGTCTCTGTCTCTGTGTCTCTGTCTCTGTGTCTCTGTCTCTGTGTCTCTGTCTCTGTGTCTCTGTCTCTGTGTCTCTGTCTCTGTGTCTCTGTCTCTGTGTCTCTGTCTCTGTGTCTCTGTCTCTGTGTCTCTGTCTCTGTGTCTCTGTCTCTGTGTCTCTGTCTCTGTGTCTCTGTCTCTGTGTCTCTGTCTCTGTGACTTTGTCTCTGCGTATCTGCCTCTGTGTCTCTGTCTCTGTGTCTCTGTCTCTGTGTCTCTGTCTCTGTGTCTCTGTCTCTGTGTCTCTGTCTCTGTGTCTCTGTCTCTGTGTCTCTGTCTCTGTCTCTGTGTCTCTCTCTGTGTCTCTGTCTCTGTGCCTCTGTCTCTGTCTCTGTGTCTCTGTCTCTGTGTCTCTGTCTCTGGGTCTCTGTCTCTGTGTCTCTGTCTCTGTGTCTCTGTCTCTGTGTCTCTGTCTCTGTGTCTCTGTCTCTGTGTCTCTGTCTCTGTGTCTCTGTCTCTGTGTCTCTGTCTCTGTGTCTCTGTCTCTGTGTCTCTGTCTCTGTGTCTCTGTCTCTGTGTCTCTGTCTCTGTGTCTCTGTCTCTGTGTCTCTGTCTTTGTGTCTCTGTCTCTGTGTCTCTGTCTCTGTGTCTCTGTCTCTGTGTCTCTGTCTCTGTGTCTGTGTCTCTGTCTCTGTCTCTGTGTCTCTCTCTCTCTGTGTCTTTGTCCCTGTGCCTATGTATCTGTGTCTCTGTCTCTGTGACTTTGTCTCTGCGTATCTGCCTCTGTGTCTCTGTCTCTGTGTCTCTGTCTCTGTGTCTCTGTCTCTGTGTCTCTGTCTCTGTGTCTCTGTCTCTGTGTCTCTCTCTCTGTGTCTCTGTCTTTGTCTCTCTCTCTGTGCCTCTGTCTCTGTGTCTCTGTCTCTTTGTCTCTGTCTCAGTGTCTCTGTCTCTGTGTCTCTGTCTCTGTGTCTCTGTCTCTGTGTCTCTGTCTCTGTGTCTGTGTCTCTGTGTCTCTGTCTCTGTGTCTCTGTCTCTGCGTCTCTGTCTCTGTGTCTCTGTCTCTGTGTCTCTGTCTCTGTGTCTCTGTCTCTGTGTCTCTGTCTCTGTGTCTCTGTCTCTGTGTCTCTGTCTCTGTGTCTCTGTCTCTGTGTCTCTGTCTCTGTGTCTCTGTCTCTGTGTCTCTGTCTCTGTGTCTCTGTCTCTGTGTCTCTGTCTCTGTGTCTCTGTCTCTGTGTCTCTGTCTCTGTGTCTCTGTCTCTGTGTCTCTGTCGATGTGTCTAAGTCTCCTTGTCTCTGTCTCTGTGTCTCTGCCTCTGTCTCCGTGTGTCTTAATCTGTGCCTCTGTCTGTGCGCCTATGTATCTGTGTATCCGTCTCTGTGTCTGTGCTCTGTGTCTCTGTCTCTCTGTCTCTGTCTCTGTGTCTAAGTCTCCTTGTCTCTGTCTCTGTGTCTCTGCCTCTGTCTCCGTGTGTCTTAATCTGTGTCTCTGTCTGTGCGCCAATGTATCTGTGTATCCGTCTCTGTGTCTGTGCTCTGTGTCTCTGTCTCTGACTCTGTCTCTGTCTCTGTCTCTGTGTCTCTGTCTCTGTGTCTCTCTCTCTGTGTCTCTGCCTCTGTGTCTCTGTCTCTGTCTCTGCGTCTCTGTCTCTGTGTCTCTGTCTCTGGGTCTCTGTCTCTGTGTCTCTGTCTCTGTGTCTCCGTCTCTGTGTCTCTGTCTCTGTGTCTCTGTCTCTGTGTCTCTGTCTCTGTATCTCTGTCTCTGTGTCTCTGTGTCTGTGTCTCTGTCTTTGTGTCTCAGTCTCTGTGTCTCTGTCTCTGTGTCTCTGTCTCTGTCTCTGTGTCTCTGTCTCTGTGTCTCTGTCTCTGTGTCTCTGTCTCTGTGTCTCTGTCTCTGTGTCTCTGTCTCTGTGTCTGTGTCTCTGTCTCTGTCTCTGTGTCTCTCTCTCTCTGTGTCTATGTCCCTGTGCCTATGTATCTGTGTCTCTGTCTCTGTGACTTTGTCTCTGCGTATCTGTCTCTGCCTCTGTGTCTCTGTCTCTGTCTCTGCGTCTCTGTCTCTGTGTCTCTGTCTCTGGGTCTCTGTCTCTGTGTCTCTGTCTCTGTGTCTCCGTCTCTGTGTCTCTGTCTCTGTGTCTCTGTCTCTGTGTCTCTGTCTCTGTATCTCTGTCTCTGTGTCTCTGTGTCTGTGTCTCTGTCTTTGTGTCTCAGTCTCTGTGTCTCTGTCTCTGTGTCTCTGTCTCTGTCTCTGTGTCTCTGTCTCTGTGTCTCTGTCTCTGTGTCTCTGTCTCTGTGTCTCTGTCTCTGTGTCTGTGTCTCTGTCTCTGTCTCTGTGTCTCTCTCTCTCTGTGTCTATGTCCCTGTGCCTATGTATCTGTGTCTCTGTCTCTGTGACTTTGTCTCTGCGTATCTGTCTCTGTCTCTGTGTCTCTGTGTCTCTCTCTCTCTGTGTGTCTCTCTCTCTGTGTCTCTGTCTCTGTGTCTCTGTCTCTGTGTCTCTGTCGATGTGTCTAAGTCTCCTTGTCTCTGTCTCTGTGTCTCTGCCTCTGTCACCGTGTGTCTTAATCTGTGTCTCTGTCTGTGCGCCTATGTATCTGTGTATCCGTCTCTGTGTCTCTGCTCTGTGTCTCTGTCTCTGTGTCTCTGTCTCTGTGTCTCTGTCGATGTGTCTAAGTCTCCTTGTCTCTGTCTCTGTGTCTTTGCCTCTGTCTCCGTGTGTCTTAATCTGTGCCCCTGTCTGTGCGCCTATGTATCTGTGTATCCGTCTCTGTGTCTGTGCTCTGTGTCTCTGTCTCTGTGTCTCTGTCTCTGTGTCTGAGTCTCCTTGTCTCTGTCTCTGTGTCTCTGCCTCTGTCTCCGTGTGTCTTAATCTGTGTCTCTGTCTGTGCGCCTATGTATCTGTGTATCCGTCTCTGTGTCTGTGCTTTGTGTCTCTGTCTCTGACTCTGTCTCTGTCTCTGTCTCTGTGTCTCTGTCTCTGTGTCTCTCTCTCTGTGTCTCTGCCTCTGTATCTCTGTCTCTGTCTCTGCGTCTCTGTCTCTGTGTCTCTGTCTCTGGGTCTCTGTCTCTGTGTCTCTGTCTCTGTGTCTCCGTCTCTGTGTCTCTGTCTCTGTGTCTCTGTCTCTGTGGCTCTGTCTCTGTGTCTCTGTCTCTGTGTCTCTGTGTCTGTGTCTCTGTCTCTGTGTCTCAGTCTCTGTGTCTCCGTCTCTGTGTCTCTGTCTCTGTGTCTCTGTCTCTGTGTCTCTGTCTCTGTGTCTGTGTCTCTGTCTCTGTCTCTGTCTCTGTGTCTCTCTCTCTCTGTGTCTATGTCCCTGTGCCTATGTATCTGTGTCTCTGTCTCTGTGACTTTGTCTCTGCGTCTCTGTGTCTGTCTCTGTGTCTCTGTCTCTGTGTCTCTCTCTCTGTGTCTCTGTCTTTGTCTCTGTCTCTGTGCCTCTGTCTCTGTGTCTCTGTCTCTGTGTCTCTGTCTCTGTGTCTCTGTCTCTGTGTCTCTGTCTCTGTGTCTCTGTCTCTGTGTCTCTGTCTCTGTGTCTCTGTCTCTGTGTCTCTGTCTCTGTGTCTCTGTCTCTGTGTCTCTGTCTCTGTGTCTCTGTCTCTGTGTCTCTGTCTCTGTGTCTGTGTCTCTGTGTCTCTGTCTCTGTGTCTCTGTCTCTGCGTCTCTGTCTCTGTGTCTCTGTCTCTGTGTCTCTGTCTCTGTGTCTCTGTCTCTGTGTCTCTGTCTCTGTGTCTCTGTCTCTGTGTCTCTGTCTCTGTGTCTCTGTCTCTGTGTCTCTGTCTCTGTGTCTCTGTCTCTGTGTCTCTGTCTCTGTGTCTCTGTCTCTGTGTCTCTGTCTCTGTGTCTCTGTCTCTGTGTCTCTGTCTCTGTGTCTCTGTCTCTGTGTCTCTGTCTCTGTGTCTCTGTCTCTGTGTCTCTGTCGATGTGTCTAAGTCTCCTTGTCTCTGTCTCTGTGTCTCTGCCTCTGTCACCGTGTGTCTTAATCTGTGTCTCTATCTGTGCGCCTATGTATCTGTGTATCCGTCTCTGTGTCTCTGCTCTGTGTCTGTGTCTCTGTGTCTCTGTCTCTGTGTCTCTGTCGATGTGTCTAAGTCTCCTTGTCTCTGTCTCTGTGTCTCTGCCTCTGTCTCCGTGTGTCTTAATCTGTGCCTCTGTCTGTGCGCCTATGTATCTGTGTATCCGTCTCTGTGTCTGTGCTCTGTGTCTCTGTCTCTCTGTCTCTGTCTCTGTGTCTAAGTCTCCTTGTCTCTGTCTCTGTGTCTCTGCCTCTGTCTCCGTGTGTCTTAATCTGTGTCTCTGTCTGTGCGCCAATGTATCTGTGTATCCGTCTCTGTGTCTGTGCTCTGTGTCTCTGTCTCTGACTCTGTCTCTGTCTCTGTCTCTGTGTCTCTGTCTCTGTGTCTCTCTCTCTGTGTCTCTGCCTCTGTGTCTCTGTCTCTGTCTCTGCGTCTCTGTCTCTGTGTCTCTGTCTCTGGGTCTCTGTCTCTGTGTCTCTGTCTCTGTGTCTCCGTCTCTGTGTCTCTGTCTCTGTGTCTCTGTCTCTGTGTCTCTGTCTCTGTATCTCTGTCTCTGTGTCTCTGTGTCTGTGTCTCTGTCTTTGTGTCTCAGTCTCTGTGTCTCTGTCTCTGTGTCTCTGTCTCTGTCTCTGTGTCTCTGTCTCTGTGTCTCTGTCTCTGTGTCTCTGTCTCTGTGTCTCTGTCTCTGTGTCTCTGTCTCTGTGTCTCTGTCTCTGTGTCTGTGTCTCTGTCTCTGTCTCTGTGTCTCTCTCTCTCTGTGTCTATGTCCCTGTGCCTATGTATCTGTGTCTCTGTCTCTGTGACTTTGTCTCTGCGTATCTGTCTCTGCCTCTGTGTCTCTGTCTCTGTCTCTGCGTCTCTGTCTCTGTGTCTCTGTCTCTGGGTCTCTGTCTCTGTGTCTCTGTCTCTGTGCCTCCGTCTCTGTGTCTCTGTCTCTGTGTCTCTGTCTCTGTGTCTCTGTCTCTGTATCTCTGTCTCTGTGTCTCTGTGTCTGTGTCTCTGTCTTTGTGTCTCAGTCTCTGTGTCTCTGTCTCTGTGTCTCTGTCTCTGTCTCTGTGTCTCTGTCTCTGTGTCTCTGTCTCTGTGTCTCTGTCTCTGTGTCTGTGTCTCTGTCTCTGTCTCTGTGTCTCTCTCTCTCTGTGTCTATGTCCCTGTGCCTATGTATCTGTGTCTCTGTCTCTGTGACTTTGTCTCTGCGTATCTGTCTCTGTCTCTGTGTCTCTGTGTCTCTCTCTCTCTGTGTGTCTCTCTCTCTGTGTCTCTGTCTTTGTCTCTGTCTCTGTGCCTCTGTCTCTGTGTCTCTGTCTCTGTGTCTCTGTCTCTGTGTCTCTGTCTCTGTGTCTCTGTCTCTGTGTCTCTGTCTCTGTGTCTCTGTCTCTGTGTCTCTGTCTCTGTGTCTCTGTCTCTGTGTCTCTGTCCCTGTGTCTGTGTCTCTGTGTCTCTGTCCCTGTGCCTATGTATCTGTGTCTCTGTCTCTGTGTCTCTGTCTCTGTGTCTCTGTCTTTGTCTCTGTCTCTGTGCCTCTGTCTCTGTGTCTCTGTCTCTTTGTCTCTGTCTCAGTGTCTCTGTCTCTGTGTCTCTGTCTCTGTGTGTCTGTCTCTGTGTCTCTGTCTCTGTGTGTCTGCCTCTGTGTCTCTGTCTCTGTGTCTCTGTCTCTGTGTCTCTGTCTCTGTGTCTCTGTCTCTGTGTCTCTGTCGATGTGTCTAAGTCTCCTTGTCTCTGTCTCTGTGTCTCTGCCTCTGTCACCGTGTGTCTTAATCTGTGTCTCTGTCTGTGCGCCTATGTATCTGTGTATCCGTCTCTGTGTCTCTGCTCTGTGTCTCTGTCTCTGTGTCTCTGTCTCTGTGTCTCTGTCGATGTGTCTAAGTCTCCTTGTCTCTGTCTCTGTGTCTTTGCCTCTGTCTCCGTGTGTCTTAATCTGTGCCCCTGTCTGTGCGCCTATGTATCTGTGTATCCGTCTCTGTGTCTGTGCTCTGTGTCTCTGTCTCTGTGTCTCTGTCTCTGTGTCTAAGTCTCCTTGTCTCTGTCTCTGTGTCTCTGCCTCTGTCTCCGTGTGTCTTAATCTGTGTCTCTGTCTGTGCGCCTATGTATCTGTGTATCCGTCTCTGTGTCTGTGCTTTGTGTCTCTGTCTCTGACTCTGTCTCTGTCTCTGTCTCTGTGTCTCTGTCTCTGTGTCTCTCTCTCTGTGTCTCTGCCTCTGTATCTCTGTCTCTGTCTCTGCGTCTCTGTCTCTGTGTCTCTGTCTCTGTGCCTCCGTCTCTGTGTCTCTGTCTCTGTGTCTCTGTCTCTGTGTCTCTGTCTCTGTATCTCTGTCTCTGTGTCTCTGTGTCTGTGTCTCTGTCTTTGTGTCTCAGTCTCTGTGTCTCTGTCTCTGTGTCTCTGTCTCTGTCTCTGTGTCTCTGTCTCTGTGTCTCTGTCTCTGTGTCTCTGTCTCTGTGTCTCTGTCTCTGTGTCTGTGTCTCTGTCTCTGTCTCTGTGTCTCTCTCTCTCTGTGTCTATGTCCCTGTGCCTATGTATCTGTGTCTCTGTCTCTGTGACTTTGTCTCTGCGTATCTGTCTCTGTCTCTGTGTCTCTGTGTCTCTCTCTCTCTGTGTCTCTGTCTTTGTCTCTGTCTCTGTGCCTCTGTCTCTGTGTCTCTGTCTCTGTGTCTCTGTCTCTGTGTCTCTGTCTCTGTGTCTCTGTCTCTGTGTCTCTGTCTCTGTGTCTCTGTCTCTGTGTCTCTGTCTCTGTGTCTCTGTCTCTGTGTCTCTGTCTCTGTGTCTCTGTTTCTGTGTCTCTGTCTCTGTGTCTCTGTCCCTGTGTCTGTGTCTCTGTGTCTCTGTCCCTGTGCCTATGTATCTGTGTCTCTGTCTCTGTGTCTCTGTCTCTGTGTCTCTGTCTTTGTCTCTGTCTCTGTGCCTCTGTCTCTGTGTCTCTGTCTCTTTGTCTCTATCTCAGTGTCTCTGTCTCTGTGTCTCTGTCTCTGTGTGTCTGTCTCTGTGTCTGTGTCTCTGTGTCTCTGTCTCTGTGTGTCTGCCTCTGTGTCTCTGTCTCTGTGTCTCTGTCTCTGTGTCTCTGTCTCTGTGTCTCTGTCTCTGTGTCTCTGTCTCTGTGTCTCTGTCGATGTGTCTAAGTCTCCTTGTCTCTGTCTCTGTGTCTCTGCCTCTGTCACCGTGTGTCTTAATCTGTGTCTCTGTCTGTGCGCCTATGTATCTGTGTATCCGTCTCTGTGTCTCTGCTCTGTGTCTCTGTCTCTGTGTCTCTGTCTCTGTGTCTCTGTCGATGTGTCTAAGTCTCCTTGTCTCTGTCTCTGTGTCTTTGCCTCTGTCTCCGTGTGTCTTAATCTGTGCCCCTGTCTGTGCGCCTATGTATCTGTGTATCCGTCTCTGTGTCTGTGCTCTGTGTCTCTGTCTCTGTGTCTCTGTCTCTGTGTCTAAGTCTCCTTGTCTCTGTCTCTGTGTCTCTGCCTCTGTCTCCGTGTGTCTTAATCTGTGTCTCTGTCTGTGCGCCTATGTATCTGTGTATCCGTCTCTGTGTCTGTGCTTTGTGTCTCTGTCTCTGACTCTGTCTCTGTCTCTGTCTCTGTGTCTCTGTCTCTGTGTCTCTCTCTCTGTGTCTCTGCCTCTGTATCTCTGTCTCTGTCTCTGCGTCTCTGTCTCTGTGTCTCTGTCTCTGGGTCTCTGTCTCTGTGTCTCTGTCTCTGTGTCTCCGTCTCTGTGTCTCTGTCTCTGTGTCTCTGTCTCTGTGGCTCTGTCTCTGTGTCTCTGTCTCTGTGTCTCTGTGTCTGTGTCTCTGTCTCTGTGTCTCAGTCTCTGTGTCTCCGTCTCTGTGTCTCTGTCTCTGTGTCTCTGTCTCTGTGTCTCTGTCTCTGTGTCTGTGTCTCTGTCACTGTCTCTGTCTCTGTGTCTCTCTCTCTCTGTGTCTATGTCCCTGTGCCTATGTATCTGTGTCTCTGTCTCTGTGACTTTGTCTCTGCGTCTCTGTGTCTGTCTCTGTGTCTCTGTCTCTGTGTCTCTCTCTCTGTGTCTCTGTCTTTGTCTCTGTCTCTGTGCCTCTGTCTCTGTGTCTCTGTCTCTGTGTCTCTGTCTCTGTGTCTCTGTCTCTGTGTCTCTGCCTCTGTGTCTCTGTCTGTGTGTCTCTGTCTCTGTGTCTCTGTCTCTGTGTCTCTGTCTCTGTGTCTGTGTCTCTGTGTCTCTGTCCCTGTGCCTATGTATCTGTGTCTCTGTCTCTTTGGCTCTGTCTCGGGGTCTCTGTCGATGTGTCTAAGTCTCCTTGTCTCTGTCTCTGTGTCTCTGCCTCTGTCTCCGTGTGTCTTAATCTGTGTCTCTGTCTGTGCGCCTATGTATCTGTGTATCCGTCTCTGTGTCTGTGCTCTGTGTCTCTGTCTCTGTGTCTCTGTCTCTGTGTCTCTGTCTCTGTGTCTCTGTGTCTCTGTCTCTGTGTCTCTGTCTCTGTGTCTCTGTCTCTGTGAATTTGTCTCTGCGTATCTGTCTCTGTGTCTCTGTCTCTGTGTCTCTGTCTCTGTGTCTCTGTCTCTGTGTCTCTGTGTCTGTGTCTCTGTCTCTGTGTCGCTGTCTCTGTGTCTCTGTCTCTGTGTCTCTGTCTCTGTGTCTCTGTCTCTGTGTCTCTGTCTCTGTGTCTCTGTCTCTGTGTCTCTGTCTCTGTGTCTCTGTCTCTGTGTCTCTGTCTCTGTGTCTCTGTCTCTGTCTCTCTGTCTCTGTGTCTCTGTCTCTGTGTCACTGTCTCTGTGTCTCTGTCTCTGTGTCTCTGTCTCTGTGTCTCTGTCTCTGTGTCTCTGTCTCTCTGTCTCTGTCTCTGTGTCTCTGTCTCTGTGTCTCTGTCTCTGTGTGTCTGTCCCTGTGTCTCTGTCCCTGTGTCCCTGTCTCTGCGTCTCTGTCTCTGTGGCTCTGTCTCTGTGTCTCTGTCTCTGTGTCTAACTCTCCTTGTCTCTGTCTCCGTCTCTGTGTCTCTGTCTCTGTGTCTCTGTCTCTGTGTCTCTGTCTCTGTGTCTCTGTCTCTGTGTCTCTGTCTCTGTGTCTCTGTCCCTGTGTCTCTGTCCCTGTGTCCCTGTCTCTGTGTCTCTGTCTCTGTGGCTCTGTCTCTGTGTCTCTGTCTCTGTGTCTAACTCTCCTTGTCTCTGTCTCTGTCTCTGTGTCTCTGTCTCTGTGTCTCTGTCTCTGTGTCTCTGTCTCTGTGTCTCTGTCTCTGTGTCTCTGTCTCTGTGTCTCTGTCTCTGTGTCTCTGTCTCTGTGTCTCTGTCTCTGTGTCTCTGTCTCTGTGTCTCTGTCTCTGTGTCTCTGTCTCTGTGTCTCTGTCTCTGTGTCTCTGTCTCTGTGTCTCTGTCTCTGTGTCTCTGTCTCTGTGTCTCTGTCTCTGTGTCTCTGTCTCTGTGTCTCTGTCTCTGTGTCTCTGTCTCTGTGTCTCTGTCTCTGTGTCTCTGTCTCTGTGTCTCTGTCTCTGTGTCTCTGTCTCTGTGTCTCTGTCTCTGTGTCTCTGTCTCTGTGTCTCTGTCTCTGTGTCTCTGTCTCTGTGTCTCTGTCTCTGTGTCTCTGTCTCTGTGTCTCTGTCTCTGTGTCTCTGTCTCTGTGTCTCTGTCTCTGTGTCTCTGTCTCTGCGTCTCTGTCTCTGTGTCTCTGTCTCTGTGTCTCTGTCTCTGTGTCTCTGTCTCTGTGTCTCTGTCTCTGTGTCTGTGTCTCTGTCTCTGTCTCTGTGTCTCTCTCTCTCTGTGTCTTTGTCCCTGTGCCTATGTATCTGTGTCTCTGTCTCTGTGACTTTGTCTCTGCGTATCTGCCTCTGTGTCTCTGTCTCTGTGTCTCTGTCTCTGTGTCTCTGTCTCTGTGTCTCTGTCTCTGTGTCTCTGTCTCTGTGTCTCTCTCTCTGTGTCTCTGTCTTTGTCTCTGTCTCTGTGCCTCTGTCTCTGTGTCTCTGTCTCTTTGTCTCTGTCTCAGTGTCTCTGTCTCTGTGTCTCTGTCTCTGTGTCTCTGTCTCTGTGTCTCTGTCTCTGTTACTGTGTCTCTGTGTCTCTGTCTCTGTGTCTCTGTCTCTGCGTCTCTGTCTCTGTGTCTCTGTCTCTGTGTCTCTGTCTCTGTGTCTCTGTCTCTGTGTCTCTGTCTCTGTGTATCTGTCTCTGTGTATCCGTCTCTGTGTCTCTGCTCTGTGTCTGTGTCTCTGTCGATGTGTCTAAGTCTCCTTGTCTCTGTCTCTGTGTCTCTGCCTCTGTCTCCGTGTGTCTTAATCTGTGCCTCTGTCTGTGCGCCTATGTATCTGTGTATCCGTCTCTGTGTCTGTGCTCTGTGTCTCTGTCTCTCTGTCTCTGTCTCTGTGTCTAAGTCTCCTTGTCTCTGTCTCTGTGTCTCTGCCTCTGTCTCCGTGTGTCTTAATCTGTGTCTCTGTCTGTGCGCCAATGTATCTGTGTATCCGTCTCTGTGTCTGTGCTCTGTGTCTCTGTCTCTGACTCTGTCTCTGTCTCTGTCTCTGTGTCTCTGTCTCTGTGTCTCTCTCTCTGTGTCTCTGCCTCTGTGTCTCTGTCTCTGTCTCTGCGTCTCTGTCTCTGTGTCTCTGTCTCTGGGTCTCTGTCTCTGTGTCTCTGTCTCTGTGTGTCCGTCTCTGTGTCTCTGTCTCTGTGTCTCTGTCTCTGTGTCTCTGTCTCTGTATCTCTGTCTCTGTGTCTCTGTGTCTGTGTCTCTGTCTTTGTGTCTCAGTCTCTGTGTCTCTGTCTCTGTGTCTCTGTCTCTGTCTCTGTGTCTCTGTCTCTGTGTCTCTGTCTCTGTGTCTCTGTCTCTGTGTCTCGGTCTCTGTGTCTCTGTCTCTGTGTCTGTGTCTCTGTCTCTGTCTCTGTGTCTCTCTCTCTCTGTGTCTATGTCCCTGTGCCTATGTATCTGTGTCTCTGTCTCTGTGACTTTGTCTCTGCGTATCTGTCTCTGCCTCTGTGTCTCTGTCTCTGTCTCTGCGTCTCTGTCTCTGTGTCTCTGTCTCTGGGTCTCTGTCTCTGTGTCTCTGTCTCTGTGTCTCCGTCTCTGTGTCTCTGTCTCTGTGTCTCTGTCTCTGTGTCTCTGTCTCTGTATCTCTGTCTCTGTGTCTCTGTGTCTGTGTCTCTGTCTTTGTGTCTCAGTCTCTGTGTCTCTGTCTCTGTGTCTCTGTCTCTGTCTCTGTGTCTCTGTCTCTGTGTCTCTGTCTCTGTGTCTGTGTCTCTGTCTCTGTCTCTGTGTCTCTCTCTCTCTGTGTCTATGTCCCTGTGCCTATGTATCTGTGTCTCTGTCTCTGTGACTTTGTCTCTGCGTATCTGTCTCTGTCTCTGTGTCTCTGTGTCTCTCTCTCTCTGTGTCTCTGTCTTTGTCTCTGTCTCTGTGCCTCTGTCTCTGTGTCTCTGTCTCTGTGTCTCTGTCTCTGTGTCTGTGTCTCTGTGTCTCTGTCTCTGTGTCTCTGTCTCTGTGTCTCTGTCTCTGTGTCTCTGTCTCTGTGTCTCTGTCTCTGTGTCTCTGTCCCTGTGCCTATGTATCTGTGTCTCTGTCTCTGTGTCTCTGTCTCTGTGTCTCTGTCTTTGTCTCTGTCTCTGTGCCTCTGTCTCTGTGTCTCTGTCTCTTTGTCTCTGTCTCAGTGTCTCTGTCTCTGTGTCTCTGTCTCTGTGTGTCTGTCTCTGTGTCTGTGTCTCTGTGTCTCTGTCTCTGTGTGTCTGCCTCTGTGTCTCTGTCTCTGTGTCTCTGTCTCTGTGTCTCTGTCTCTGTGTCTCTGTCTCTGTGTCTCTGTCTCTGTGTCTCTGTCGATGTGTCTAAGTCTCCTTGTCTCTGTCTCTGTGTCTCTGCCTCTGTCACCGTGTGTCTTAATCTGTGTCTCTGTCTGTGCGCCTATGTATCTGTGTATCCGTCTCTGTGTCTCTGCTCTGTGTCTCTGTCTCTGTGTCTCTGTCTCTGTGTCTCTGTCGATGTGTCTAAGTCTCCTTGTCTCTGTCTCTGTGTCTTTGCCTCTGTCTCCGTGTGTCTTAATCTGTGCCCCTGTCTGTGCGCCTATGTATCTGTGTATCCGTCTCTGTGTCTGTGCTCTGTGTCTCTGTCTCTGTGTCTCTGTCTCTGTGTCTAAGTCTCCTTGTCTCTGTCTCTGTGTCTCTGCCACTGTCTCCGTGTATCTTAATCTGTGTCTCTGTCTGTGCGCCTATGTATCTGTGTATCCGTCTCTGTGTCTGTGCTTTGTGTCTCTGTCTCTGACTCTGTCTCTGTCTCTGTCTCTGTGTCTCTGTCTCTGTGTCTCTCTCTCTGTGTCTCTGCCTCTGTATCTCTGTCTCTGTCTCTGCGTCTCTGTCTCTGTGTCTCTGTCTCTGGGTCTCTGTCTCTGTGTCTCTGTCTCTGTGTCTCCGTCTCTGTGTCTCTGTCTCTGTGTCTCTGTCTCTGTGGCTCTGTCTCTGTGTCTCTGTCTCTGTGTCTCTGTGTCTGTGTCTCTGTCTCTGTGTCTCAGTCTCTGTGTCTCCGTCTCTGTGTCTCTGTCTCTGTGTCTCTGTCTCTGTGTCTCTGTCTCTGTGTCTGTGTCTCTGTCTCTGTCTCTGTCTCTGTGTCTCTCTCTCTCTGTGTCTATGTCCCTGTGCCTATGTATCTGTGTCTCTGTCTCTGTGACTTTGCCTCTGCGTCTCTGTGTCTGTCTCTGTGTCTCTGTCTCTGTGTCTCTCTCTCTGTGTCTCTGTCTTTGTCTCTGTCTCTGTGCCTCTGTCTCTGTGTCTCTGGCTCTGTGTCTCTGTCTCTGTGTCTCTGTCTCTGTGTCTCTGTCTCTGTGTCTCTGTCTCTGTGTCTCTGTCTCTGTGTCTCTGTCTCTGTGTCTCTGTCTCTGTGTCTCTGTCTCTGTGTCTCTGTCTCTGTGTCTCTGTCTCTGTGTCTCTGGCTCTGTGTCTCTGTCTCTGTGTCTCTGTCTCTGTGTCTCTGTCTCTGTGTCTCTGTCTCTGTGTCTCTGTCTCTGTGTCTCTGTCTCTGTGTCTCTGTCTCTGTGTCTCTGTCTCTGTGTCTCTGTCTCTGTGTCTCTGTCTCTGTCTCTGTGTCTCTGTCTCTGTGTCTCTGTCTCTGTGTCTCTGTCTCTGTGTCTCTGTCTCTGTGTCTCTCTCTCTGTGTCTCTGTCTTTGTCTCTGTCTCTGTGCCTCTGTCTCTGTGTCTCTGGCTCTGTGTCTCTGTCTCTGTGTCTCTGTCTCTGTGTCTCTGTCTCTGTGTCTCTGTCTCTGTGTCTCTGTCTCTGTGTCTCTGTCTCTGTGTCTCTGTCTCTGTGTCTCTGTCTCTGTGTCTCTGTCTCTGTGTCTCTGTCTCTGTGTCTCTGTCTCTGTGTCTCTGTCTCTGTGTCTCTGTCTCTGTGTCTCTGTCTCTGTGTCTCTGTCTCTGTGTCTCTGTCTCTGTGTCTCTGGCTCTGTGTCTCTGTCTCTGTGTCTCTGTCTCTGTGTCTCTGTCTCTGTGTCTCTGTCTCTGTGTCTCTGTCTCTGTGTCTCTGTCTCTGTGTCTCTGTCTCTGTGTCTCTGTCTCTGTGTCTCTGTCTCTGTGTCTCTGTCTCTGTGTCTCTGTCTCTGTGTCTCTGTCTCTGTGTCTCTGTCTCTGTGTCTCTGTCTCTGTGTCTCTGTCTCTGTGTCTCTGTCTCTGTGTCTCTGTCTCTGTGTCTCTGTCTCTGTGTCTCTGTCTCTGTGTCTCTGTCTCTGTGTCTCTGTCTCTGTGTCTCTGTCTCTGTGTCTCTGTCTCTGTGTCTCTGTCTCTGTGTCTCTGTCTCTGTGTCTCTGTCTCTGTGTCTCTGTCTCTGTGTCTCTGTCTCTGTGTCTCTGTCTCTGTGTCTCTGTCTCTGTGTCTCTGTCTCTGTGTCTCTGTCTCTGTGTCTCTGTCTCTGTGTCTCTGTCTCTGTGTCTCTGTCTCTGTGTCTCTGTCTCTGTGTCTCTGTCTCTGTGTCTCTGTCTCTGTGTCTCTGGCTCTGTGTCTCTGTCTCTGTGTCTCTGTCTCTGTGTCTAACTGTCCTTGTCTCCGTCTCTGTCTCTGTGTCTCTGTCTCTGTGTCTCTGTCTCTGTGTATCTGTCTCTGTGTCTCTGTCTCTGTGTCTCTGCCTCTGTGTCTCTGTCTCTGTGTCTCTGTCTCTGTGTCTCTGTCTCTGTGTCTCTGTCTCTGTGCCTCTGTCTCTGTGCCTCTGTCTCTGTGTCTCTGTCTCTGTGTCTCTGTCTCTGTGTCTCTGTCTCTGTGTCTCTGTCTCTGTGTCTCTGCCTCTGTGTCTCTGTCTCTGTGTCTCTGTCTCTGTGTCTCTGTCTCTGAGCCTCTGTCTCTGTGTCTCTGTCTCTGTGTCTCTGTCTCTGTGTCTCTGTCTCTGTGTCTCTGTCTCTGTGTCTCTGCCTCTGTGTCTCTGTCTCTGTGTCTCTGTCTCTGTGTCTCTGTCTCTGTGTCTCTGTCTCTGTGTCTCTGTCTCTGTGTCTCTGTCTCTGTGTCTCTGTCTCTGTGTCTCTGTCTCTGTGTCTCTGCCTCTGTGTCTCTGTCTCTGTGTCTCTGTCTCTGAGTCTCTGTCTCTGTGTCTCTGTCTCTGTGTCTCTGTCTCTGTGTCTCTGTCTCTGTGTCTCTGTCTCTGTGTCTCTGTCTCTGTGTCTCTGTCTCTGTGTCTCTGTCTCTGTGTCTCTGTCTCTGTGTCTCTGTCTCTGTGTCTCTGTCTCTGTGTCTCTGTCTCTGTGTCTCTGTCTCTGTGTCTCTGTCTCTGTGTCTCTGTCTCTGTGTCTCTGTCTCTGTGTCTCTGTCTCTGTGTCTCTGTCTCTGTGTCTCTGTCTCTGTGTCTCTGTCTCTGTGTCTCTGTCTCTGTGTCTGTGTCTCTGTCTCTGTCTCTGTGTCTCTCTCTCTCTGTGTCTATGTCCCTGTGCCTATGTATCTGTGTCTCTGTCTCTGTGACTTTGTCTCTGCGTATCTGTCTCTGCCTCTGTGTCTCTGTCTCTGTCTCTGCGTCTCTGTCTCTGTGTCTCTGTCTCTGGGTCTCTGTCTCTGTGTCTCTGTCTCTGTGTCTCCGTCTCTGTGTCTCTGTCTCTGTGTCTCTGTCTCTGTGTCTCTGTCTCTGTATCTCTGTCTCTGTGTCTCTGTGTCTGTGTCTCTGTCTTTGTGTCTCAGTCTCTGTGTCTCTGTCTCTGTGTCTCTGTCTCTGTCTCTGTGTCTCTGTCTCTGTGTCTCTGTCTCTGTGTCTCTGTCTCTGTGTTCTCTGTCTCTGTGTCTCTGTCTCTGTGTCTGTGTCTCTGTCTCTGTCTCTGTGTCTCTCTCTCTCTGTGTCTATGTCCCTGTGCCTATGTATCTGTGTCTCTGTCTCTGTGACTTTGTCTCTGCGTATCTGTCTCTGTCTCTGTGTCTCTGTGTCTCTCTCTCTCTGTGTGTCTCTCTCTCTGTGTCTCTGTCTCTGTGTCTCTGTCTCTGTGTCTCTGTCGATGTGTCTAAGTCTCCTTGTCTCTGTCTCTGTGTCTCTGCCTCTGTCACCGTGTGTCTTAATCTGTGTCTCTGTCTGTGCGCCTATGTATCTGTGTATCCGTCTCTGTGTCTCTGCTCTGTGTCTCTGTCTCTGTGTCTCTGTCTCTGTGTCTCTGTCGATGTGTCTAAGTCTCCTTGTCTCTGTCTCTGTGTCTTTGCCTCTGTCTCCGTGTGTCTTAATCTGTGCCCCTGTCTGTGCGCCTATGTATCTGTGTATCCGTCTCTGTGTCTGTGCTCTGTGTCTCTGTCTCTGTGTCTCTGTCTCTGTGTCTAAGTCTCCTTGTCTCTGTCTCTGTGTCTCTGCCTCTGTCTCCGTGTGTCTTAATCTGTGTCTCTGTCTGTGCGCCTATGTATCTGTGTATCCGTCTCTGTGTCTGTGCTTTGTGTCTCTGTCTCTGACTCTGTCTCTGTTTCTGTCTCTGTGTCTCTGTCTCTGTGTCTCTCTCTCTGTGTCTCTGCCTCTGTATCTCTGTCTCTGTCTCTGCGTCTCTGTCTCTGTGTCTCTGTCTCTGGGTCTCTGTCTCTGTGTCTCTGTCTCTGTGTCTCCGTCTCTGTGTCTCTGTCTCTGTGTCTCTGTCTCTGTGGCTCTGTCTCTGTGTCTCTGTCTCTGTGTCTCTGTGTCTGTGTCTCTGTCTCTGTGTCTCAGTCTCTGTGTCTCCGTCTCTGTGTCTCTGTCTCTGTGTCTCTGTCTCTGTGTCTCTGTCTCTGTGTCTGTGTCTCTGTCTCTGTCTCTGTCTCTGTGTCTCTCTCTCTCTGTGTCTATGTCCCTGTGCCTATGTATCTGTGTCTCTGTCTCTGTGACTTTGTCTCTGCGTCTCTGTGTCTGTCTCTGTGTCTCTGTCTCTGTGTCTCTCTCTCTGTGTCTCTGTCTTTGTCTCTGTCTCTGTGCCTCTGTCTCTGTGTCTCTGTCTCTGTGTCTCTGTCTCTGTGTCTCTGTCTCTGTGTCTCTGCCTCTGTGTCTCTGTCTGTGTGTCTCTGTCTCTGTGTCTCTGTCTCTGTGTCTCTGTCTCTGTGTCTGTGTCTCTGTGTCTCTGTCCCTGTGCCTATGTATCTGTGTCTCTGTCTCTTTGGCTCTGTCTCGGGGTCTCTGTCGATGTGTCTAAGTCTCCTTGTCTCTGTCTCTGTGTCTCTGTCTCTGTGTCTCTGTCTCTGTGTCTCTGTCTCTGTGTCTCTGTCTCTGTGTCTCTGTCTCTGTGTCTCTGTCGATGTGTCTAAGTCTCCTTGTCTCTGTCTCTGTGTCTCTGCCTCTGTCACCGTGTGTCTTAATCTGTGTCTCTATCTGTGCGCCTATGTATCTGTGTATCCGTCTCTGTGTCTCTGCTCTGTGTCTGTGACTCTGTGTCTCTGTCTCTGTGTCTCTGTCGATGTGTCTAAGTCTCCTTGTCTCTGTCTCTGTGTCTCTGCCTCTGTCTCCGTGTGTCTTAATCTGTGCCTCTGTCTGTGCGCCTATGTATCTGTGTATCCGTCTCTGTGTCTGTGCTCTGTGTCTCTGTCTCTCTGTCTCTGTCTCTGTGTCTAAGTCTCCTTGTCTCTGTCTCTGTGTCTCTGCCTCTGTCTCCGTGTGTCTTAATCTGTGTCTCTGTCTGTGCGCCAATGTATCTGTGTATCCGTCTCTGTGTCTGTGCTCTGTGTCTCTGTCTCTGACTCTGTCTCTGTCTCTGTCTCTGTGTCTCTGTCTCTGGGTCTCTGTCTCTGTGTCTCTGTCTCTGTGTCTCCGTCTCTGTGTCTCTGTCTCTGTGTCTCTGTCTCTGTGTCTCTGTCTCTGTATCTCTGTCTCTGTGTCTCTGTGTCTGTGTCTCTGTCTTTGTGTCTCAGTCTCTGTGTCTCTGTCTCTGTGTCTCTGTCTCTGTCTCTGTGTCTCTGTCTCTGTGTCTCTGTCTCTGTGTCTCTGTCTCTGTGTCTCTGTCTCTGTGTCTGTGTCTCTGTCTCTGTCTCTGTGTCTCTCTCTCTCTGTGTCTATGTCCCTGTGCCTATGTATCTGTGTCTCTGTCTCTGTGACTTTGTCTCTGCGTATCTGTCTCTGCTTCTGTGTCTCTGTCTCTGTCTCTGCGTCTCTGTCTCTGTGTCTCTGTCTCTGGGTCTCTGTCTCTGTGTCTCTGTCTCTGTGCCTCCGTCTCTGTGTCTCTGTCTCTGTGTCTCTGTCTCTGTGTCTCTGTCTCTGTATCTCTGTCTCTGTGTCTCTGTGTCTGTGTCTCTGTCTTTGTGTCTCAGTCTCTGTGTCTCTGTCTCTGTGTCTCTGTCTCTGTCTCTGTGTCTCTGTCTCTGTGTCTCTGTCTCTGTGTCTCTGTCTCTGTGTCTGTGTCTCTGTCTCTGTCTCTGTGTCTCTCTCTCTCTGTGTCTATGTCCCTGTGCCTATGTATCTGTGTCTCTGTCTCTGTGACTTTGTCTCTGCGTATCTGTCTCTGTCTCTGTGTCTCTGTGTCTCTCTCTCTCTGTGTGTCTCTCTCTCTGTGTCTCTGTCTTTGTCTCCGTCTCTGTGCCTCTGTCTCTGTGTCTCTGTCTCTGTGTCTCTGTCTCTGTGTCTCTGTCTCTGTGTCTCTGTCTCTGTGTCTCTGTCTCTGTGTCTCTGTCTCTGTGTCTCTGTCTCTGTGTCTCTGTCTCTGTGTCTCTGTCTCTGTGTCTCTGTCCCTGTGTCTGTGTCTCTGTGTCTCTGTCCCTGTGCCTATGTATCTGTGTCTCTGTCTCTGTGTCTCTGTCTCTGTGTCTCTGTCTTTGTCTCTGTCTCTGTGCCTCTGTCTCTGTGTCTCTGTCTCTTTGTCTCTGTCTCAGTGTCTCTGTCTCTGTGTCTCTGTCTCTGTGTGTCTGTCTCTGTGTCTGTGTCTCTGTGTCTCTGTCTCTGTGTGTCTGCCTCTGTGTCTCTGTCTCTGTGTCTCTGTCTCTGTGTCTCTGTCTCTGTGTCTCTGTCTCTGTGTCTCTGTCTCTGTGTCTCTGTCTCTGTGTCTCTGTCGATGTGTCTAAGTCTCCTTGTCTCTGTCTCTGTGTCTCTGCCTCTGTCACCGTGTGTCTTAATCTGTGTCTCTGTCTGTGCGCCTATGTATCTGTGTATCCGTCTCTGTGTCTCTGCTCTGTGTCTCTGTCTCTGTGTCTCTGTCTCTGTGTCTCTGTCGATGTGTCTAAGTCTCCTTGTCTCTGTCTCTGTGTCTTTGCCTCTGTCTCCGTGTGTCTTAATCTGTGCCCCTGTCTGTGCGCCTATGTATCTGTGTATCCGTCTCTGTGTCTGTGCTCTGTGTCTCTGTCTCTGTGTCTCTGTCTCTGTGTCTAAGTCTCCTTGTCTCTGTCTCTGTGTCTCTGCCTCTGTCTCCGTGTGTCTTAATCTGTGTCTCTGTCTGTGCGCCTATGTATCTGTGTATCCGTCTCTGTGTCTGTGCTTTGTGTCTCTGTCTCTGACTCTGTCTCTGTCTCTGTCTCTGTGTCTCTGTCTCTGTGTCTCTCTCTCTGTGTCTCTGCCTCTGTATCTCTGTCTCTGTCTCTGCGTCTCTGTCTCTGTGTCTCTGTCTCTGGGTCTCTGTCTCTGTGTCTCTGTCTCTGTGTCTCCGTCTCTGTGTCTCTGTCTCTGTGTCTCTGTCTCTGTGGCTCTGTCTCTGTGTCTCTGTCTCTGTGTCTCTGTGTCTGTGTCTCTGTCTCTGTGTCTCAGTCTCTGTGTCTCCGTCTCTGTGTCTCTGTCTCTGTGTCTCTGTCTCTGTGTCTCTGTCTCTGTGTCTGTGTCTCTGTCTCTGTCTCTGTCTCTGTGTCTCTCTCTCTCTGTGTCTATGTCCCTGTGCCTATGTATCTGTGTCTCTGTCTCTGTGACTTTGTCTCTGCGTCTCTGTGTCTGTCTCTGTGTCTCTGTCTCTGTGTCTCTCTCTCTGTGTCTCTGTCTTTGTCTCTGTCTCTGTGCCTCTGTCTCTGTGTCTCTGTCTCTGTGTCTCTGTCTCTGTGTCTCTGTCTCTGTGTCTCTGCCTCTGTGTCTCTGTCTGTGTGTCTCTGTCTCTGTGTCTCTGTCTCTGTGTCTCTGTCTCTGTGTCTCTGTCTCTGTGTCTCTGGCTCTGTGACTTTGTCTCTGCGTATCTGTCTCTGTGTCTCTGTCTCTGTGTCTCTGTCTCTGTGTCTCTGTCTCTGTGTCTCTCTCTCTGTGTCTCTGTCTCTGTGTCTCTGTCTCTGTGTCTCTGTCTCTGTGTCTCTGTCTCTGTGTCTCTGTCTCTGTGTCTCTGTCTCTGTGTCTCTGTCTCTGTGTCTCTGTCTCTGTGTCTCTGTCTCTGTGTCTCTGTCTCTGTGTCTCTGTCTCTGTGTCTCTGTCTCTGTGTCTCTGTCTCTGTGTCTCTGTCTCTGTGTCTCTGTCTCTGTGTCTCTGTCTCTGTGTCTCTGTCTCTGTGTCTCTGTCTCTGTGTCTCTGTCTCTGTGTCTCTGTCTCTGTGTCTCTGTCTCTGTGTCTCTGTCTCTGTGTCTCTGTCTCTGTGTCTCTGTCTCTGTGTCTCTGTCTCTGTGTCTCTGTCTCTGCGTCTCTGTCTCTGTGTCTCTGTCTCTGTGTCTCTGTCTCTGTGTCTCTGTCTCTGTGTCTCTGTCTCTGTGTCTCTGTCTCTGTGTCTCTGTCTCTGTGTCTCTGTCTCTGTGTCTCTGTCTCTGTGTCTCTGTCTCTGTGTCTCTGTCTCTGTGTCTCTGTCTCTGTGTCTCTGTATCTGTGTCTCTGTCTCTGGGTCTCTGTCTCTGTGTCTCTGTCTCTGTGTCTCCGTCTCTGTGTCTCTGTCTCTGTGTCTCTGTCTCTGTGTCTCTGTCTCTGTATCTCTGTCTCTGTGTCTCTGTGTCTGTGTCTCTGTCTTTGTGTCTCAGTCTCTGTGTCTCTGTCTCTGTGTCTCTGTCTCTGTCTCTGTGTCTCTGTCTCTGTGTCTCTGTCTCTGTGTCTCTGTCTCTGTGTCTGTGTCTCTGTCTCTGTCTCTGTGTCTCTCTCTCTCTGTGTCTATGTCCCTGTGCCTATGTATCTGTGTCTCTGTCTCTGTGACTTTGTCTCTGCGTATCTGTCTCTGCCTCTGTGTCTCTGTCTCTGTCTCTGCGTCTCTGTCTCTGTGTCTCTGTCTCTGGGTCTCTGTCTCTGTGTCTCTGTCTCTGTGCCTCCGTCTCTGTGTCTCTGTCTCTGTGTCTCTGTCTCTGTGTCTCTGTCTCTGTATCTCTGTCTCTGTGTCTCTGTGTCTGTGTCTCTGTCTTTGTGTCTCAGTCTCTGTGTCTCTGTCTCTGTGTCTCTGTCTCTGTCTCTGTGTCTCTGTCTCTGTGTCTCTGTCTCTGTGTCTCTGTCTCTGTGTCTCTGTCTCTGTGTCTGTGTCTCTGTCTCTCTCTCTGTGTCTCTCTCTCTCTGTGTCTATGTCCCTGTGCCTATGTATCTGTGTCTCTGTCTCTGTGACTTTGTCTCTGCGTATCTGTCTCTGTCTCTGTGTCTCTGTGTCTCTCTCTCTCTGTGTCTCTGTCTTTGTCTCTGTCTCTGTGCCTCTGTCTCTGTGTCTCTGTCTCTGTGTCTCTGTCTCTGTGTCTCTGTCTCTGTGTCTCTGTCTCTGTGTCTCTGTCTCTGTGTCTCTGTCTCTGTGTCTCTGTTTCTGTGTCTCTGTCTCTGTGTCTCTGTCCCTGTGTCTGTGTCTCTGTGTCTCTGTCCCTGTGCCTATGTATCTGTGTCTCTGTCTCTGTGTCTCTGTCTCTGTGTCTCTGTCTTTGTCTCTGTCTCTGTGCCTCTGTCTCTGTGTCTCTGTCTCTTTGTCTCTGTCTCAGTGTCTCTGTCTCTGTGTCTCTGTCTCTGTGTGTCTGTCTCTGTGTCTGTGTCTCTGTGTCTCTGTCTCTGTGTGTCTGCCTCTGTGTCTCTGTCTCTGTGTCTCTGTCTCTGTGTCTCTGTCTCTGTGTCTCTGTCTCTGTGTCTCTGTCGATGTGTCTAAGTCTCCTTGTCTCTGTCTCTGTGTCTCTGCCTCTGTCACCGTGTGTCTTAATCTGTGTCTCTGTCTGTGCGCCTATGTATCTGTGTATCCGTCTCTGTGTCTCTGCTCTGTGTCTCTGTCTCTGTGTCTCTGTCTCTGTGTCTCTGTCGATGTGTCTAAGTCTCCTTGTCTCTGTCTCTGTGTCTTTGCCTCTGTCTCCGTGTGTCTTAATCTGTGCCCCTGTCTGTGCGCCTATGTATCTGTGTATCCGTCTCTGTGTCTGTGCTCTGTGTCTCTGTCTCTGTGTCTCTGTCTCTGTGTCTAAGTCTCCTTGTCTCTGTCTCTGTGTCTCTGCCTCTGTCTCCGTGTGTCTTAATCTGTGTCTCTGTCTGTGCGCCTATGTATCTGTGTATCCGTCTCTGTGTCTGTGCTTTGTGTCTCTGTCTCTGACTCTGTCTCTGTCTCTGTCTCTGTGTCTCTGTCTCTGTGTCTCTCTCTCTGTGTCTCTGCCTCTGTATCTCTGTCTCTGTCTCTGCGTCTCTGTCTCTGTGCCTCTGTCTCTGGGTCTCTGTCTCTGTGTCTCTGTCTCTGTGTCTCCGTCTCTGTGTCTCTGTCTCTGTGTCTCTGTCTCTGTGGCTCTGTCTCTGTGTCTCTGTCTCTGTGTCTCTGTGTCTGTGTCTCTGTCTCTGTGTCTCAGTCTCTGTGTCTCCGTCTCTGTGTCTCTGTCTCTGTGTCTCTGTCTCTGTGTCTCTGTCTCTGTGTCTGTGTCTCTGTCTCTGTCTCTGTCTCTGTGTCTCTCTCTCTCTGTGTCTATGTCCCTGTGCCTATGTATCTGTGTCTCTGTCTCTGTGACTTTGTCTCTGCGTCTCTGTGTCTGTCTCTGTGTCTCTGTCTCTGTGTCTCTCTCTCTGTGTCTCTGTCTTTGTCTCTGTCTCTGTGCCTCTGTCTCTGTGTCTCTGTCTCTGTGTCTCTGTCTCTGTGTCTCTGTCTCTGTGTCTCTGCCTCTGTGTCTCTGTCTGTGTGTCTCTGTCTCTGTGTCTCTGTCTCTGTGTCTCTGTCTCTGTGTCTGTGTCTCTGTGTCTCTGTCCCTGTGCCTATGTATCTGTGTCTCTGTCTCTTTGGCTCTGTCTCGGGGTCTCTGTCGATGTGTCTAAGTCTCCTTGTCTCTGTCTCTGTGTCTCTGCCTCTGTCTCCGTGTGTCTTAATCTGTGTCTCTGTCTGTGCGCCTATGTATCTGTGTATCCGTCTCTGTGTCTGTGCTCTGTGTCTCTGTCTCTGTGTCTCTGTCTCTGTGTCTCTGTCTCTGTGTCTCTGTGTCTCTGTCTCTGTGTCTCTGTCTCTGTGTCTCTGTCTCTGTGAATTTGTCTCTGCGTATCTGTCTCTGTGTCTCTGTCTCTGTGTCTCTGTCTCTGTGTCTCTGTCTGTGTGTCTCTGTGTCTGTGTCTCTGTCTCTGTGTCGCTGTCTCTGTGTCTCTGTCTCTGTGTCTCTGTCTCTGTGTCTCTGTCTCTGTGTCTCTGTCTCTGTGTCTCTGTCTCTGTGTCTGTGTCTCTGTGTCTCTGTCTCTGTGTCTCTGTCTCTGTCTCTCTGTCTCTGTGTCTCTGTCTCTGTCTCTCTGTCTCTGTGTCTCTGTCTCTGTGTCACTGTCTCTGTGTCTCTGTCTCTGTGTCTCTGTCTCTGTGTCTCTGTCTCTGTGTCTCTGTCTCTCTGTCTCTGTCTCTGTGTCTCTGTCTCTGTGTCTCTGTCTCTGTGTCTCTGTCTCTGTGTGTCTGTCCCTGTGTCTCTGTCCCTGTGTCCCTGTCTCTGCGTCTCTGTCTCTGTGGCTCTGTCTCTGTGTCTCTGTCTCTGTGTCTAACTCTCCTTGTCTCTGTCTCCGTCTCTGTGTCTCTGTCTCTGTGTCTCTGTCTCTGTGTCTCTGTCTCTGTGTCTCTGTCTCTGTGTCTCTGTCTCTGTGTCTCTGTCCCTGTGTCTCTGTCCCTGTGTCCCTGTCTCTGTGTCTCTGTCTCTGTGGCTCTGTCTCTGTGTCTCTGTCTCTGTGTCTAACTCTCCTTGTCTCTGTCTCTGTCTCTGTGTCTCTGTCTCTGTGTCTCTGTCTCTGTGTCTCTGTCTCTGTGTCTCTGTCTCTGTGTCTCTGTCTCTGTGTCTCTGTCTCTGTGTCTCTGCCTCTGTGTCTCTGTCTCTGTGTCTCTGTCTCTGTGTCTCTGTCTCTGTGTCTCTGTCTCTGTGTCTCTGTCTCTGTGTCTCTGTCTCTGTGTCTCTGTCTCTGTGTCTCTGTCTCTGTGTCTCTGTCTCTGTGTCTCTGTCTCTGTGTCTCTGTCTCTGTGTCTCTGTCTCTGTGTCTCTGTCTCTGTGTCTCTGTCTCTGTGTCTCTGTCTCTGTGTCTCTGTCTCTGTGTCTCTGTCTCTGTGTCTCTGTCTCTGTGTCTCTGTCTCTGTGTCTCTGTCTCTGTGTCTCTGTCTCTGTGTCTCTGTCTCTGTGTCTCTGTCTCTGTGTCTCTGTCTCTGTGTCTCTGTCTCTGTGTCTCTGTCTCTGTGTCTCTGTCTCTGTGTCTCTGTCTCTGTGTCTCTGTCTCTGTGTCTCTGTCTCTGTGTCTCTGTCTCTGTGTCTCTGTCTCTGTGTCTCTGTCTCTGTGTCTCTGTCTCTGTGTCTCTGTCTCTGTGTCTCTGTCTCTGTGTCTCTGTCTCTGTGTCTCTGTCTCTGTGTCTCTGTCTCTGTGTCTGTGTCTCTGTCTCTGTCTCTGTGTCTCTCTCTCTCTGTGTCTTTGTCCCTGTGCCTATGTATCTGTGTCTCTGTCTCTGTGACTTTGTCTCTGCGTATCTGCCTCTGTGTCTCTGTCTCTGTGTCTCTGTCTCTGTGTCTCTGTCTCTGTGTCTCTGTCTCTGTGTCTCTGTCTCTGTGTCTCTCTCTCTGTGTCTCTGTCTTTGTCTCTGTCTCTGTGCCTCTGTCTCTGTGTCTCTGTCTCTTTGTCTCTGTCTCAGTGTCTCTGTCTCTGTGTCTCTGTCTCTGTGTCTCTGTCTCTGTGTCTCTGTCTCTGTTACTGTGTCTCTGTGTCTCTGTCTCTGTGTCTCTGTCTCTGCGTCTCTGTCTCTGTGTCTCTGTCTCTGTGTCTCTGTCTCTGTGTCTCTGTCTCTGTGTCTCTGTCTCTGTGTCTCTGTCTCTGTGTCTCTGTCTCTGTGTATCCGTCTCTGTGTCTCTGCTCTGTGTCTGTGTCTCTGTGTCTCTGTCTCTGTGTCTCTGTCGATGTGTCTAAGTCACCTTGTCTCTGTCTCTGTGTCTCTGCCTCTGTCTCCGTGTGTCTTAATCTGTGCCTCTGTCTGTGCGCCTATGTATCTGTGTATCCGTCTCTGTGTCTGTGCTCTGTGTCTCTGTCTCTCTGTCTCTGTCTCTGTGTCTAAGTCTCCTTGTCTCTGTCTCTGTGTCTCTGCCTCTGTCTCCGTGTGTCTTAATCTGTGTCTCTGTCTGTGCGCCAATGTATCTGTGTATCCGTCTCTGTGTCTGTGCTCTGTGTCTCTGTCTCTGACTCTGTCTCTGTCTCTGTCTCTGTGTCTCTGTCTCTGTGTCTCTCTCTCTGTGTCTCTGCCTCTGTGTCTCTGTCTCTGTCTCTGCGTCTCTGTCTCTGTGTCTCTGTCTCTGGGTCTCTGTCTCTGTGTCTCTGTCTCTGTGTCTCCGTCTCTGTGTCTCTGTCTCTGTGTCTCTGTCTCTGTGTCTCTGTCTCTGTATCTCTGTCTCTGTGTCTCTGTGTCTGTGTCTCTGTCTTTGTGTCTCAGTCTCTGTGTCTCTGTCTCTGTGTCTCTGTCTCTGTCTCTGTGTCTCTGTCTCTGTGTCTCTGTCTCTGTGTCTCTGTCTCTGTGTCTCTGTCTCTGTGTCTCTGTCTCTGTGTCTGTGTCTCTGTCTCTGTCTCTGTGTCTCTCTCTCTCTGTGTCTATGTCCCTGTGCCTATGTATCTGTGTCTCTGTCTCTGTGACTTTGTCTCTGCGTATCTGTCTCTGTCTCTGTGTCTCTGTCTCTGTGTCTCTGTCTCTGTGTCTCTGTCTCTGTGTCTCTGTCTCTGTGTCTCTGTCTCTGTGTCTCTGTCTCTGTGTCTCTGTCTCTGTGTCTCTGGCTCTGTGTCTCTGTCTCTGTGTCTCTGTCTCTGTGTCTCTGTCTCTGTGTCTCTGTCTCTGTGTCTCTGTCTCTGTGTCTCTGTCTCTGTGTCTCTGTCTCTGTGTCTCTGTCTCTGTGTCTCTGTCTCTGTGTCTCTGTCTCTGTGTCTCTGGCTCTGTGTCTCTGTCTCTGTGTCTCTGTCTCTGTGTCTCTGTCTCTGTGTCTCTGTCTCTGTGTCTCTGTCTCTGTGTCTCTGGCTCTGTGTCTCTGTCTCTGTGTCTCTGTCTCTGTGTCTAACTGTCCTTGTCTCCGTCTCTGTCTCTGTGTCTCTGTCTCTGTGTCTCTGTCTCTGTGTATCTGTCTCTGTGTCTCTGTCTCTGTGTCTCTGCCTCTGTGTCTCTGTCTCTGTGTCTCTGTCTCTGTGTCTCTGTCTCTGCGTCTCTGTCTCTGTGCCTCTGTCTCTGTGCCTCTGTCTCTGTGTCTCTGTCTCTGTGTCTCTGTCTCTGTGTCTCTGTCTCTGTGTCTCTGTCTCTGTGTCTCTGCCTCTGTGTCTCTGTCTCTGTGTCTCTGTCTCTGTGTCTCTGTCTCTGAGTCTCTGTCTCTGTGTCTCTGTCTCTGTGTCTCTGTCTCTGTGTCTCTGTCTCTGTGTCTCTGTCTCTGTGTCTCTGTCTCTGTGTCTCTGTCTCTGTGTCTCTGTCTCTGTGTCTCTGTCTCTGTGTCTCTGTCTCTGTGTCTCTGTCTCTGTGTCTCTGTCTCTGTGTCTCTGTCTCTGTGTCTCTGTCTCTGTGTCTCTGTCTCTGTGTCTCTGTCTCTGTGTCTCTGTCTCTGTGTCTCTGTCTCTGTGTCTCTGTCTCTGTGTCTCTGTCTCTGTGTCTCTGTCTCTGTGTCTCTGTCTCTGTGTCTCTGTCTCTGTGTCTCTGTCTCTGTGTCTCTGTCTCTGTGTCTCTGGCTCTGTGTCTCTGTCTCTGTGTCTCTGTCTCTGTGTCTAACTCTCCTTGTCTCTGTCTCTGTCTCTGTGTCTCTGTCTCTGTGTCTCTGTCTCTGTGTCTCTGTCTCTGTGTATCTGTCTCTGTGTCTCTGTCTCTGTGTCTCTGCCTCTGTGTGTCTGTCTCTGTGTCTCTGTCTCTGTGTCTCTGTCTCTGTGTCTCTGTCTCTGTGCCTCTGTCTCTGTGCCTCTGTCTCTGTGTCTCTGTCTCTGTGTCTCTGTCTCTGTGTCTCTGTCTCTGTGTCTCTGTCTCTGTGTCTCTGTCTCTGTGTCTCTGTCTCTGTGTCTCTGTCTCTGTGTCTCTGTCTCTGTGTCTCTGTCTCTGTGTCTCTGTCTCTGTGTCTCTGTCTCTGTGTCTCTGTCTCTGTGTCTCTGTCTCTGTGTCTCTGTCTCTGTGTCTCTGTCTCTGTGTCTCTGTCTCTGTGTCTCTGTCTCTGTGTCTCTGTCTCTGTGTCTCTGTCTCTGTGTCTCTGTCTCTGTGTCTCTGTCTCTGTGTCTCTGTCTCTTAGTCTCTGTCTCTGTGTCTCTGTCTCTGTGTCTCTGTCTCTGTGTCTCTGTCTCTGTGTCTCTGTCTCTGTGTCTCTGTCTCTGTGTCTCTGTCTCTGTGTCTCTGTCTCTGTGTCTCTGTCTCTGTGTCTCTGTCTCTGTGTCTCTGTCTCTGTGTCTCTGTCTCTGTGTCTCTGTCTCTGTGTCTCTGTCTCTGTGTCTCTGTCTCTGTGTCTCTGTCTCTGTGTCTCTGTCTCTGTGTCTCTGCCGCTGTCTCCGTGTGTCTTAATCTGTGTCTCTGTCTGTGCGCCTATGTATCTGTGTATCCGTCTCTGTGTCTGTGCTCTGTGTCTCTGTCTCTGACTCTGTCCCTGTCTCTGTCTCTGTGTCTCTGTCTCTGTGTCTAAGTCTCCTTGTCTCTGTCTCTGTGTCTCTGCCTCTGTCTCCATGTGTCTTAAACTGTGTCTCTGTCTGTGCGCCTATGTATCTGTGTATCCGTGTCTGTGTCTGTGCTCTGTGTCTCTGTCTCTGACTCTGTCCCTGTCTCTGTCTCTGTGTCTCTGTCTCTGTGTCTAAGTCTCCTTGTCTCTGTCTCTGTGTCTCTGCCTCTGTCTCCATGTGTCTTAAACTGTGTCTCTGTCTGTGCGCCTATGTATCTGTGTATCCGTGTCTGTGTCTGTGCTCTGTGTCTCTGTCCCTGACTCTGTCTCTGTCTCTGTCTCTGTGTCTCTGTCTCTGTGTCTAAGTCTCCTTGTCTCTGTCTCTGTGTCTCTGCCTCTGTCTCCATGTGTCTTAAACTGTGTCTCTGTCTGTGCGCCTATGCATCTGTGTATCCGTGTCTGTGTCTGTGCTCTGTGTCTCTGTCTCTGACTCTGTCTCTGTCTCTGTCTCTATGTCTCTGTCTCTGTGTCTCTCTCTCTGTGTCTCTGTCTCTGTGTCTCTGTCTCTGCCTCTGTGTCTCTGTCTCTGGGTATCTGTCTCTGTGTCTCTGTCTCTGTGTCTCTGTCTCTGTGTCTTTGTCTCTGTGTCTCTGTCTCTGTGTCTCTGTCTCTGTGTCTCTGTCTCTGTGTATCCGTCTCTGTGTCTCTGGCTCTGTGTCTCTGTCTCTGTGTCTCTGTCTCTGTGTCTCTGTCTCTCTGTCTCTGTCTCTGTGTATCCGTCTCTGTGTCTCTGGCTCTGTGTCTCTGTCTCTGTGTCTCTGTCTCTGTGTCTCTGTCTCTCTGTCTCTGTCTCTGTCTCTGTCTCTGTCTCTGTCTCTGTCTCTGTCTCTGTCTCTGTCTCTGCCTCTGTCTCTGTCCCTGTCTCTGTCTCTCTCACTGTCTCTGTCTCTGTCTCTGTCTCTGTCTTTCTACCTCTGTCTCTGTGTCTCTCTCTCTGTCTCTGTCTCTGTCTCTCTCTCTCTCTCTGTCTCCGTCTCTGTCTCTGTGTCTCTGTCTCTGTGTCTCTGTCTCTGTGTCTCTGTCTCTGTGTCTCTGTCTCTGTGTCTCTGTCTCTGTGTCTCTGTCTCTGTGTCTCTGTCTCTGTGTCTCTGTCTCTGTGTCTCTGTCTCTCTGTCTCTGTCTCTGTGTCTCTGTCTCTGTGTCTCTGTCTCTGTGTCTCTGTCTCTGTGTCTCTGTCTCTGTGTCTCTGTCTCTGTGTCTCTGTCTCTGTGTCTCTGTCTCTGTGTCTCTCTCTGTGTCTCTGTCTCTGTGTCTCTGTCTCTGTGTCTCTGTCTCTGTGTCTCTGTCTCTGTGTCTCTGTCTCTGTGTCTCTGTCTCTGTGTCTCTGTCTCTGTGTCTCTGTCTCTGTGTCTCTGTCTCAGTGTCTCTGTCTCTGTGTCTCTGTCTCTGTGTCTCTGTCTCTGTGTCTCTGTCTCTGTGTCTCTGTCTCTGTGTCTCTGTCTCTGTGTCTCTGTCTCTGTCTCTCTGTCTCTGTGTCTCTGTCTCTGTGTCTCTGTCTCTGTGTCTCTGTCTCTGTGTCTCTGTCTCTGTGTCTCTGTCTCTGTGTCTCTGTCTCTGTGTCTCTGTCTCTGTGTCTCTGTCTCTGTGTCTCTGTCTCTGTGTCTCTGTCTCTGTGTCTCTGTCTCTGTGTCTCTGTCTCTGTGTCCCTGTCTCTGTGTCTCTGTCTCTGTGTCTAAGTCTCCTTGTCTCTGTCTCTGTGTCTCTGCCTCTGCCTCCGTGTGTCTTAACCTGTGTCTCTGTCTGTGCGCCTTTGTATCTGTGTCTCTATCTCTCTCTCTGTCTCCGTCTCTGTCTCTGTGTCTCTGTCTCTGTGTCTCTGTCTCTGTGTCTCTGTCTCTGTGTCTCTGTCTCTGTGTCTCTGTCTCTGTGTCTCTGTCTCTGTGTCTCTGTCTCTGTGTCTCTGTCTCTGAGTCTCTGCCTCTGTGTCTCTGTCTCTGTGTCTCTGTCTCTGTGTCTCTGTCTCTGTGTCTCTGTCTCTGTGTCTCTGTCTCTGTGTCTCTGTCTCTGTGTCTCTGTCTCTGTGTCTCTGTCTCTGTGTCTCTGTCTCTGTGTCTCTGTCTCTGTGTCTAAGTCTCCTTGTCTCTGTCTCTGTGTCTCTGCCTCTGCCTCCGTGTGTCTTAACCTGTGTCTCTGTCTGTGCGCCTTTGTATCTGTGTCTCTATCTCTCTCTCTGTCTCCGTCTCTGTCTCTGTGTCTCTGTCTCTGTGTCTCTGTCTCTGTGTCTCTGTCTCTGTGTCTCTGTCTCTGTGTCTCTGTCTCTGTGTCTCTGTCTCTGTGTCTCTGTCTCTGTGTCTCTGTCTCTGAGTATCTGCCTCTGTGTCTCTGTCTCTGTGTCTCTGTCTCTGTGTCTCTGTCTCTGTGTCTCTGTCTCTGTGTCTCTGTCTCTGTGTCTCTGCCTCTGTGTCTCTGTCTCTGTGTCTCTGTCTCTGTGTCACTGTCTCTGTGTCTCTGTCTCTGTGTCTAAGTCTCCTTGTCTCTGTCTCTGTGTCTCTGTCTCTGTGTCTCTGTCTCCGTGTCTGTGTCTGTGTCTCTGTCTCTGTCTCAGTGTCTCTGTCTCTGTGTCTCTGTCTCTGTGTCTCTGTCTCTGTGTCTCTGTCTCTGTGTTTCTGTCTCTGTGTCTCTGTCTCTGTGTCTCTGTCTCTGTGTCTCTGTCTCTGTGTCTCTGTCTCTGTGTCTCTGTCTCTGTGTCTCTGTCTCTGTGTCTCTGTCTCTGTGTCTCTGTCTCTGTGTCTCTGTCTCTGTGTCTCTGTCTCTGTGTCTCTGTCTCTGTGTCTCTGTCTCTGTGTCTCTGTCTCTGTGTCTCTGTCTCTGTGTCTCTGTCTCTGTGTCTCTGTCTCTGTGTCTCTGTCTCTGTGTCTCTGTCTCTGTGTCTCTGTCTCTGTGTCTCTGTCTCTGTGTCTCTGTCTCTGTGTCTCTGTCTCTGTGTCTCTGTCTCTGTGTCTCTGTCTCTGTGTCTCTGTCTCTGTGTCTCTGTCTCTGTGTCTCTGTCTCTGTGTCTAACTCTCCTTGTCTCTGTCTCTGTCTCTGTGTCTCTGTCTCTGTGTCTCTGTCTCTGTGTCTCTGTCTCTGTGTCTCTGCCTCTGCGTCTCTGTCTCTGTGTCCCTGTCTCTGTGTCTCTGTCTCTGTGTCCCTGTCTCTGTGTCCCTGTCTCTGTGTCCCTGTCTCTGTGTCTCTGGCTCTGTGTCTCTGTCTCTGTGTCTCTGTCTCTGTGTCTCTGTCCCTGTGTCTCTGTCTCTGTGTCTCTGCCTCTGTGTCTCTGTCTCTGTGTCTCTGTCTCTGTGTCTCTGTCTCTGTGTCTCTGTCTCTGTGTCTCTGTCTCTGTGTCTCTGTCTCTGTGTCTCTGTCTCTGTGTCTCTGTCTCTGTGTCTCTGTCTCTGTGTCTCTATCTCTGTGTCTCTGTCTCTGTGTCTCTGTCTCTGTGTCTCTGTCTCTGTCTCTGTGTCTCTGTCTCTGTGTCTCTGTCTCTGTGTCTCTGTCTCAGTGTCTCTGTCTCCGTGTCTCTGTCTCTGTGTCTCTGTCTCTGTGTCTCTGTCTCTGTGTCTCTGTCTCTGTGTCTCTGTCTCTGTGTCTCTGTCTCTGTGTCTCTGTCTCTGTGTCTCTGTCTCTGTCTCTGTCTTTCTATCTCTGTCTCTGTGTCTCTGTCTCTGTCTCTGTCTCTCTCTCTCTCTCTCTGTCTCCGTCTCTGTCTCTGTGTCTCTGTCTCTGTGTCTCTGTCTCTGTGTCTCTGTCTCTGTGTCTCTGTCTCTGTGTCTCTGTCTCTGTGTCTCTGTCTCTGTGTCTCTGTCTCTGTGTCTCTGTCTCCGTGTCTCTGTCTCTGTGTCTCTGTCGATGTGTCTAAGTCTCTTTGTCTCTGTCTCTGTGTCTCTGTCGATGTGTCTAAGTCTCTTTGTCACTGTCTCTGTGTCTCTGCCTCTGTCTCCGTGTGTCTTAATCTGTGTCTCTGTCTGTGCGCCTATGTATCTGTGTATCCGTCTCTGTGTCTCTGTCTCTGTGTCTCTGTCTCTGTGTCTCTGTCTCTGTGTCTCTGTCTCTGTGTCTCTGTCTCTGTGTCTCTGTCTCTGTGTCTCTGTCTCTGTGTCTCTGTCTCTGTGTCTCTGTCTCTGTGTCTCTGTCTCTGTGTCTCTGTCTCTGTGTCTCTGTCTCTGTGTCTCTGTCTCTGTGTCTCTGTCTCTGTGTCTCTGTCTCTGTGTCTCTGTCTCTGTGTCTCTGTCTCTGTGTCTCTGTCTCTGTGTCTCTGTCTCTGTGTCTCTGTCTCTGTGTCTCTGTCTCTGTGTCTAAGTCTCCTTGTCTCTGTCTCTGTGTCTCTGCCTCTGCCTCCGTGTGTCTTAACCTGTGTCTCTGTCTGTGCGCCTTTGTATCTGTGTCTCTATCTCTCTCTCTGTCTCCGTCTCTGTCTCTGTGTCTCTGTCTCTGCGTCTCTGTCTCTGTGTCTCTGTCTCTGGGTCTCTGTCTCTGTGTCTCTGTCTCTGTGCCTCCGTCTCTGTGTCTCTGTCTCTGTGTCTCTGTCTCTGTGTCTCTGTCTCTGTATCTCTGTCTCTGTGTCTCTGTGTCTGTGTCTCTGTCTTTGTGTCTCAGTCTCTGTGTCTCTGTCTCTGTGTCTCTGTCTCTGTCTCTGTGTCTCTGTCTCTGTGTCTCTGTCTCTGTGTCTCTGTCTCTGTGTCTGTGTCTCTGTCTCTGTCTCTGTGTCTCTCTCTCTCTGTGTCTATGTCCCTGTGCCTATGTATCTGTGTCTCTGTCTCTGTGACTTTGTCTCTGCGTATCTGTCTCTGTCTCTGTGTCTCTGTGTCTCTCTCTCTCTGTGTGTCTCTCTCTCTGTGTCTCTGTCTTTGTCTCTGTCTCTGTGCCTCTGTCTCTGTGTCTCTGTCTCTGTGTCTCTGTCTCTCTGTCTCTGTCTCTGTGTCTCTGTCTCTGTGTCTCTGTCTCTGTGTCTCTGTCTCTGTGTCTCTGTCTCTGTGTCTCTGTCTCTGTGTCTCTGTCGATGTGTCTAAGTCTCCTTGTCTCTGTCTCTGTGTCTCTGCCTCTGTCACCGTGTGTCTTAATCTGTGTCTCTGTCTGTGCGCCTATGTATCTGTGTATCCGTCTCTGTGTCTCTGCTCTGTGTCTCTGTCTCTGTGTCTCTGTCTCTGTGTCTCTGTCGATGTGTCTAAGTCTCCTTGTCTCTGTCTCTGTGTCTTTGCCTCTGTCTCCGTGTGTCTTAATCTGTGCCCCTGTCTGTGCGCCTATGTATCTGTGTATCCGTCTCTGTGTCTGTGCTCTGTGTCTCTGTCTCTGTGTCTCTGTCTCTGTGTCTAAGTCTCCTTGTCTCTGTCTCTGTGTCTCTGCCTCTGTCTCCGTGTGTCTTAATCTGTGTCTCTGTCTGTGCGCCTATGTATCTGTGTATCCGTCTCTGTGTCTGTGCTTTGTGTCTCTGTCTCTGACTCTGTCTCTGTCTCTGTCTCTGTGTCTCTGTCTCTGTGTCTCTCTCTCTGTGTCTCTGCCTCTGTATCTCTGTCTCTGTCTCTGCGTCTCTGTCTCTGTGTCTCTGTCTCTGGGTCTCTGTCTCTGTGTCTCTGTCTCTGTGTCTCCGTCTCTGTGTCTCTGTCTCTGTGTCTCTGTCTCTGTGGCTCTGTCTCTGTGTCTCTGTCTCTGTGTCTCTGTGTCTGTGTCTCTGTCTCTGTGTCTCAGTCTCTGTGTCTCCGTCTCTGTGTCTCTGTCTCTGTGTCTCTGTCTCTGTGTCTCTGTCTCTGTGTCTGTGTCTCTGTCTCTGTCTCTGTCTCTGTGTCTCTCTCTCTCTGTGTCTATGTCCCTGTGCCTATGTATCTGTGTCTCTGTCTCTGTGACTTTGTCTCTGCGTCTCTGTGTCTGTCTCTGTGTCTCTGTCTCTGTGTCTCTCTCTCTGTGTCTCTGTCTTTGTCTCTGTCTCTGTGCCTCTGTCTCTGTGTCTCTGTCTCTGTGTCTCTGTATCTGTGTCTCTGTCTCTGTGTCTCTGCCTCTGTGTCTCTGTCTGTGTGTCTCTGTCTCTGTGTCTCTGTCTCTGTGTCTCTGTCTCTGTGTCTCTGGCTCTGTGACTTTGTCTCTGCGTATCTGTCTCTGTGTCTCTGTCTCTGTGTCTCTGTCTCTGTCTCTGTGTCTCTGTCTCTGTGTCTCTGTCTCTGTGTCTCTGTCTCTGTGTCTCTGTCTCTGTGTCTCTGTCTCTGTGTCTCTGTCTCTGTGTCTCTGTCTCTGTGTCTCTGTCTCTGTGTCTCTGTCTCTGTGTCTCTGTCTCTGTGTCTCTGTCTCTGTGTCTCTGTCTCTGTGTCTCTGTCTCTGTGTCTCTGTCTCTGTGTCTCTGTCTCTGTGTCTCTGTCTCTGTGTCTCTGTCTCTGTGTCTCTGGCTCTGTGTCTCTGTCTCTGTGTCTCTGTCTCTGTGTCTAACTCTCCTTGTCTCTGTCTCTGTCTCTGTGTCTCTGTCTCTGTGTCTCTGTCTCTGTGTCTCTGTCTCTGTGTATCTGTCTCTGTGTCTCTGTCTCTGTGTCTCTGCCTCTGTGTGTCTGTCTCTGTGTCTCTGTCTCTGTGTCTCTGTCTCTGTGTCTCTGTCTCTGTGCCTCTGTCTCTGTGCCTCTGTCTCTGTGTCTCTGTCTCTGTGTCTCTGTCTCTGTGTCTCTGTCTCTGTGTCTCTGTCTCTGTGTCTCTGTCTCTGTGTCTCTGTCTCTGTGTCTCTGTCTCTGTGTCTCTGTCTCTGTGTCTCTGTCTCTGTGTCTCTGTCTCTGTGTCTCTGTCTCTGTGTCTCTGTCTCTGTGTCTCTGTCTCTGTGTCTCTGTCTCTGTGTCTCTGTCTCTGTGTCTCTGTCTCTGTGTCTCTGTCTCTGTGTCTCTGTCTCTGTGTCTCTGTCTCTGTGTCTCTGTCTCTGTGTCTCTGTCTCTGTGTCTCTGTCTCTGTGTCTCTGTCTCTGTGTCTCTGTCTCTTAGTCTCTGTCTCTGTGTCTCTGTCTCTGTGTCTCTGTCTCTGTGTCTCTGTCTCTGTGTCTCTGTCTCTGTGTCTCTGTCTCTGTGTCTCTGTCTCTGTGTCTCTGTCTCTGTGTCTCTGTCTCTGTGTCTCTGTCTCTGTGTCTCTGTCTCTGTGTCTCTGTCTCTGTGTCTCTGTCTCTGTGTCTCTGTCTCTGTGTCTCTGTCTCCGTGTCTCTGTCTCTGTGTCTCTGTCTCTGTGTCTCTGTCTCTGTGTCTCTGTCTCTGTGTCTCTGTCTCTGTGTCTCTGTCTCTGTGTCTCTGTCTCTGTGTCTCTGTCTCTGTGTCTCTGTCTCTGTGTCTAAGTCCCCTTGTCTCTGTCTCTGTGTCTCTGCCGCTGTCTCCGTGTGTCTTAATCTGTGTCTCTGTCTGTGCGCCTATGTATCTGTGTATCCGTCTCTGTGTCTGTGCTCTGTGTCTCTGTCTCTGACTCTGTCCCTGTCTCTGTCTCTGTGTCTCTGTCTCTGTGTCTAAGTCTCCTTGTCTCTGTCTCTGTGTCTCTGCCTCTGTCTCCATGTGTCTTAAACTGTGTCTCTGTCTGTGCGCCTATGTATCTGTGTATCCGTGTCTGTGTCTGTGCTCTGTGTCTCTGTCTCTGACTCTGTCCCTGTCTCTGTCTCTGTGTCTCTGTCTCTGTGTCTAAGTCTCCTTGTCTCTGTCTCTGTGTCTCTGCCTCTGTCTCCATGTGTCTTAAACTGTGTCTCTGTCTGTGCGCCTATGTATCTGTGTATCCGTGTCTGTGTCTGTGCTCTGTGTCTCTGTCCCTGACTCTGTCTCTGTCTCTGTCTCTGTGTCTCTGTCTCTGTGTCTAAGTCTCCTTGTCTCTGTCTCTGTGTCTCTGCCTCTGTCTCCATGTGTCTTAAACTGTGTCTCTGTCTGTGCGCCTATGCATCTGTGTATCCGTGTCTGTGTCTGTGCTCTGTGTCTCTGTCTCTGACTCTGTCTCTGTCTCTGTCTCTATGTCTCTGTCTCTGTGTCTCTCTCTCTGTGTCTCTGTCTCTGTGTCTCTGTCTCTGCCTCTGTGTCTCTGTCTCTGGGTATCTGTCTCTGTGTCTCTGTCTCTGTGTCTCTGTCTCTGTGT